>CM021108.1:495191969-495215004 GCA_007115665.2 Sequoiadendron giganteum | reverse complement strand
TGCTTAGATGAGAAGTACAATTCAGCTAAGAAATAGAACTGTGGATGGTGAACAGGGTAAACCTATTGGCCTTTTTATCAAAGAACAAAAGGATAAAAACAAGGGTGTTAAAGTGGATAGTGAAAAGGATGCTATAAAAATCAAAGAGGTTAAAATGAAAAGGTTTGGGAAAAAAAGAATGAAACCCCAAAGCCTCAAGAAGATGTTACTTCATCATTGGTAAAGACCAAAGTGATTACCAAGTCTATTGAATCTACTTTGGAAGAGAAGAAGCAAAAGAAACTTGAAGGAAACCAGCAACTAGAAAGGAAATAAAATGATGAAGGTATGTTTTCTGACCTGCGTAAATATACACCCTTAGACATGTTTCAAATGCTCTCTCAGGTTAAAGTTTTTGTACCTTTGCTGGAAATAATGAGAATAAATGAGCACAAGGAAAATATAATAGCCTTGATTACAGGTGTTGTTAGTAACAAGTTTGAACAAGGTAATTTTAAAGAAGCAAAGGATGAAGATGAGAGAAAAGAAAAAGAAGTGGAGGAATTGTGTCACAAATTTCCCCTGTGTATTTAGGGAATTCTATTAACATGTGCCTTAAAAATATAAACCCCTTTGTCTTAAGTGTTGATATAAATGGAAAAAATTTGAGAAATTGTATGATAGATTCAGGGGTGTCCAATGATGTTATGTCAGTTGTAGACACCGAAAATTGGTCTAGGCCTGCGAGCACCACTTTCGACATAATTTTCTATTATCCATGGTCATGATTAAATAATGTTAATTATTTAATTACCTTTCTAAAACATATTTCCTCTATTAATTAAATACCCCTTTTAGTTAATTCACTTATTCATAATGACTTTTACTCAACTTGATTAATTAAATAAATCATAATTATTTAATTATGTCGCTAACTAATTAATTCTTCCTTCTTAATTAAATAATTTATTATTTAATTATTCAATTTATCCTTTTCAATAGTCAAATTAAATAAATTATCTTTATTTATTTAATTAAGTGTTTAATTTTGGAATGTTGAATTAAATTAACATTTAATTCATTATTAATTATTTATATCACATTATTCTATTGTTCAATTATCTAAATCATTCACTCACCTTCTGACTCCAGATCTATTTTAAATCTGCCAGTTATCTTTGGGTTCGATATCTGATCATTTCTGTAAGAGGACTCTCTGTCACCACTAGTCATTTAACTAGTTCTAACTTATATGCATGTATGCATTTGAATGAATTCTTGATCTATGAGTTCTAACTTTGTCTTTGACATACAAATTCTATTTCTTCTATTTTTGAAGACTCTTAACTAAAGATTAAGATCTGGAACTGTTGTTCTTTCTATTTTCGAACAATCTTGACACAAGATTAAGTTCTCATTCTAACTTAATCTTTATCTTGTAGTATTTTCTAACTCATGTTCTATCTAACATAGAACTCACATCATATGACATTCATCAATCTCATCCATCGATCTCTCTTTGAATCTGAGCCAATCGTTTGAAAACCCAAAATCTATAAAATGGCCTGTCATTGTCATTATTCCTCCTCCCGAAATCATACACTTTTGAGAAGAAACTTATCTTCGATATTTTTCTTAGACATTCAACAAGGTTATGCTTGCATCAATACTAAAAATCTAAGGGCAAGAATATTGAAACAAAAAAATGGAGAAGGACAATCGAGATAGTTCGAAGGAGTGGATGCATATTCTGTGAGAGCTTTCCAATTGATTTGTTTAGTTTAATTATGCTTACTTGCTTCATTCTTTTTTGTTTTAATTTAGATTATTTGTTAGATTAGACTTGATCATTTTAATCTATGCAACTAATAGCAATCTTTCCAAAAAATCTATGATCTTACATTGGTGAACCTGACATGAACACGCTTCAAATTCGTGCAACATCTTTCCATTTTTCCATTTTTATTTTTTTTGCAGGAATCATATGGCACACCGCATCTTCTCAAATAAATGATGTATCTGTCTTCACAAACCGCATCTGCTACATTTCATGACGCATCTACCAATCTGCACCGCATCCCTGACATTTCACACTGCATCCGACTATCAACACGAACCGCATTCTCCTGTCAACATTGAGCCACATCTATGGCTCAAAAAGGCGCATCTTTTTGGTAATATTTTTTCACTTTTTTTATTCACTTCCATATATTCGCGTTCTCATTTTCGTTTTTCATGATTTTTCATTTTTTGCTAATCTTTGTTTGCAGTTGTGTTAAGGTGGATTAACTTAGTTTTTGCAAGACAAAGCATAGAAGACCACATAAAACCAAAAACCATTATTTTCTGTAGGACAAAAGCCGAAGAAACCAAAAAGAAACTACTGATTAGTTTGCATGCAAGACCTAATGACTTTATTTTATTTAAAAGGATTTTTGTTTGGTAGTTAATTCGTTGCCACTTGGAATAAAAAGAATCAATATTTTCTTTGTCTGGTGTGAAAGCACATTTATGTCACCCTTTATGATTTGGTATATCTAAGTATCCTCTCCCCTTGCATAGTCATGCGATCTTGGGTGTAAGAGAAATGGTTATTGACTCTAGAATTTGGGCCTGTCTTGGTGGGAAAAAGAACTCACCCCAAGATGCCTCAGACCGGTAACACGCTAAAGCCAAGCGACTTCCACCCAGTATATAAAAATGGATTTATGGAGAAACCCCAAAAATCACACTCACTATTCTAATGAGAAGGGTAGAAATGGTCTCTCACCGAGATGAATAGTGCCCCATGAACGAAATTCCCTTACTAAAAACCATGTAGTTTTGCAAAAATCCTACCTATTTGCTGGTGCAGCAAGTTTTGACCTATGAAGCCATCTTACATTCTTACGGTTCATGTGTGGAGATGAGATGTATGCCATGGGAGTTTCATGGGTATAGTAGCTTGGCTGCCCCATATATGTGAGTGTTGTGGAGGGGAGCTAGTGGGGTCAAGCTACTAGTCATCCGCCTTGAATATGTGTAGCTGGAGAAATCCAAGTAAGAATTCAGCAAGTATTGTCCAAAAAGCCTAGGTTGTAAATGTTTTATGGTCTTAACAGTTCTATTATCAAAAACTGAAAATACATTGGTTTTTGTGCTTGTTTTTTCTGTATTTGTCAAAAAAAACTTGATCAATAAATGAAGTAAGCTAGAAAACAATCTTCAGAAAAATGCAACAATCAACAAAAGTCGCAACTGTCATTTTAAACATCGCATCTATCTTAGTGAATCACATTTGTTAGGGTAAAGGCCACATGTGTCTATCAACAAAGTTTCCTTTTACATAGTTTAGATCTTACAAGATGCAACTGTCAATTTTTGAGTCGCATGTGTATATGCAAGCTGCATATATCAACAGAAAAATTGCATGTGTTTGTCAACAAGTTTAGGTTCACAGAGTCTATATTCTGAGTCGCATCTGTCACGCGTCAAAATCACCAGTTGACATTCAAAACCTATTTTTAGTCAAATCACAACATGCACATTGTAAACTGCATCTGTCACAAATAGAACCACATCTGATAAGTGAATCGCATTTGACTATTAACATAAAACTTAGAAAACTGCAAATTGAGTCTAAAACATAACTGTTATTTTTGCTTATGTTTCTTAAGATCAACCTTGGACAAAAATTGAATATTTTTCTCAAAAACCTTGCATCATTAGGTTTCATATATGTCCTAGTCATAGCCATCCTAAGTTTCATGCATATAGATACTTCTTAGGAAATTCCATATCACAGAATAGATAACTTTCCTCATCATTGGATACGTTCATGTTTTGATTTGTCACAATCATTGAACCTAGTCACTTTATTCCTATTTGTGAATCTTTCTAGCTCAAGGGAAATTCACCTTGTCAACTGTCTTTGTCCTACAATTGGGTTCCTTGGTCAAATTCAAATCCTTGCATGCATTTATTCCATATGTGGTAGGTTATACCCATTTTAGAATCATTTACTATCATAATCTACTCAAAATTTTGCATATTGTCCATCCTACCGTACGTCATCTTAGTATATGTCTTTTTAGAAATCATTTTAGCAACATCCTTTATTGTCAGAAAATCCAAAAACATAGAAATAGGACATATAAGTTTTTCAACATAGTCTGCATTACCCCATTTTGAGCAACTTTTCATGGTCGAAGCAAGGTCTCAAAAGAAAAAAAAAGCAATGTTGGACCCCAAAATTTTTTTCAATCCTTTCCCAAATCAACCATCAGGGAAAGAAAGACCACACAGACCTTTGATTGAAAAATGTGTCACTAGAGACACAGATGGACAAATTTACATTGAAGACATAGATGCCACTGTACAAGATCCTGAATTTGCATCCTTCATGGACAAGTGTTTGGCAAATGATCCCCAATGCTATCTAGAAAAGTTGCTAGTAGAAGGTGCCACACTACCACCAAGATTTGACATTCATACTTTGAAAACACCATCTATTCAACCGACACAAACTATGACATCAAGTGTTTCTATTCCCAAAATCACCGCACCAATACCAACTGGCATACCAACTCAAACATCATCAATTGTAAACACAACCCCTTTCAACATAACACAAGGTTTACAATTTATTGCGGGAGAAACTTCATCAAACCCCTTTGGCACCAACATGACTGGTAAGAGATCCAAAGTTGGCATGAATATTCCTACACCAAATCAGACCATTCAGACAAGAAATATTCCTATATTAAATCAGACCATTCAGATAAGAAATATTCCTATACCGAACATTCAAACAAGATATATTCCCAATCCAAATCAGAATCAAACATTCTAATAGGATATATTCCCTCGCCAAATCATAACCCATCATAGAACATGGCATTTCAGAACACCTACATTGATCCAAAAAACATGAACAACATCTCCTTGACACAAGTAGATGTCCTCCAAAACCAAATGCAAACTCTTCAATAACAGATGGACAACATGTCTATGTCAAGCAAATGAACTATCTCAATGCAAGACCTATGTCCATGTCCATTTGACAAAGCGCTTTATATGACACCCTTCCCCCATGGATACATTATACCAAATTTTCTTAAGTATAATGGGAGGAAGAATCCTCTAGAACACATTAGAGAATTCTCAATGGCATGCATGGAAATATCATATGACCCGACATACTTGATGAGACTATTTCTGAGAACCCTTATAGGGATAGCATTGGAATGGTTTTCTAAATTACCATATGGCATACGATCCTGGGGTGAATTAGCTGAGAAGTTTGTCAAACACTTTGCTTTTAACATAGACAATGAAGTAACAATAGCAACCTTGTGCCACACAACACAAGAAGACAGAGAAACTTTCACCACTTTCTTCCAGAGATGGAGAAGTCTAGCTAGCAGATGTCTAGTTGAAATACTAGAAAAATAGGTCACAATATTCCTTTAAAATATCAATCCAAAATTGAGAGGTGACTTAAGGGTACATTATTGTACTTCATTCCTAGACTTGGTACAAAATGGCATCATCCTTGAAAAAGGAGAAATAAAAGTACCAGGAAAAAACCCAGTTGTCCAACATCAAAACGTTCCAAATGATAGAAACAAATTCTGGTCTAGAAAAAAAAATGTTACAAATGACAGCATTGTTGATGCTAAAACCATACATACGGGACTAGTTATCACACTTAGAGGTTGCAACCCCAATCAAGACATGACGAATAGTCCAGATCAAACAACCAATTATGGCCAAAATTCATAGCAACAACGACCACAAAGGAGATTTCCTACTCATGAATTTACTCCTTTAGGGCAACCAATTGAGAGTTTTCAAAGAGTTGATTAAAGATAATCTCATTAAACCTTTAGAACCAAGAGATTATGATCCTGGATAGTTTAAACCTTCATGGTGGGATGACAATGCATATTGTGACTATCATCGAACAAAAGGACACAACCTACAACAATGTCAAAAATTGAAGAATATTGTCCAAGACTTTGTTGAAAACAGAACCATAGAGGTCAATGGGAAAAAAAATACCAAGAACAGTGATCATAAGGTCTTCACAGACCCATTACATGACCACATGAAAGGAAAGGCCTCCAATTCGGGAACCAAGAATAATCCATCAGCCAATTATACCAATACCAAGTATGACTATGGTAAAGGAACGATCATAAATCACCTTCGAGCTGCAAATGAAAACGTCAATACCATCATAATTAAGAAGCATCTAGAATGTGTTGTAAGCACACACAAAACTAAGATAACTATTCCAAGTCCTTCTTCTGATCCACCTATGTAGACTTCCAAGTTTAAGTACAACTTCCTTGATCAATTGAGTAAAACCCCGACACAGATCTCTATTTTGGAACTATTGACTTTATCACCTAAGCATCGAGCTATTATTGACAAAGCTTTACAAAACATGATTTTTCCTACAGACTTAGATGTCAATCATTTAAAAGAAATGGTGGGATATTTAACCAACTCACATCATGCCACATTTTACCAACAAGATTAGTCAACTAAAAAGTCTGATCATAATGACCCATTACATCTTGAAATCCTAGTCCATTAGACCAAATTTAGATGATGAGGAGGAGAGATCATCCAAAGAAGTTGTCACACTCCTTATCAGAATTGGCCTAGCAATTATGAACACCAGCTTCCAAGTCTTGGATCTCACCCTTTCGTATAACCTATTATTAGGTAGACCTTGGATACATGCAATGAAAGCCGTACCTTCAACATATCACCAATGTCTTAAACTCCCATATAATGGCACTGAGATCATGATTGATGGTGATCCAGATCCTTTTTAGTATTGCACAAGCCTAAGGGAAATTCCACAACAATAGGTAGCAGTTAACTAAGAAGCTTCATCATCCACTTTATCCCTATACATTGATCCATCACATCTCACCAAGTCCATCTCATTCAAACCACCATCATCCACTCCTAAGGTCAAGATCCAAGACAAGGGCTATGGAGAGTATCACTTGGAGGCCTCCTATTGTGTCAGTCAGTTGATTCCACCTAAGGCATATGGCTTACCCATGGTAGATAGAAGATAGTCACTAGTCACATTTCATGTTCCCCCTACAATGACATTGACCAAATGGGGAGAGTTAAGTGAAGAAATTTTAGATCAAGGTGATATTACCTCCTGGTTGTACTAGGAAGACAATGAATACCCTTCACTGTCTATTCAAATAGCTAAGGACCAATATGGAAAAGGCTTGAAGATAATACAAAATGAAGGCTATGATGGGCATAGTGGGTTAGGACTACATCAAAATGGAAGGATAGAACCAATCACTATCTCACCATGACCAAAATACCTAGGAATAGCGTTTCAATCGCTTAGAATTGGGTTTCCTAGTACTTTCTCACCATTTCAGGAGGAAGTGAGTGCTTGTGCAGACATCGAGATATCTCACGAACCACTTCCCCTAGTTTACGATGAATCTCTTGACTCAAGTGATTGTGCATGGGATTCCCTTTCCTCTACCAGTACCATGAATATAGATGCTTTATTTTGAGAATGGGACCTAAAGATAAAACCTATACCAAAACCATCTAGTCCCCATCATAGGAAAGACTTTTCCAAAGAAGAATGGCATAAGCACTATTATTGGGAAACCCTTGATCATGCATCTTGGGCACTTGACAAACCATCTTCTGATGACTCAACCCTTGCAGTAGTCCCACAGCGGAGTTTACCTACCCATAGGAAAAAGAACAAGGAGTTAGTCCAAAACTTTTTTGACCATGTTAACCACTCTATATTTACCTTGTCAGCTTCCACCTTTGATAACTCTGATGATGACATGCCTCTCATATATCCCAAACTTATTGATTGGGATCAACAAGGTACACCCATCATAGACACATTCAAGAATGACGAAGAAATAATTGAGTTCATGGGACTTTGAGAAGGCATACCAAGAGGGGATCATAAAGCTGGTTTTACCATAGACTTGAAAACAAAGCATATTTTGGGGAGTCTATTTACACCTCTAGTCGCAAAAATGAAAATAAAAAGAAAAAAGATGAAAATGAGAAAAATGATGAGTCCCTAGGTGAAAACCAAAAGGTGCCTTTGGACGAAGAAACAGTCAAAATAAAGGATGTATCCGAGGCACCCAAGGATAGAGGTTTAAATATTCTCCCTGTTGAATAGGAAAAGTCACCAATGCTAGTAGAAGAGTCTATTGAGGTCAACATAAATACAGAAGAAAACCCTTGGCATATATACTTTGCAGCATCATTGACAGAGGCAGAACAACCTAAGTTTAAGGAATTCTTTATAGCATCATTGACATGACTGGGCTGGATCCAGACCTAATATTGCACCATCTACAATTACAGCCAGGTATTAAGCCAGTCAAACAGAAGTTAAGGAAAATACATCCATAGATTGCTCTACGGGTCAAAGCAGAACTTAAGAAACTCTTGGATGTTGGATTTATAAGAACTATAGACTATGCCGACTAGATTTCAAATCTTGTACCAGTGACTAAACCAACTGGGGGCATCCACATTTGTACAAACTTTAGAGACATCAACAAGGCATGTCCTAAGGATGACTTCCCTTTGCCAAACATAGACATGATAGTAGATCTTATAGTAGGATACGAGATGCTATCCCTCATGGATGGTTTCTCTAGATATAACCAAATCAAAATCGTGGCTGAAGACCAACACAAGACAACTTTCATGTGTCCATGGGGAACATACTATTGGAATGTTATGGCTTTTGGCCTTAAGAATGCAAGAGCTACCTATCAATGGGAAATGACTACAATTTTCCATGACTTTATACATACTCTCATGGAAGATTATGTAGATGACATTATAGCTAAATTAGAAATAAGGGCAGATCATTTGAAGGTTCTAGACAAGATATTCTAGAGGCTAGAGAATTACAACGTCAGGTTGAATCCAAAGAAGTGTTTCTTTGGAGTGAAATCAGGGAAACTTCTAGGGTATATCATTTCTAGAAGAGGCATTGAAGTAGATCTAGAGAAGGTAAGAGCTATCAAAGAAATGCCTACTCCAGTTAGCATTGGTCAACTAAGAACCTTACAGGGAAGAGTATAGTCCATCAGGCGTTTCTTTGTACAACTGGCAGACAAAATACACCCATTTCAACATTTACTCAAAAAAGAGTACCATTTGTGTGGAAACCTAAATTTTAGGACGCTTTCCAACAAATCAAGGACTATTTTCTCACTCCACTAGTCTTAATTCCACCTATAGATGGAAAACCGTTGATACTATACATTTCAACAACTCAGTCAACATTAGGAGCTCTTTTCAAACAAAACGATGATCAAGGTCATGAAAGAGTAGTCTATTACATCAGTCGTACCTTGGTGGGATATGAATTAAATTACAGCAATATAGAACATGCCTATCTTGTGGTAGTCTTTGCTACCCAAAAAATTCAGCACTATATGCTCAATCACCAAATAATGTTGGTTGCAAAGATAGATCCCCTCAAATATCTCCTAAGTAAGGAACCATTAACAGGCCAATTGGCTAAATGGGTTACGATACTTAGTGACTATGGCATCCAATATGTAGAGAGGAATTCTATAAAAGGGTAGATGATTGCAGATTAGTTAGCCGATGCACCTATGAAGGCAAACCATTCTTTAGTTTTGGATTTTCTTGACAAATTTATCTTCAAAATTGACACTAGAACATAATGGAAATTATACTTTGATGGATCACATACAAATCGAGGTTCATGAGTAGTTATCCTATTTATTACACCTCAAGGTGATACCATTCCTAAATCATTTAGGATTGCTTTCCCTTACACCAACAACATAGCAGAGTACGAAGCCTTAGTGACAGGACTAAGAATGGCAGCACAGTGGAAGATTAAGAGCCCACATGTTTTTGGCGATTCTCTGCTCATAATCCGGTAAGTAAATGATGATTATGAGACTAAGGATAAGAAACTTTCCCCCTACAAGCACATGGCTAACAGTTTCAAGTAGTACTTTGATGATATTTCCTTTCAACAAATACCATGTATTCAGAATAGGGCTGCAGATGCTATGGCAACTGTGGGTTTCTCATTGGATATTCTAAGTAACGTGCCTAAGTTTGAGTTTTTGGTTGAACAACTATTGGTCCCTACCTATGATGTCCCTGATACTGCGATGGTGTGTACGATTGTTGATCCTACTTCCCCTTGTTATAAAGAAATATTCAACTATCTAAATGACCAAACCTTACCTCTAGACTTGTCCAATAACCAACGCAAAACTTTTATCCGTAAGTCAGCTAAATACACCATCATCAGAGATACCCTATATAGACGTACCTTAGATAACTCCCTAATAAGATGTCTCAATGCTAAAGAAGAACAAACAACTTTGTGAGCAGTGCAAGAGGGTATATGCAGATCCCATTCAAGTGGTCCTACTTTATCCCATAAGATTATGAGACTAGGTTATTATTGGGCTACAATGGAGAAAGACTCATATATCTTTGTAAAGAAATGTAGATAATGTTAGATACATGGAGATTTGATAAGAGCACCAGCACAGGAGCTTTGTCTGATTACATCACCATGGCCTTTTCCCAATGGGGACTTGAACTCATAGGTAAGATACACCCCCCATCATCCATTGGCCATAAATTCATCATAACCGCCACCAAATACTTCACCAAATGGATTGAAGCTATTCCCATGAACTACATCACCGACATGCAAATATCTAAGTTTATCCTAAACTATATCATTTGTCGGTATGGTGTACCCCAATCCATAATCACAGACAATGGCCACCCATTCAAGAACTAAGAAGTATGCCATTTATGTGAAGAGTTCCATATCAAACATCATTTTTACACCCCGTATTACCCACAATGTAATGGCCAAGCTGAGGCATCTAATAAAACCATTGTTAGAATCTGGAAAAATATTGTCAATGATGTTTGTCATGACTGGCACCTACAGCTAAATCCTACCTTATGGGCTTATCAAACAAGCATCCATACTCCCACTGGTGCCACTCCATTCTCCCTAGTACTTGGATCCGAAGCTATCTTACCTATTGAGGTTGAAATTCCTTCCCTGAGCGTATCCTTGAAAGGTCACATTGACGATGAAGAATACTATGTATCTAGATTACAAGAGCTAGAGTTACTAGATGAAAAAAGACACAAAGCACTAGACCATTTGCAAGCATATCAGAATCATCTTTGTTGAAGCTATAATAGGAAATTTCTCAATAGACACTTTGACATTGGTGACCTAGTTTTAATGAAGAATCCCAAGAATCAAGCTGAATGAGAAAAGCCAGGTAAGTTTGAACTTAACTAGTTAGGGCCTTATATTGTCATAGAAGCTTTTGGATCAGGAGCATACCAACTCTCTACTCCTGAAGGAGAGCCACTTTTGTCACCAATCAACAGTCTGCATCTGAAAAGGTTCTATGCATAGCTTCTGAGAGTCCTTGTCTTAACCAGAAAAATACTAAAAAATAAAATGAAAAAACAAAAAAATGATTACCTTGATGAAAACCTGGCAAACGGGCATCTTTGTAACACCAATTTTTTTGGAAAAACAACAAAAAAGTAAAGAGAAATAATTTTTGCAATAGTGAAAACCACTTCAGTGGCGCTATGGATAAGTACCATTGTGAAAACCTGGAAAACAGGTGCCATGTGTAGTCAAACTCACTCTTTCATCTACCATGATTCCAATCAGACTTTTTCACCATCACTCATAATAAATGGTTGTCCTATCCATTGCTTGGAATGATTGACATCTAATGTCCATTCAGTCACATTCCCCACTCCATCTCACATGTCTTATTCTCGATTGGGGGAAAATCCTTGTTCTTTGTCATGACACCTTGTACATAGCATTACACCATCAGAAAATGTCCTAAAAAAATCCAAAAAAAGTAGAAAACTTAAAAAACACAAAAAAATCAAAACATGTCAGAAAATCCCAAAAATAGAGTTAGAGTAAATCATGTTAAGTTAGTCGTAGACATAGTCAAACTACGTTGCCTCTACGAATGGAAATAGGCAAGGCCATCAGTTGATGTGCCCCCAAGGCATTAGGCCTATCTGTCTAGGTTTTTCATGTATCATAGACATTAAAATCATGACTCTTTGTACATTCAAATTCATTGGCCGTGTTGAAGTACAAGGTCTCTATGTGTACAACGTAGGTAAGGCTAATCAATTGATGAGCTCCCGAGACCACACTAGGTCAGTCCAATAGGGTTCATTCACATTCACATTCACTATCACACACATTGTATGTCATCAACTTAAGTACAGATCTTCAGTCAGTTATGTTAGTTAAAGTTGGTTGAACTACAAGGTCTATGCGTGTACAACATAGGCAAGGCTAATCAATCGATGAGCCCCTAAGGCCACATTAGGTTAGTCCTTTAGGGTATCATCTCAAGTCATACACTGTCAATATACACACACACACTTCTCATCAGTCAAGGAATCAAAACAATTCATGCACCAACAAGGCAATAACTCAGAACTATCATCAAGTCAATATCAAACACATTGTCAAAGTGATCAACCTATGTCTAAGCAAGATATGTCTTTCTTGTCAACAGACGTTATCAAATTGTCATAGCCTCATGTAGCTTGCTTTCATCAATGTCATTAGGCTCCAATGTCTTATACGACACATTTTTTTCTAAAACCAGGCTTTGTCATGCCTTATACAAATAGTCACCAAGTCGAAACTAGACTTGACGTCTTACTGCAGTATGTGTCATTCCTCACATTATGCTATGTCAAACATCAAACAATCCCACAAGATCAAGTTTTCCTGAATAATTTTATTTGGCTTTATGACTTTATATGTTATTTTGTCTTATCTTTTTATCGATTTGTGAATTAAGTCTAGTTACTAGCTTTCTCAAGGATGTCCCTTGAAGGATTTAGAGAAGCAAGGATGTCTCAAGACTCTTTTTCTTTGACTATTGTCTTTCAACTATCTTTTTAAACTTTGGTTTTTGAGTCATGTAACTAGTTTCCTCAAGGATTTCCTATTAAGGATTTAGAGGAGCAATGATGTCTCATGACCCATCTTTTATTTGTTGTTGTTTGTGGTTTGTCTTGACAAAATGACTGGGGAAATCTTGTCCTTAGTATGAGTTAAGACACTCCTTGTCTACAACTATCTGTTCTTCGCAAATGGATAGCTTTGTATACTATGGTCTATCTCATATCATTGTGTGTATTATCCATTTGTGTCATGTCCTGCCCAATGATGATAACGAGCAAGCATAGCATATTTGGAAAAATATCGAAGATCATATGTTTTTTAATCAATTAACCTCTGTTATTTCTTACTAACATTCTGCATTCATTCATGCTAACATTTCTCTTCTTTGGCATAATGATAAAGTCTTGTGACACAACAAAAACATTAGATAATCTGCATATGCATACATTACATAAAAATTTCATATAGTTACATTGCATTAACATATTCATTACATATTTACGATATCATTGCATAATAGGCATTTCATCATCATAAGGTACATAATGGAAACACTACATGAATTTCACAATCACATATAAATAACATCATATAGGACATTGCATCTATTGTCATAAGTAAATAAAGACATCGATAACATCATAGACTATATAAACTCATCATGTAGAAGCATTCATTTATAACACATATACATACATCATCTAGGAAACATAATCATATAGAAGCAATGCATCACCATAAAATATAATTGCATATCATATAGAAGCCACCAAAATCATATATATTGCTCAAAATAATGTGTCATAGTACAGTGTTAGAATGTATCCATAAATAAAAATGAGCTCATAGGCTCTCTGATAAAAATACAATGTCTACATATAAAACATATCAACGTGTCCCACTCCCACTACTATCACATGGGGAAGGTGGCGGAAACTACCTCGAAGGTACTCTCTATGAGGTGGAAGGCCTATCATATGGACCTATCCTTGGTGGTCCTACCACACCCTCTATACTCTATGTCCTGGTATGATTCTTGCTCTATGATCTCTAGCTATGAACCTTTGAAAAGCTAGGAGCTCGTCTCTCTGCTAGTACCACTGACTCGTATAAATCCCTGTAATATGATGCTCTCTCAACTGATCTAACTAGATCCTGTACCATGCCATCAAATGTAGACCCACTGCAAAGGTGTATGACCTCTGTAAACTACTTCTCTATCTCCTCTCATCGGGCTATGGCCTGATCCCTCTCCATAAGTGCACTATCTCTCTCTGTGTGGGCACTATCTCTCTCTGCATGGGAACTGTCTCTCTCTATCCGAATGGCATCAAGATCTTCTATCATCAATCTCAGTCTCTCTTCCATGGCCTCCCTATCACCATCCCTAGGAGCATCATCCTCCCATCTCCCCTCTACAATCTGATCTTTGAGCTCTCTCTCCTACTCCTCCATAGGTGTGTCCTCCTCAACATCATCCTCCCCATACCCTACCAGAATACCTAGAGGATCTATATCCATATCCATATCCTCATCCTCTACAACATACTCTCTACCAATGTCTACCTCTACATGTTCCTCTACAATTACCTCCTCGGCAGCATGCTCAACTCAAACCTGTGCCTCTGCTCCACCTTCAAGGTCTATCATTGGTACATCCTCTGCCTCTGCCTCTCAAATAGGTGATAGTCCATCTACTCATCCACCTCTCTGACCTCTCCATCCTCACCTAACACCACCACCTCTGCCATCATCCCCACCACCCCTCCCTCCAAATCTACCACCTATACCTCTCTTCTGTCCTCTCAACCCTGTGCCTCATCTCTCAACTGGTGCCAGCTGATCCGGATCTATGTAAGGAATCAGATGATGCTCCACCCATCATGCATCATATGTAGCTGTGGTCCCTAGATCTGCTACTCTGTCTCTCCATCCCCACTGTAATGGTTGTAAATCATGTATCTTTGCCTCTATAGTAGCTACTGGAATCATGGGCCCCCAATATGGAACCTCTCTAGAAGAATGAGAAAACTTTTCTCTACCTCGAGGCTCATCCTGAACCTCTCTAAACTATCTCAAACTCACTCTGGAAAGTGTCTCTCTATGATAAACACACTTGAAACAATCCTCCCAATCAAGTACTATGTATGTCTACAATATGGAAAATGTCTATCCTCATCAGACCACTGCTCACAGTCCATGTATGGTCTACAAGTGAACTGATCTAAGATGTCGAGTGCATGTCTCGAATATCCAGTATCTCCTACATGGATCTAAGTGATGTTTCCCATGTACCAGAAAACATACAGAGATCTAGCCTGTCACTCTATAGTAACTGGAGGACAAAAAACAACTATCCTCTCCCATGCCCAAACCATAAGAAGAGTGGTCCCACAACTCATCGACTGTGTGTCTCTATATGCAATATCATGTAAATGGAAATATGGCATCCCTAATAGACATAGACCCTAGGCATACACAGTCTCTCTTTAACATACCCACCAACATCTCTCCCCATCCGACAGGAAAACCATGACCCCATTGATCTGGTAATACTATCCCACCTATCAGTGTACATAGTATATAGTCAATCCTCTCATATCTATTTGCCAACACTGGCCATCTGATCTCATAATGCTCAATGTCAAGCCTCCTAATATCGTCAACCTGATAAAATATGGCTAGCTCACTCAATCCACGATGGGTATCGTACATCACCCACTCTCCTTTGATTCAAAGTCTAAATATCCTTTACACATCCTCCAATGTGACAGTTGCCTCCCCAGTTGACATATGAAATGATGATGTCTCAGAGTGCCATCGCTTGCACAACACGGTGAGCATCCCTCTATTTTCCCAAATAGTGGGCATCAAAAGACAATGACGAAGACGAAGTCTCCACAAAAGCCGTATCTCTACACTACTCAGACAATCTCTCAGATCGAAGGTGTCCAGATGTGTCTCCCCCATGTAAATAGGATCTAATATAACCTGCATTTCAACCATGATGTCAAGTTTTTCAAAAGTTTTTCCTTAGAATTTTTTTTCCAAAACTTTGCCAGCCACATGTGGCTCACTTTACCAAATGCGATGCATTCAAACAAATTCATTGCATGACAAAGCGTGTGCATCACATATACATATGCATTGCACATCACCAATCCAATTTCTACCTACTACAAATGCGATGTAGAAAAGAAAATGTGGTGCATTTCCTATAACCTTTCTACCTGATACATATGCATTTCGCTAATGCAAATGTGGTTGACTAACCTACATGCATGCATCCTAATTTCATATGTGTTACCTACATACATATGCGGTGCATTTTAATCCACATGCGTTTAATGCCTAAAATTCCTATCTAGCCTAGGCATGTTTTGGCATATGTGTCGTTCCGCAGGAAAATGTGGTGCATACGAAAGCATATGCGTCGATCCCAAAAGACGGCATATGATTATTAAGTTTTCAAGGCCTAAAACTACGTGCAAAAATAACTATCAAGAGTTTGTTTTTGGGTACATACCGGTGGTCCTATGTCGGTTGGCCGCTTGAAGGTCTGGATCCGATATCCTTGATGCACAACATATGGAATGGGAGCCATCTTCATCCAATTATTAGAGCCAACTCTCAGTTCTTCAAACTCTTTCAGGTTCAAATGAATTGGTTTTCAACCTAATTCTTATTTATATTTAGGGTTTGGGTGGCATTTCTTCTGACCTTGTCCATTGGCCGCTTAACCTTTAAACTTCAATTGACCCATACATGTCTGTATCACATCCAAATTCAATTCCGTCAACTCCATAACATTTCTGACTATCAAATTAACTTATCGGGAATATTTCTTGATTTTTTTGAAATTTTTCAAAAATTTGTCAATTTTCCCGAGGGGGCATACCCTAACCTATTTCATACTAGGGCATGATCGAGGCATACTTTCTTTTACACAATGCCAAAACAACATTGTATCAAAGAGGGGAAAACTGTAGACACCAAAAATTGGTCTAGGTCTACGAGCACCACTTTCGACATAATTTTCTATTATCCATGGTCATGATTAAATAATGTTAATTATTTAATTACCTTTCTAACACATATTTCCTGTATTAATTAAATACCCCTTTTAATTATTTCACTAATTCATAATGACCTTTATTCAACATGATTAATTAAATAAATCATAATTATTTAATTATGTTGCTAACTAATTAATTCTTCCTTCTTAATTAAATAATTTATTATTTAATTACCCCTTTGTCATATTTCAACTATAATTAAATATTTATTATTTAATTATTCAATTTATCCTTTTCAACAGTCAAATTAAATAAATTATCTTTATTTATTTAATTAAGTCTTTCATTTTCGAATGTTGAATTAAATTAACATTTAATTCATTATTAGTTGTTTATGTCACATTCTTCTATCATTCAGTTATCTAAATCATTCACTCAGCTTCTGACTCCAGATCTATTTTAAACTCACCAGTTATCTTCGGGTTCAGTATCTGATCATTTCTATGAGAGGACTCTCTATCACCACTAGTCAGTTAACTAGTTCTAACTCATATGCATGTATGCATTCGAATGAATTCTTCATCTCCGAGTTCTAACTTTGTCTTTGACATACAAAGTATATTTATTCTATTTTTGAAGACTCTTAACTAAAGATTAAGATCTAGAAATCTTTTTCCTTCTATTTTCGAACAGTCTTGACACAAGATTAAGTTTTCGTTCTAACTTAATCTTTATCTTGCAGTCTTTTCTAACTCACATCTCATGAAATTCATCAATCTCATCCATCGATCTCTCTTTGAATCTGAGCCAATCGTTCGAAAACCCAAAATCTATCAAATGGCCTATCACTATCATTATTCCTCCTCCCAAAATCATACACTTTTGAGAAGAAACTTATCTTCGATATTTCTCTTAGAAATTCAACAAGGTTATGCTTGCATCAATACTAAAAATTTGAGGGCAAGAATACTGAAACAAAAAAATGGAGAAGGACAATTGAGATAATTCAAAGGAGTGGATGCATATTCGGTCAGAGGTTTCCAATTGATTTGTTTAGTTTAATTCTATTGACTTGCTTCATTCTTTGTTGTTTTGATTTAGATTATTTGTTATATTACACTTGATCATTTTAATATATGGAGCTAATAGCAATCTTTCTAGAAAATCTACGATCTTACACAAGTCAAAATCAAGGAGGCGATGGGCTTGATAGTAGACACTACTCAAGGTAAATTCTATGCATTAGATTCAAGTGAAGTGCCAATTATTGGGACTATAAAAGAATTTCCTTATAAACAAACTCAGTATCCTAAGAATGTTTTAGCTATGTCTATTTTACTTATAGACATCCCACCTCATTTTGGGATACTTTTGTCAAGAAAGTGGAGTTCATCAATGGGAGGTAACATGAAGTGTGATCTATCATTTTCTACTTTCTACATTGATGGAAAAGATGTCAAAAGTGCCTCATATGATTGAGCATGATCCAACTGAGAATATGATATATTTTACTGACAGTGGCATAAATGAATTCATGGCTGAGGAATCTCCTAGTAATTATGATAAACCTATTGCACCGATTGATATAGAAGTAAAACATTTGTCAGAGTCTGATGACTTGTGAACTATGTACTTTGATGGTGCAAGTTCAAAGGAAGGATCTGATGCAGGTGTGTTGTTAAGGTCTTCAATTGGAAATGCATCTAGGTTCTCTTTCACTCTGTTATTTGAGTGCACCAACAATGTGGCTGAATATGAATCCTTGTTATTGGGGCTGAGATTAGCTAAAAAACATGGGATCAAGAAGCTCGAGGTAATTGGAGATTCTGAGCTTATGATTTCCCAAGTCAAATCTAGATATGTGTCAAAGAATAAAAGGTTGAAATAGTATAGGAATGTTGTTTGGGATTAATTGGATGGAGAGAGGACAAAATAAGGTGGCAAATTTGCTAGCAAATATTGCATTAAAACCAGATGACATGACTTATGCTAGAATTTCAAAGGTTGAAGTGCAAACAAGGCCATCTGTTCCTGATAATATAAAAAACTAGAAAGTTTTTGATAGTGATGATGATATATTAAGGTTCTTAAATTGTGTGGATGAGTATGAAAGTCAAGAAATTGACTTTGGAGCTTTTGTTGAAAATATTGATGGTAAGGAAACTGTGTTTGGTAATGAAGTTATTCAGTTAAAGACCAATACAATTCCTAAAGGTTTAGTTATTCTTGAAAGAGTTTTTGATAACCAGGATAGGACAAAGGCTAATTGTGTTGCTTCCCATCCTGATGACTTAGAAGAAATAAACCTTGGAACAGAGGCATCACCAAAAAAGGTGTATATTGGAAAGAAGTTATCACCAAGGGTGAGAAGGATGTTAATTGATTTTTTAAGGAAATTCAAAATATGTGTTTGCTTGGTCTTATGATGATCTTAAGGTGTATAGGGAGGATTTATTTCAACATGAAATTCCTTTAAGTGATGGTACTAAGCCATTTAGGCAAAAAAAAAGGCCTATTAATCCTACCTCAGCCCTTAAAATGCAAGAAGAATTAATGAAGTTAAGAGATGTAGGGATCATCAAGCCAATCAAACATTCATCCTGGGTGTCAAATTTGGTGCCTGTGAGAAAGAAAAATGGAGACATTAGGTTATGTGTGGATTTCAAAAACTTGAATCTGTCTTCATTCAAAGATAACTATCCATTACCAAACATGGAAGCCATGTTGCAGAGGGTGACAGGTTGTGAGTTGATGTTTATGATGGATGGATTCTCTGGCTACAACCAACTCATGGTCAAGGAGTCTAAAAAGTTTAAGACAACTTTTACTACACCTTGGGGAACTTACGTTTATGTGAGAATGCCTTTTGGTCTAACAAATGCAGGGGCTACTTTTCAGAGAGCCATGGATGTGGCATTCTCAGATCTCAATAATTTTTTTTCTGAGATTTACTAGGATGATTTGATAGCTTATTCCAATAAAGAAGATGACCATTGTGAGCATCTAGAGAAGGTATTTAGCAGGGCATTGGAGTATGGCATTTCCTTGAATCTGTAGAAGTGTGCTTTTGGGGTAAGGGAAGGGAAACTTTTAGGACATATAGTTTCCAAGGATGGGGTCAAGATTGATCCAAAAAAGGGTAATTGCAATAGACAAGATACCACAACCCTGAAATTTCAAGGGAATACAATCTTTATTTGGACAAATCAACTTCCTAAGGAGGTTTGTAACTAATTTTTCTGAAACAGTTCGCCCTATTTCTAAAATTCTCAAGAAGGGAGCCAAGGTTGAATGACAAGAGGAGTTTGTACAGGCTTTTCAGGTCATTAAGCAAGCTATAAAGGAGGCTCGTATGTTAAGAACCCCTGACTTCTCCAAACCATTACAGATTTTTTCATTTGCTTCTTTCCACACAATTGCAGCCGTGTTGTTGCAAAAGAATGCAAATGGTTTTGAACAACCTATAGCCTTTTTCAGCAAATCTTTACAAGCTGTAGAACTTAAATATGACATAAATGAAAAACATGCATATGCATTGGTAAAAGAAGTAAAGGCTTTCAAGACTTATTTGATGGGAGCTACTATAATTTCCTATATACCCAATGCTAATGTGAAGGAAATTTTTACACATCAGGAAGTGTCAGGAAGAAGATGTAGATGGATCAATAGGATCTAGGAGTTCAACTTTGAAATACAGATTACTAAGATGGTGAGAGGATAGGGATTGGCTAGGTTTATGGCCCAAAGTAATTTGGAAGCAAATCAGATAAATTTTCTTGAAGAAGAAAATAGATCACACATATGTGATATGGAATATTCTGAATGGTATAAGGATGTGATCTATTATTTACAAAAGATGAAGTGTCTTGATAATTTGAGTGAAAATGAAAAGAGGACATTGAAGTTGCATGCTATCAAGTATGTTATCATAAATGGAAAGCTATGGTGGAGAACTGGAGAAGGTGTCATGCTGAAGTGTGTTGACCAAGATCAAGCACAAAATATCTTGAATAAGATGCATAGTGGAGTTTTTGGAGGGCATTATATGGCCAAAAAAAATGCACACAAGCTAATGAGAGCTATATTTTGGTCGCCTACTATTTTTAAGGATGCACACCAATTAGTGAAGACATGTGATGCTTGTCAACATTTCTCTGGTAAGTTGAAATTTTATGGTAACTTTCCCCTAAAACCAGTTGCAGTACAATCTCCATTCTAGCAATGGGGTGTTGATTTTGTAGGAGAAATAGCATGTAAATCTAGTGGAGGCCATTCTTGGATATTGGTGGCCACTGATTACTTTACCAAGTGGGTGGAAGCAATTCCAACAAAGAAGGAAACTAGTAAGGTGGTAATTGATTTTCTAATGAGTAATATAGTGACTAGGTTCAGATGTCCAGAAAGGATTGTTTCGGATAATGCAATGTGTTTCAGATTTGAAGAATACATGGAATTCTTTGAAAAGCATGGCATCCAAATATATTACTCATCACCTTACCACCCACAAGGAAATGGACAAGCAAAATCAAGTAATAAAATCTTGATGAAGATTATTAAGAGAATCCTAGATCAAAATAAGAAGGCATGGGATTCTAAATTGAGATTAGCAGTCTGGGTAGACAGAGTAACTGTGAAAAAGGAAATAGGTTGTGCCCCATTTGAATTATTTTATGGGATTAATGCAAGGTTTCCCCAGAATAACCTAATGGAAATGTATAAGTTTGTCTAGATGTATGATAATGAAATAGATGATGAAATGCAATGGAGAGTGGAAGCTCTCATAGAATTGGATGAGACTAGGAGGGAAGCTCAAATGAAAAATTATAGATTGTAGTTACAAGTGAAGAATCTGTATGAATAAAGAGAAACTACTAGGAGCTTACAAGATGGAGATTTTGTCTTAATGTGGAATGCTAGATTGGAAGATAAAGGAAAACATGGCAAATTTGATGCAATTTGGTTGGGTCCATTCTTGGTAAATAGTAAGTGGGGGGAAGATTCATATTTCCTCCAAGATATGACTGGTGACATTCTTAAACTTCCAGTTCATGGATAATTCTTGAAATTATACTTCAATTGAAGTATTGTTTTCCATGAATAGTAGTGTAGGTTTGTATATATGTTAGTTGTAGGTTTCTTTCCTACTGGGTTGTTTTGTTCAGACAATCCATTTTTGGTCATCTTTGTAATTGGTCTGCTCTACTTGAGATTCTGAATTCTCACTTCATTCCAATGGAATGAACGTCCCTAACTGGAGCCACTAATGGAGCTTCAAATTTTTTTCTTTGAATCCCATTATTATCTTGCCTTTGGACTGGTCTGTCATATTATTTGGAAAAACCCTAAGGTTGAGGTTTTTATTTTTTCCTTCTTGAAAATCCTAATGTCCTATGTTACACCTTAGGTGGGATCTATTTGGCCATTACCTTTATGAAGTGGGATTTTAAAACAACTTATGCCCCATCGCTTCTTCTAGGCTGGCCCCCTTTTGATAAATTGATTTTAATTTTTCCGCTTGACTTCATTATTCCCTGTCTAGGCTGGCCCATGCCCCACATCTTAAAAACAACTTTAAGCCATCGCTTTTCATCAGCCTAGGTGGTGTCCCTTTGTCCCTTTAATAAATGTTTTATATTGTGCAGGGAACAATTCTTCATGACCATTGATCTGCCAGCATTTGATCTTAGTCGTTCCCTGCAATCCCGTGATGACCCCACCATCGTGTCTCACCTGATTGCAATATCATGGGAAAGTACCACATGTCAGCTGGCGATGCCAAAAAAGATAATGAAATTGCTTTAATATATTTGTTGGCTTTTAATATGTTATATGGTAGGTTACTAAAGCGGCTACAAGATGCACATGCTCAAAATCAATGGAGATGTTATAATCTTGATGAAAAGTTGCTCGATGTTTATGTTCAATGCTAGTGACTATTTTGAGTGATCACGATTGTCGATGGTGGAGATCAATGGTTTCCTATCATCGCATGATCAAAAGTTGGAGGGTGTTCATTGATCATGAC
>CM021108.1:494891722-495191869 GCA_007115665.2 Sequoiadendron giganteum | reverse complement strand
TAAATTTGACTCCTCCAATGGTATATGACATTGATCTAGGTTGTACTTGTTTGTGAGGTTCAATTATTTTTTGTCTTTTCTTAGAGCTTTCTACAAATTGCAAACCATTGTCTATTTTTAAATATGAAGTGTTGTTGTGATTATCTTACATTCCAAATGGTTAATATTATTGATGAAAACCCAATTCTATTCAGTTTTATCCCATTTTGTTGAGCTATTGATTGAGATTATTTGTTGTTCTTAATGTTATTTATAATATTGGTGCAAAGGTTGTAAACACATTAAGGGGACCACCCTCTTGGGCCCAAAGTGTAGGAGGTTTTATTAAAATCCTCGTCAGTTGGTCCATGTCCTTTGAGCTTCCCTTGATTGGAATTGGCAAGTCGATAGGTAGATTAGGAGATCAATCTGGTTACAATAAAAACAACCAACACGGTGAACATAAATTTTACCATCCATCAAACCAGAAGATTAAGAACAAACTTACAAATCCATACAAGCATAGGGTCAACACAGAGGAAATGTGAACCATAATACCAAATTACACTTAGAACACTCTTCAACACTTCTTTCACTATTTCTCAAATTTTCTCAAAAGAACTTGGCAAAAGAACAACTTACTCAACTTACTCAACCTATATTATGTTGACATCAATGACAACATTAATGAAAACACCACCAAATACATCCATACTTACAAAAATCTCCCCCTTTGTCATTGATGGAAACACATGATGTGAAAAATCATCAAAGACAACATACATGCTTGTTAGAAGCAACAACCTTCCAAGCATTAAATTTTCACATGCTCTCTCTCCCATAGGCATACACAATTTTTTGAAGTGAAAACTTGCAAAAGAATAGAATTTTCACATGATATCTCTCCCCCTTTGAAATCAATGGCAAAGAAAATTCTTGCTGTATAAATCTCTATTCACTCCCCCTTAGGAGTATACCCACATCACATACTGTAACAATGCACTTTTCTACTCCCCCTGAGGAGTAGACCTCAAACATCAATCCAAAACAAGGAGAAATGTGAATCCACTGGACTGATACACCTCCATGTGCACTTAGTTCAAAGGAGGGGAAAAAACCCCTAACTTCCCTCTGAGATACTCAAAAGTATCCTTCAAAAGGGCTTTAGTGAATATGTATGCAACTTGTTCTTTGGTAGGTACATATTCAAGTCTAACTTCATTTTGCAATACCTTCTCCCTCAAGAAGTGAAATTTGATAGATATGTGCTTTGTTCTAGAATGCATCACTAGATTCTTTGAGATTTTTATAGCACTTTTATTATCACAAAATATAGAGATAGATTCATCACTTTCCACACATATGTCCATCAAGGTTTGCTTCATCCATAGTACCTGTGTAGAACAAGATGTTGTTGTAATATACTCTGCTTCTACAGTGGATAAAGAAACTGAATCTTGTTTCTTTCTCAACCATGAAACTAATCTTCCTCCAAGAAATAATGCACCACCACTTCTACTCTTATAGTGATCAACACAACCAGCCCAATCTTCCTCAATATAGGAATTTAGAGTGAAATCATGATTCTTTGGATACCATAGCCCATAATATAGAGTTCCTTTAATATATCTAAATATCCTTTTCACAATTATAACATGTGCTTCCTATGGTTCTTCTTGAAATCTTGCAACTAAACATATTGCATGCATAATGTCAAGTCTAGTACCAGTAAGATATGACAGTCCATTGATCATGGATCTATACATTCTTTGATCAACTTTAGTAGATTCATCTTCCTTACTCAACTTTCATCTGGTTACCATAGGGGTACAAACTAGTTTGGAGTCATCCATCCCAAAAAAATTGAATAATTCCTTAACATACTTAGATTCTGAAATAAATATCCCTTTGTCAGTTTGACTAACTTGAAGTCCAAGGAAGAAATTCAGTTCACCAATCATAGACATTTCAAATTCTTTCTACATATCTTTAGGAAACTTCTTACACATACCTTCATTTCTACCAAAGATGGTGTCATCAACATATACCACAATTATTAACATATTGTCTTTCTCAACCTTGAAGTAAATATTGTTGTTTGCAAACCCTTTGTTGAATCCCTACTTTGTCAAATACCTATCCAATCTAGCATACCAAACTCTAGGAGCTTGCTTCAATCCATATAATGCCTTCTTTAAGTTACAAACCATGTTCAATTTGTCTGATAGTGAAAAACCTTTCCGTTGATCCATATATACTTCTTCTTCTAGTTCTCCATTCATAAATGTAGACTTGACATCCATCTAATATACCTTGAAGTCTTTATGAGCTGAAAATTCCAAGAACATCTGAATGACCTCCATTTTTGCTATAGGTGCAAAATTTTCTTCAAAATCTATTCCTTCAACCTATGAGTATCCTTTGCATACCAATCTTGCTTTATTTCTTACCACTTCACCATCTTCACTCAAATTATTTTTCAATACCCATTTTGAACTAATTACATTCTTGTTTTTAGGTCTAGGTACTAGTTCCCATGTCTCGTTCTTCTCTATATGTTGTAGTTCTTCCTTCATTACTTTCATCCAACTTCCATCATTACATGCTTCATTCATAGTTTTAGGTTCAATCCTAGAAAGTAAAAATAAGTTTACCTCAACCACTTTGCTTCTTGTCTTCACTCCTTCACTTTTGTCTCCAATTATCTATTCCTCTGGATGATTTATCTGAACATATCTAGGAGTTTTTGGTGTAGGTTCTGGAGTCTCTTCTTCTTCTTCACTCTATTCTTTCTCTTCCTTTTCTTCTTCTTATATTTGCATGCAGATAGAATCACTAGGTTTAACTTTAGTTATTTCCACTAGTCTATGCATAGCTTCATCAACCTTCACATTAATACTTTGAATTATTTTTCTCATCCTCTTATTAAAACAATCTGTAAGCCTTGTTGTTATTTGAATATCCAAGGAAAATTACTTCATCAAATCTAGCATCAAAATTTTTAATATTTTCTTCATCTCTTCTAATGTAGCTATGGATATTAAATATTTCCCATGCTCCCTTCATTTTCATTGTTGTTTTGCTTAGCTTCTGACTGCACCGGATGATTTTGAAGTCGCTATGCCACCCTCTCAATGGACTTAGCCCAATGCTTCCATGTGTCATATAATTAATCATTTAAGGGGAGCTTCCCTTCCCTTCTCCTTCGGGCCTTGACTGCATGCCACATCACCTCCTCCCGAGTGCACTTTTGGGTAGGTCCCATAGTGGTGCTGATACATTGAGGCTTCTTTCACGTGTCCTCAGAATTAGCATTTCATTCACAGAAAGGATGGAATGAAGTTTGGGCCTCGATATCTTGTCACACATGCAAATTAAATCTACAAGGCTACGAAATGTGCTTGCTCGAGCCTTATCTATTTTCAAAAGCTAGGACCACCACCATCATTCATAGGGGATGCACCTAGCTCATGAATGACTGGGTTCATGCTCAAGAATATTTTTGTTACAATGACCGTGATGAGTCATTGATGCAAACATCATCACTCATGATCGAGAATCTTTTTTGTTATGGGCTTTCAAGTGGTGGAAGCCTCTAGCTATATATACTCCTTCTCTCAACCTAGAAAAGGTCAAAACAAAGAATACATACAGAAGGATTAGGAAGACACTTAGCCTCTTGTGTTGTTAGATAATGTAAAGAATCACAAACTGTGCCCTTGTAATTTGGCCTCTTTGTTTCTTAACCATTTGAAAACATTATAATGTGTTGTTATTGAATAGATTATTTGCAACTTCAATGATTTGAAGAGAATAATGATTTAAGAGCATGTATTTTGACTCTTATTTTTTAGTAATTTCCCATACAAATTGTTTTATGTTATGAAATGAACTATTCAGGTCTTTCTCTTTGATGATTATTATTTTCGAACATAAAAGATTACTGAACGGGCCCTTAAATCGCACCCAAAAGATATATTTATCATTGTTTACATCCAAATATTGGTGCATCTCCTTAGTTAGATATTTCTTTTTTATATCTAATTCCTTTTCCCATTCAAAACCCTAGTTATAGAGGAATTTGACTTCTTTAAAATCTAGAGGTTAGTTCAGCACAATAGGTCCCCCCTTTAATTGAGTTTCCCATAAAGGTTGTTACCTTGTCAAATTATTGCATCAACAGTTTCTTTTTTCTGGAACGCCTAGTGGAACCTCCAGATGTGCTTAAGCCTTGAGTAAGTATATAAGCCATCGTCCTGTCACAAGATCCCAAACAACAAATAACCCTAGTTTTTTGGTATCACAACTAGGACCAGTACCAACTAAGAACCCATTGCAAGAAAAATTATGAACCCTCCACCAGCCATTTTACCAATTGCTAACCAAAATTATGTGGCATGGGACATTGGAAGTCCCCTTGTAGCCCCAATTGCAATCCCCTTTTGGGCCCCTATCCTAGTCTTTGCCCTCGAATCTATTCCTAAGTTTACTGGAGATAGCTCAAGAACACCCTCTGAATATCTCCAAGATGTAGTGGACATGTGTTTGGTGCATAGAGTTACCTATCAGAACATAGTGCTAAGGTTGCTCGTAACTTCTTTTAGAGGAAAAGTATTAGATTGGTATCGCACTTTGTTGGCTAACACTATTGACACTTGGGATGGAGATCGATCTTCCAAGTATCACCAGCTAGAGCTCATCAAGTGGGCTCCATATGAGGCCTCAACTGACTTCAATGACCAGTTCCACATAACTTGGCAAAGAATTCAGGCTGCAATCCACCTGCCACCTTATTTGTCATTCATATTTTACCTGAAGTCCATCAACACTGATATCTCAATAATGGTTGTCACTTGGCAGAACCACTCTACCAGATGCATATAGCATCACAATCAAAGTGGAGAACAATCTAATTGATGCTAGAAAGTTTTTGCCTTAGCCCATCATGCCTATATTCCCCGAGCTACTAGTTCTCACCTAGGTGATGTCGCCTACCACTACAACTCCTCCTCCTCAATCCATGTACACATATGTGAGCGTACCATAGAATGTCACATCTAGTGCCTAGAAGGACAAGATGAGTGACATAAAGGAAATGTTGCAATTTATGGCTAATGAGATGACTGCCACAAGAACAACCAAGACACTCCCCTAAGACTGGCCTACCAAAGTTATCAAGGTAGCAAGCCCTCCTACCAACAAAAACAATACCAAGGAGCCATGCACAAAAATCAACAGACTCAGACAAATAACCAAATGGTATCGGTACCGACTCCACTGGGAGATACTCCAACAAGCATAAGTAGAGAGCTGACCATAGGGCAGAACAATCTAATCAATGATACCAACCCTTGATGTTTCCCTTGTGGTAATTCACATATGCCCCAAAATTTCCCGTGTGGCAATCTACAATAAAAAGTGGCAGAGCAGTGCAATCAAGGCACAACATTGGACAATGGGGGCTATGTATATACCTCTCTGCAAATGGAAAACATGGTACTCACTACTCAAATGCAAGGGATGTCTCTAGAGAAAGAAAATGACATAGCTCATGATCATGCCCTCTTTTCATGGATGGAAGGAGAGGAAGCGGTAATCACATTCGAAGCATCCACTTCAAAAACCCTGCAAGTGCAATCTGATTACAATAGTCACTCCAAGAGAAGAATCATGGGTGGATCAGTAATCCTGCAATTAGTCAATCCACAACCTAAAAGTGCTTCTGACTACGCCCCAGTACCTCTGTAGTGGTTTTACAATGTACACCACAAAGGGAAATTGCAATAACAAGAGCTAAGGAATAGAAGCCTCAAAATCCACCACTAATCAATATTGTGGTAGAAAAATTGAAAAAATCATCCGCTAATGTGTCCCTATGGGATATCCTAGCTATTCCATAATAGAAGACATTGCTACAAAAGGCTCTCTGAGAGGATGTGATTGTTGAACCAAAGGAGAAATCACTTAATGGGGAAGCCATTGATCAATCAACTTTTGGAAAAAGTTCTCGAAAATACTTTAGAAGAGGCATCTACTGAGAACAAAGTGGAAGAATCAACAATCAAAGTCAGCAAGGATAAACCAAAACCAAAGCCATTTTTTCTGACCCTTATTGTGGCAAAAAAATTTCTGCATAACTCCATGATTGAATTTGGTGCTAGCACCATAGTCATTCACAAGAAAATAGTTGAAACCCTAGGACTGAGCTATGAAACTTTCAATAAAGGGGTTATGCAATTAGATGGGAATATGGTTAATACTGTGGGAATCATTAAATATCTTCCATTGACTCTATTTGCCTACCCTAGTATTATGGTCAAGAAAGATACTTTGATCATTGATATTCCTCCAATATTTGGTCTGTGCTTGTCCAAGGAATTCACTTATAAACTAGGTGGATACCTTTCCTTAGATTGGTCACACCTGATTATAAGAACCAAACATGGATCCAAAATGAGATTGGTGTTCAAACCTTTGCATTCAGAACATGTTGTAGATGAGGCTAAGATAGTCTTTGAGCCCGCTCACACCTCTATCACCAAGGAGGAGATGTACTACATTGAACTTGTAGAAGATGAGGAAATCACTAGAGATCAGACCAATCAAGAGGAGGTTCTCTTGAGTGAGTTCATTGATAAATACCCCTTCGGTAATTATCATTCTACTAGACTAGGGACTTATGTCATTTATGATGAAGACCAAGCCATCCTGAGGGTGACCAAAGAGCCCGAAGACATTTTGGCCATAGAGCTATGGTCACTATACTTTGATGGTACTAGATGCATGGTCGGCGCAGGAGTGGGATATGCCTGACTTCCCCAAGAAAAAATAAGAAAATTAGATCTCTCCAATTCTAGTATTCCTTTTGAAACAACAAAGTTGTATATGAAGGCCTCATGCTAGGTTTAAACCTAGCGGAATGAATGGGAATCAAGCCAATAATGGCATTCAAGAATTCCAAACTAATTGGCAATCGAGTTCGGGGTATCAGAATAGTGAATAGTGTGCATATGAGATCTTATAGACACAAAGTTTGGGATCTAATTCAGATCTTTGAAGCTTTAAATATCTAAATTATTCCCCAAAAATGAGGATCTGATGCAGACCGCATGGCTGTAATCGGACCCAAATTTGAATCGGCCTCTGACCCAATGCATAACAGATACTCTATATAGGTGATAGTCCAACCAACAATTCTAGATAATGGTCAGAGCTGGAAAATATTTGACAATGATGCACGCATCGCTTCATTCAGCTCACAACTGGGAGGGTTTATTGGCTGATTCTGACTAAGGACCACCAAAGCCTATGATAGAAAAAACATTCAGATTAGGCCAAACAAGCTTCCAAAGGGGCTTGTCACCCTCAAAAACTATTTTCATCTTGACAATGCAAGTAATAGTAAGAGGGATTTTGTGGAAAATAGTGGCGATTATGCTAATTTCCAAATTGGAGATGGTAGAAAACCCAAAGTCAGGAAGGATGTCCTACATCAAGATAAAGAAAGGCTCATCAATTTTTTGGGAAAAGGTGAAGGGGTAGTGGACTCATTATATGATGGCCTTAGGGGAAATGATCCCAGAATCATCCAAAAAACAATAGAGCTGACAGAGGAGGCCAAACCAGTTTTCCAAAAATAGAGGCCAGTGACCCCCAATATTGAAGTATTGATGGCGAAAGGGTTAAGAAAGATAATTCAGTCATAGATTGTCTTCTCAATCAGGCATAGAATGTGGGTATCAAACATGATCCTAGTCTGAAAGAAGAATATAGGTATCCACCTATGTATTGACTTCCATAACCTAAATCGAGCATCACTAAAGGATCATTACCCACTACTCTCCATCATACCAATCGTACAAAATGTAGCAAGTTTGGATGTGTTTTGTCTATTGGATGGATTTTAAACCAAGGCCTAAATTGTGGGGGTCTAATGTTAAAATTTAATGAGTGCCCAGCAAGACCTGGTCAACATGAGAAATTTGATAGCCTATGAGAGGATCCACTCAGGACAATTCAATGCAGGCAATATGATAGATTTGAATTAGAATGCATGGAAATCAAAGTTCTAGGGATTCCTATTAAGGGAATTCACCTTAAAATTTCTATGGAGCTCAATTAAATAATTCTACCATGTAAATATCTAATTATTGTACTTATTTTCCTTTTTGTTCTTTTGTTTGTTCGATTGATCTTCTTAATCCATGATGTAGCGGAAATTTACATTATGATGCAGTGAAAAACATGTATGATAGAAAGGACATAAAATATTCAACAAAGAAGAAATTTTTAAATATAAGCCATATCTTCATTATATTTATATATTTTGATAAATACAATATCAAAATGGCTTAGAGGCCACACCTTTAAAAGTATATACTTATATATATTTTTCTACATATTTTCATATGACTATTATAGAGCCTTTTCAAGCTATATACAAAAGGGATAATGAGTTTTAATTTTAATAGGCATGAAACAAGAGGAAATCTTCAGTCATGGGAGTAAGCAGCAACAACGACAATGTCCAAAATCATTTCATCCATAGAAGCAATGAAACCATCCATATAAGTAATGGTGAGTGGTGGAGGGAACACCAGGTTCCTAAAGTTGGTATACCAGTTGACATCATAGAATGACACCACATTGTATATTCGAAAGAGGAAGTGATAGGAACAGGTGACCGTTTGGTGATGTACATCCTATGACTAGAGTCAGAAACTGCTCAGGAATGACAACCATGGAACGACCACATCTTATTCAATAAACTTGAGGAGGTCACTTGCGGTCAGGATACCTCCACCAAATGTAGCATTCACCACCACCTCCTCGAGGCTGTTCCGATACTTCTTTGGGAAAATTTATTTTACCAGATAAAGGATAAGTGTCTTGGGAATCTGTATTTCAAGCATCAATGCCACAGAGTGATAACACACATCAGTGTTAACTTTGTATTTATCTTCATATTCAAGGAATTCACGTACCATGACCCATTTCATGGCTATGATGGCCAAATAATGCTTATTTTTGGTTATCCTCTTAAGGAACCTAGTCGAAATCTTGCCCAAAAAGGTCGTTTGAGATTTGTGGGAGGTCAGCCTAATTGGGGTGTTCATAGCATCAAACTCTATATAAATAATATGTAGACTACAAATACCAAATGAAATGCTAAACCAATCACCTAATGCTAATTCTACTAAAAATTTCCAAGTGTGATTTCACTACTACCTAGGCACCTATTTATAGAAGCGGCAAGGATAATCATGGTAATTTGCATACCATAAGCATGAGGTTAACCAGGTACAGCCTTGAACACTATACCAAGGCTTGCTCGAGGCTATCACCCAATTGTGTTTGTAGGTATGAGTTGATGTGTACAAAATCATGGCAAGCTAATTAATTAGAACGAGCTGGTGGCAGTCTCCAGTGGTAGTCTATTCAGTCAAACAATGAGGTGTCATCCTATAGGTGTTTCTCAAAATCCCAAAAATAATGAAAATCTATTTGATGCTTATCACATACTTTGGCGTAATCATTCCATTTGGGATATTAATTACCACAACATACAATGCTTAGTTTGCCTTCAAATCACTGGCTCAATTTGCAAGAAAATTCACGTTGTGGATTGTAAGTACTTAAAGAAGTTATGAATTCCTATCTTTTCAAAGGTCAATTAATTTACTTTGCATAAGGAGGAAAATATTGTGATACATGCCAAATTTAATGCCAAAAAAAGTAGTTGTCATCTACCACTCGAAGGAAGAAAGAAAAAAGGCTAAGTATTGCATGCAGTTGTGAGAAAGAGGTAAAAGGAGAGATCTTGAATACATAGTCAGTGCAGAGATTTTAAAGTGTAGGAATTACCAAGGGACGTGTGAGAAATTACAAAAGCTTGAACACAAATGAAATCCGCTGCCCCTAAAGTAGCTCAAAACGTATAGATGAATGATCCAGGTGAAACATCTCAAAGCCTGGCTAATACGATGCTCACAACACCCATGGTTAATATTTTTCAAGATGATTCCTATGCTATGCTAGGAATCCCAGAAAATACACACTGGTTTCACATGCATTCAACTCAAAAGGGAACTCTAAGGGATGCAAGTTTGATAAAGGAGGAGTGGGATAACATTTATGATCCCATCCTCAAGACCAACCCTAAGGGGCTAAGAGAAGCTTATTTTTCCAAAATGAGGAAAGCCTTCGACACTCAACTACCATACAAGCAATGGATCTATGGGCTTCAACAATATATGGTCCCTTGTGTGCACCACTGCCCAAAAATAATTCGTGATAGAATTCAGTGCTTCAATCTAGCGACTAGCACCATTGAGGGAAAAAATTTGAGAGTTGTGATATCTGTGGAGGCTCTTAGGGACATGTTGTGTGTTACCGGGAATAGCACCAAAACACTGCCAATGGAGTTGTTCAACCAAAAAAAGGGCTCAGAATTTTGGAGAGGTAGAAGGAATTCCCTTGAATTTTATAATATACAGACCGAAAAGCCCCAAGATTTCCAATAGCCATTAAGAAATATAAATCATTACATAGAATTTGAACTTGCAGACATGCAAGACGCCTTCTCCATGATGGCTTTTGTGTTCATCTTAAATTATGACATGATCATGAATGAATCTCAGTTGGGGCTAGGTTTTCAGGTAAGGAGACAATGTGACCCCTTTTGGTATGATTTTGTGGAAATGATTATCAAAGATATGCGGAAGAAGATTGTTGAGTTCAAAACTGTTGGTAAGTTCAGATATCCTTCTCTTCTTGCCTATATGTTTCTACATTAGAACCCCGATTTCTTCAAGGAGAAAATAGATTTATTAATATTTGATGAGAAGAAGCATCAAAAGCCATTTTCGGTATGGACTCACACCCTCTCTTCCACCTATGATTATTATGCATTTTTGGATAAATTCTTGATTCCAATTTTACGTGAGTTGAGTGAGGATGGTGACTACTATCGCCTATCGGCTGACCAAACTGTCTGGATGCAAGCCTTGTTCCTCAAGTGTGACTGGTTCCTCAGGGAGGATTTCACATGCATCCAAGTGTGTGGCTTTTTGGAAGAGCCAATTTGACTCCCATCACCCATCATCGATTGAGTATTGTCCCTTAAAGTGCTTTGAAAATGAGCCATTATGGACTGGACCTTTTGCTTTGATGTAAAGAAGAAGAAGAGAGGGTTTTTTGAATGCCCGTTGAGCTACAAAGTAGTGGTCATGGTAAAGAAGAAATCGACTGACCTGCTAGAAGAAAAGTTGGCTCATCTCGAGATAGTGTTTATTTATGATAAGTGGGACTACAACCTAAGGATGACTTGGGTGACACATTCATTAAGGTAAAGCACAACCCTCACCCTTACTAGGATGCACGGTGAAACCCTTTGGAGGATATCAACATGCTTTGGGTGGACTATGCATGCATGTCAATGGATAATCGAAGTTCATCATGTCTCAAATTCTATCTCCCTAAGGGGATGGTAGATGAAAATTGCTACATGAGTGCTACCCTCCAAAATAGTTTGATAAGGGAACAAGGAAAAAATATGGAAAAGATCAATGATTTCTGGATTTATCACTAGGAGATCAAGTGCCCCCTTGCCCTATTCCAAGACCCATCGATCTTTGAAACCAATGATTATTTTGATACTCTCTGGAACAAAGAGTATGCTAACTCTGATGTGAGTGATGCAAAAGAGGTCGACCCTAAGGAGGTGACATAATGCTCTAACAAGGGGAAGAAAAAAAAAAAGCGGGAGCACATCCTAGCGTAGCTGTTAGGAGTTTGCAGATAAATATTTCATGATTAGGGTCTTTGTAGTCCCTAACTTGGGTCATAACGAATCCTAGAGGAACACTGAAATCAATGAAAGTAGTAGATATGGAACAATCCCCACCAAGAAAGAGATAGTGCATTGATGTTGCTTCACGAGAAAGTTTGTAGGAGGTTGCGGTGGGCCAAGGGTCTAAGATGGAATCTATCACTTAGGTATCTTTCTCTCCCCCTCTTCTTGGCTCCCAGTATCTTGTTTCTTCAACTGCCTCTGAGGCACCCATCACTCCTAGTATTATCTCATCTTTCTCTGTCCCTACTACAATGACTTCGGGAGGTTTCTCCCAATTTTTCCATATCGAGCATATGGCTTTCACGTCCCCAAGAGTTACTTCATCTTTCGTTGGAGCCCCGTTAGCCTCCTCATTTTCCTACCTATCTGTATCTATGGCTACATCCCCCCTGGCATCCGAAACTGCCATCCTTTTTGTCTTTGCCGAGTCAACTTTGACCTAGCCTTTGCAGAAAATGAAGGTCGTTGCATCTCCATTGCCACCATCATTCCCCATGAGTCCTCCCATGCCTTCATCACTTGGGATTTGGAATATTCCTCCCTTCTCTTCATTCACAGTTTCCACTCCAAAGAAGAAAACATCTAAGGTAACCTACCTTTCATTCCCTTTCATTGTCCCTTCCAACACCCCCTTTGTAGGTGCACACATCAAATCACCAGTTCAATTCTTTTGATAGAGTGATACAATGAAGCAAGCCTGAGCTCTCTGAATCCAAAAGAAAAAATAAAAGGATGCTAGGAAGCCAGCAGAGCCCAGAGTCTAGACAGTTTATAATGAGGCTCAACAGTCATTGCATTTCACAACCATGCATCCCAATGTTACCAAATTATAGGGAGAAATGTAGTTTGATGACTATGATTTCCATGCCATTGGACTGGACTTGCATGTTTCCCAACAACAAGATAAAGTCAATCTAATGGAGGAGACACAATGGGTGGTGACCACTAAATTTCTCATGTCTGGTCAAAAGTTGAAGAAGGCAGAGGATGAGCTCAAGGCTATTAAAGAAAGTATAGAAGTACTGTTGGCCAAGGATAAAGCATGAGAGATCGAAAGGGTGCACTTTGCACAAAATGCGTAAGCGGGGCAGGCTAGCCTTCAATGGGAGTTTGAGAGGTTCCACTCCTAGGAGTCATATCAAGTGGCTAAGCTATGAAGAAAGAATCAATAATTACAAGACTATTTGGTTCAATTAGAAGGGGAAGTTCAACAAAATAATGAAGAGTTGCAGTGATTGCGAGCTCAGTTGGAACAAGTAGTGCAATTAAAAGAGATAGATCTAACAAGCATGCAGGCTCAGTTTTAGGAAGATCTCTAGAAGATCAAGAATTCCATGGAGGAAGAGACTACAACCCAAATCCAGGCTAAGGAAAGGTGGCTTTCCATACAGAGAGCCCTATAAGATCAACTCTCTACTGTCATAGAAAAAATTGTAGGGATAACACAAGAGATTAGGATGAAGGATGCAGAGATTAATCTCTTAAAGAAAATTTCTCAAACTCCTACTCCATAGTTCGACCTCCGCTTAGTAGCCCAACAACTGTATGCTTCCTACTAGGAAAGAGTCGGGGCTTTATGTCTAACTCTCCAACCCAAACTTTAGTTTATGGTGGAGGTGACAAATTTACGTAGGAAGGTTCACGGTGCAATGGGAAAATTCTCATAATTCATAAGGGAAAAGGTTCCCGAAGTGGAAAAGTTGTTGGACAGGCTATACACCATGCCAAGCAAGGACCTGGTATGAGCAAGTGTTGAAAATAATAGGTCAGCCACTAGGATCACAAAAGAGTTTATCCATTGCCATGAAGCCACCCTTCATTCTTAGCATTGCTCAGTCACATTAGGACAAACTATGGATATCATGCGGGCAAGGTTTTCCCAACTAACCCAGATGGGATTGCCCTCTCCATTTATTTTTGATGAATTGGTGGCCACCACAGAGAAAATTGCAGCCAAAATCAAGGAGAAGAAGAAAGATTTATCCGCTTTCCAGATCTTTAGCCAGCCTCCTACCATTGAGGATATTGAAGGTGTCACTAATTAGATCATGTGGCTTCCTTTTCAGCTTGAGTTCGGGTCTAGAATATCTATGATGTTTCCCTTTAAAGGATTAATCAATCTACATGAGGCACATAAGAATTTGTGTGCCATATCAATGCCTTTCGAGGCTGATTGGTTGCCCTTGCAAATCACCCTTTCTAAGCTCTGACTCTAATGCTCAATGAATAAGACCATGGTCATGAAACTAGAGATTTTGGATACATCATTCCATAGGTGAAACACCCCTGATAGTCACCAAAAGCTGTGGATATTAAATATATCCCACTCTCCCTTCGGTTTGCTTTGCTATTTGGCTTAGCTTCTGACCGAGCCCAATGATTTTGAAGTTGTCATGTCACCCTCTCAGCAGACTCAGCCCGATGATTCCATGTGTCATACAATCGCTCATTGAAGGGGAGATTCCCTTCTCTTATCCTTCAGGCCTTGACTGCATGCCACATCACCTCCTCCCAAGCACACTTTTGGGTGGGCCCCACAGTGGTGTCGATACACTAAGGCTTCTTCCATGTGTGCTTAGAAGGAGAATTTCATTCACAGAAAGGATGGAATGAAGTTCAGGCCTCAATATCCTATCAAGCATCCTAATTAACTCTACAAGGATGTGACACATTCTCACTCGAGCCTTAGCTATTTTCAAAAGCTAGGACCACTGCCTTCATTCGAAGGGGATGCACTTGGCTCACGGGTGACTGGGTTCATGCTCGGGAATATTTTTGTTATAACGGTTGCAACGAGTGATTGCAATGAACATCATCACTCATGATTGAGAATCTTTTATGTTACATGCTTTCAAGAGGTTGAAACCTCTAACTGTATATACTACTTCTCTCAACCTAGAAAAGGTCAAAAAATATAATACATACAAAAGGATCAGGAAGACACTTAGCCTCTTGTTTTGTTAGATAATTGTAAAGACTCATAGACTGTGCCCTTGTAATTTGGCCTCTCTATTTCTTAACCTTTTGAAAACATTATATTGTGTTGTTACTGAATAGATTATTTGCAACTTCAATGATTTGAACAGAATATTGATTTAAGACCATGTCTTTTGACTCTTCTTTTTTAGTAAGTTTCCATACAAATTATTTTATGTTATGAAATAAACTATTCAAGTCTTTCTATTTGATGATTTTTATTTTCAAACATAGCAGATTGTTGAACGGGCCCTTAAATTTCATCCAAAAGATAGATTTATCATGCTTTACATCTCAATCTTGGTGCATCACCTTAGTTAGATATTTTATTTTTATATCTGCTTCCTTTTCCCATTCAAAACCCTAGTTATAGAAGAAGCGGATTTCTTTAAAATTTGGAGGTTACTCAACTTAGTGCAATAGTCCCCCCTTTAACTGAGTTTCTCATAAAGGTTGTTACCTTGTCAAATTTTGGAATCAATAGTAACATCTACTACCAAATACCTTAAAGTATTTCATTGTAGGAGTCTTACCAGTCCACAACTCATAAGGAGTCTTAGTGTTGTTACCTCTTATTTGAACTATGTTAAGAATGTAAGCAATAATATGAATTTCTTCTCTCCAATACACATCAAGAACATTTGATTGTTTCATCATAGTTCTAGCAGCTTCTTGAATAGTCCAATTCTTTCTTTCCACAACTCCATTTTGTTGAGGGGTTCTAGGAGAAGAGTAATGTATTTTTTATGCCACGCTCTTCACAAAATGCATTGAACTCACTAGAGGTAAACTCTCCACCTTTATTAGATGTTAATCATTTAATCCTTATATTTTCCTCATTTTCTACTCTTGCCTTAAACACCTTGAATCTATCAAGATCCTAAGTCTTTTCTCTAAGAAATGTAACACATTTCATCCTAGAATAATCATCAATCAAGAGAATAAAATACCTATCACCACTTAGGGTTCATGTTCTTGTAGGACCATAGAGGTCTGTATGGATTAATTCTAGCATTCTGGTAGAAGATTGATCTTTTCCTTTAAAACTGGTTCTTGTTTGCTTTCACATCTGACAACTTTTGTAGATTGAATTTGAAGGCTTTATGATTCTATGCAGATCTCTCACAACTTACCTAGAACTGATCCTATATAGATTATCAAAATTCACATGTCCCATCCTCCGGTGCCAGAGCCAACTCTCACTAATCTAAGAAACAAAACATTGACCAGTACTACCTTTAAGTTGATATATGTTTGAATTCTTTTTCCAGCTGCTACCACAATTTTGGATCCTTTCCTAATCTCACAAGTGTTATCCTAAAATACAAGCTTAAAAACTTTGCTGCAAATTTTCCCAACACTTAAAAGATTATTCCTTAAACCCTTTACATAGTAAACACCTTCAGTATTATGTTTTCCATCAAAGCTAATTGTTCCTTTATTAAAAATCTTAGCACCAAAATCATCTCCAAACATGACTATACATCCATCATACTTCTCAAGTTTAGTAAAATTACTCTTATCTCCAGTCATATGATTTCAACATCCACTATCAATTACCCAAAAGTCTTCATCTTGTCTAGCATGAAGAGTAGTCACCATAGTACCTTCTAGTTCATCCATCTTGTTCTCCAGACCGAGTTCCTTTGAACATTTCTTTTCTAGGGCTAGAAACAAACATTAATCTTTATCTTCCTCAAGGTTAGATTCATCATCAAAAATTCTTGCATCTTCCTTGACATAGTACAACTTCTTGAACTTATTATCCTTCTTATTTTTTTAATTATTTTTATTGTCTTTATTCTTCTTTTGCGTGGCTCTATTAGGATATCTTCATGCATAATGAACAATATTTCCACAAATGAAACACTTAAAGGGTAACTTACCTTTGTATTTACTAGTACCTTTCTTCAATCTCCTTGTGAATTTTTCTTCCAGATCTTCTATATCATCATCATCTGGATCATCTTCTATCTTCATTTCTTTAAAGGTTATTTCATTCATCTCCTTTTCTCTTACAAATTTTCTCATCTGAAATGAAATTAGGACTCCAAATAGATGTTCCTTAGTAAATGTCTTTGGATCATATTGTTCTTCAAGAGAAGATTCTTTGTCACTGTAATTGTCTGATAAGGTGATCAAGATCTTTTCAATTATATATTCATCCTTCATAGTACCATCTTGATTCTTGATTTCAGTTGCAATGGTTTCAACTCTTGATAATAGCCTGCAATGTGTTCTCCTTCCATTCTCAAGTTCTAAAATTTTCGCTTAGAAGTTAATTTCCTTGACAAATTTACTCTTTCATTCCCTTCATAATTTTTTATCAATTTTATCCATATTTCATTAGCTATAGCCAAATAAATGACTTTAATTCTTTCATTTTTAGATAAATCACTAAAGAGGGCATACCTTTCTCTTTCATTATCTTCAAAATTTGCAACCTCATCAACAAAGGAAGGACCAACTGCTGGTATCACATACATTGTCTCCACAAATTTCTAGGTATTAAAACTAATTGAAATCAGATAACTCCTCATTTCTTCTTTCCAATCACTGCAATCAACTCCATCAAAAATAGGAAGCTGCAACTTGTGCACCATATGATCTCCCTCAATTGGTTAATCTTTTCACCAATGAACTAGAGCTTTAATACCAATTGTTGAAATACACAAGACAACTAAGAGGGGGGTGAATAAGTTGTATCAAAAATTTACTTCCAAACATAAACTTTTCACTTTATCATCAATCTATTATTTGTTAGAAACCAAGATTAGACATGCAAACCAAAAGGCCTTCCACAGAAGAGAAAAACAATAAAAAGGAAGAGCTTTGCATGAAGATGTGAAAATTGATATATTCATAATTAAGAAATTACAAGAGATGATTTGCTTTATAAAAGCAATGTATGCAAACCTAATGTTGACCTAAAAACACCTCAACTAAATAAAGCTTACTTATTAATTAATTAAACTAATTATTACCTAAATAAACTTATTAAAGTGTAATTAAATAATTAATTACACCAACACCCTCCCTTAAGTGCAACTTAGGGAGACTAAAAAAGCATGCACCTAAAACTAAGATGAATGAAAGAAAGCATGAATGGGTCTCAAAAACAAGGCCTGATCAGGTACCCATGTACAAATGCAATGAAAGAGTAAGAGAAAGAGGAGAAAACCCGGTGGGACAACCCCCCCCCCCCTCAATGAGATGACCTACTACAAAGAAGAACTAGAGGAACACTGTGGAGTAACACTGGAACCACAACCAACAATCAAGGAAAGATACTTTTGTTTACAAGAAACCATATGAAAATCATAATAATGCAACAACAAACCCAATGCCATAGAACACTGGAAAAATCACAAACTGGAACAACCCTAGAATCCATAAAGCAACAGTAGATGATATGATGACAGAATCTGGAAGCCGTGTATCTTCATGTTGATGCCAAATTGAGACTAAAAATATTTCATGGGAACAAGTACCATAAAGATTCTCAAACATTAACCACAAATTTAGTGGCCCTCAAACTAAGATGGATCTGATGCGGATCATTAACCATAGGATCTCATTATAAAGTGTGAACCGATATGAATCTGATATGTGTCAGGCTAATACAAAATATGGCCAAAAGAAACTAAGAAACTAGATTACAACCCATGTGAGCTGTCATCAAAATCCAAGATAAAGATCAAAGTGCATGCACACTCTAATCAGATTATTATGCAAGAAACCCCCCTGATGGAACTTTATATCAGTTCATTTATTACAATACCCAATGATTGCAAAAGGAGAGAATTCTAAACATGCATAAACAAAAATTATACCTCAGATCTATGTAGATGACTGAACTAGCTTTCCAATGCTGCAAGAATGGCGAAAAAGGGATCACTGAGTCAAAAGATATGCCCTCTAGAGTGAAAATAACAACATCTGAGTTCAAGGACCTGAAAAATAAAATTGAAGCATAATCAGGAAAAATAGCCTATACTAGAAGAATGGGCTTGGAACCAGCTTTCTGATGATATCTTGTTTGTGAAAAACTGACTCCGTACATAGAAGTTATGCCCATTTTAGTGAAAGGTGCTGCAAAATAGCCAATATGGCCTACAAGCAGCCCAGGGGGCTTAAAAAACAAAAGCCCCTGGTCTTGTGCGTGACCAGGGGATGGCGGGCTAGGGGCTGGGATGGACCCCCTGGTCACACATATGACCTGCGAGGTGCTAAGGCCGGTGCCAAGGGGTTGGGGCATAGTCCCCTGGTCCTCAATAGGACTACGTGCAGAGGTGAAGAAGCCTACGGGGGCTGAGCTCGGGTCGGCGGTGGGCCGGTGGCCGCCTGGTGGCCACCGGGTGGTGCCTTCCATTATAACTATTGGCATGAAAACCAACGATAGTTTTTTTTTGAAGTTGGACCTCGAGAAGCATGCGAAGGAGGTCGTACGACCTCCTTGGCAAACAAAATTTGCTTCAAAAACCAATTTCTCAAAAATCAATAAAACGAAGGGCAATCTTAGTGTTTTTGGCCACTACAAATGCGACGGTGACCTCCATTTGTGCTCAAAATGCTCCAAAAAAATGGCTACCTCCAGAGCTTTCAAAAAATCACCGAACTTGAAACCCTCACAGATCTGGAAAATGATGATCAAAATCTGCAAAATAAAAGCCAATCCTAACTTTTTCCTACGCTCTGAATCAAATGGTGAAGCTCAATCTGATCCAAAATGCCACATAGATGAACTCAAGGCATGATACCCTCGAGGAACCCCGAATGAACTCTACAATGATTTTCTCCAAAATCTAAGAGGGGTTGCATGTCAAGGCTCTGATACCATGTTAGAAACCAAGATCAGACATGCAAACCAAAAGACCTTCCACAGAAGAGAAAAATAATAAAAAGATAGAGATTTGCATGAATATGTGCAAATTGATATATTCAGAATTAAGAAATTACAAGAGATGATTTGCTTTATAAAAGAAATGTATGCAACCCTAATGTTGACCTAAAAATAACTCAACTAAATAAAGCTTACTTATTAATTAAGTAAACTAATTATTACCTGAGAAAAACCTAAGTAAACTTAGTCAAGTGTAATTAAATAATTAATTACAGCAACATTATTAAGTGTGAACATGAAATGCAAATAACAAAAACACAACACCGGAGACACCAAATTTCTGTGCAAAACCCAATGAGGGAAAAACCACGGTGAGGGTTAATTCACAATATCGATGTAATGCAATACTAGATACAAAGGCTCATTTCCAAAGGGCTCATTGCCCAGATACAAAGGCTCACTACCTAGATTAAGGGCTCACTACCTTAGGACTCACTATCCAAAAAGGGAGGCTCACTACCTATAGAAAATACAAAGAGATAGATAAAATATTCTCCACTAAAAGTTACACACACTTCACAACTTGATTAGAGAATTGATACAATAACTTGATTTTCTCTTCCAAACTCTACTTCTTGCACTTGTTCACACACTCTGCACTTGCTCAAATTGAATGATGGATGAATATTAGATTCGCTAAAACTTTTCTTTCTTTTATACCATCATCAACGTTAGAAGAATTCATCAAGGTTGGCTATACCATTTTAGATTTCAAATACAAACTAGGCCAGCTACTCAACATTCCCATAGTGGATAAGAATGTGAGAGAACAAATTACATATTTAATTTGGGACCCAAACAGCATCTTGGGTCATGCAGAGGCTTTCTCAAATCGATGTAAAAGCTTAATGTAATGTGTAAACACCAGGTCGGCCAAACCTAATGAAAACACAAACAATGTTTGAAGTACACACATCACCAGCAAGATAATATCATGCGGACAACACAACATGCTTTACCAATCATTTCACCATCTCTGGGAATACCTCAGATACATCCACAACAACTTCAACAAATCTTATTCTCAGGGAACTCATCACTAGTCCAACTAGACCAACCAGTAAAGATACCGAAGCTCTGGAGCATGTCTTCGAGAGCACCAAACCACAAGAAATTTTTCCATAACCCATAAACCACCAAAAATAGTCTTCTCCTAGATCTGCAAGATCTGAAGGCTCATATCATAATACTATGGATCCAAAACAATTCTCCTAGTCCATAAAAAAATAATTATGACAACCCGTTCACACACTAATAAACATAACTTTTACTATCCATCAAACCAGAAGCTAAAACTTAGGATATACGATCCATTAAAGTTTAAGAAAACACTTAAATATCCATGGACTACTTATGGCACTAAAGAAGAATGTTAATATATTGCAAGTGTTTAGGGACTCAGAGTTAGTAGTGAAACAAGTCAGAAAGAAATATTCTTGTCATGACAGGAGGATGACTAACTACTAGAACAAAGTGTGGGATTTGATTGAAGGCTTTGATGCATTTAACATCTAGTTGATCCCAAGGGCTAAGAACCACACTACAAATGATTTATTCAAGCATCCAATGCGTTGAAACCTCTATCCTTATTTATATTAAATAAATTCACTTTTGAATTGACACTAGTCCCTTATGTACTTGACAATGTTGCAAACTTTCAAGTATTTGAAGAACACAAACATATCCTAGATTTCCTAACTAGTTCTGATGTGTTCACTTCACAAGCAATTGATGAGATGGAACTGCGAGAGGAAAAAATGGATATGGAAGGAGTGATCAATCTAAAAACGAACACAATCCCAAGGGGGATGGTGTAGTTGGAGAGGATTTTTGACCTTGATAGGATAAAATATCAATACCATCAAACAAAAATGGACTCAATAGATAGCCAATGCGATACCTACAATATGGGCACTCCCAATAATGTCAAGAATGTGTACATTGGAAAGGTCTAATTGATGCATTACATACCTACGAGGATTCCATTACATGGAGTTATGAAGATCTGAATACTTATGACACCTCTATCATTACACACACCATTCCTTTGAAACTAGGAGAAAAACCTTTTTAGTGGAGGCAGAGGCCCATCAATGCATTTTTAGAACCAATCATTCAGAAGGAGGTGCAAAATTTATTATTTGCTCGAATCATATTCCAAGTTAGACACACAACATGGGTTGCTAATTTGGTCCCTGTCTATAATAAAAATGGAGAAATAAGGTTGTGTGTTGATTTCAAAAATATTAAGCGAGCATCTAAAAGGGATAACTATCTAGTTCCTTCCTTGGATGAGGTTATGCAGATTGTGATTGGATCTCAAATGATTTCCTTCTTAGATGGTTACTCTGGTTACAATCAAGTTATGGTCCAATATGAAGATAAGCATAAGACTTCCTTCACCACCAAGTGGGGTACATTTGCATACAGGAGGATTCCTTTTAGATTCATTAATGCAAGGGCCTCCTTCTAGAGGGCGATGGATATTTCTTTTAAGGACATCATAGGAAAATGTATTATTATATACATGGACGATTTGTCAGTTTTATCCAAGAACAAAGGTGATCACATTGCAAATTTGTACAAAGTCTTTCAGAGATGTAGAGAATTTGGCATCTCCCTTAATCCTAAGAAGTGTATATTTAGAGTAACTGAAGGGAAACTCCTAGGACATGTCATTTCAGAGCATGAAATTTCAATTGAACTTGATAAAATTTAGGCTATCCTGAAAAATTCAGGCACCTACCAATAAGGAGATGGAATCTTTCTTTGGGAAGACTAACTTTGTCTGGAATTTTATCACAAGATTTGGAGAAATAGTGAAGACACTAAATATAATGTTGAAGTAGGATGCCAAAGTCAAGTGGAATGCTAAGGCTAAATAGGAATTTTATGAAATAAAGAGGGTTGTAGTTGATGCCCTAGTGTTGGTAAGTCCTAATTATCAAAAGCCCTTCTACATAGATTTATTTGCATCTAATCATTCCTGTGCAACTATGATGACTCAGAAATCAGATGAGGGAAATGAATACCCTATAGATTTTATGATTTCTCCTCTTAGAGATGCGGAACTGAGATATCCAAATGTGGAGAAAAAAGCTTATGCTCTAGTTCAAAGTGTTAAGAAGTTTAGACATTACATCCAAAGGAATAAGGTCTTTGCCATTGTACCTGATCCTGTCATGAAGCTCCTGTTGATGCAAAATGAGATGGGAGAAAGGAGAGATAAGTGGGTTACCATGTTGTAGGAATATGATCTAGAAATTTATCTTATGAACTTGGTGAGGAGACATGCTCTAACACAGACAATGACTGAAACAAGTCTAGATATTGTTGCATGATAGTATCATCTTCAAGATGTATCTCCGAATGAATGGTATGATGATATTGTGTATTATTTGTTGAACTAAAAGTGTCTTGATCATTTGAACACAATACAACAAAGATTCTTGCACCTGAAAAGTTATAGTTACATGGTGCAAGGGGACATTCTGTACAAGAAGAATCATGAGAGTATCTATTTGCAGTGCTTGGGAAAAGAAGAAGTAGCCCGCTTGATGACCAAATTTCATGACAAATATGGTATAGGTCATGGTTCTAGACCCACCACTACACATCAAATCTTGAGAGCAAGGTATTACTGGCCCACTTTATTCAAGCATGCACACAACCATATGAGGACTTGCCATGTATGCCAAATGTGTGCTACAAAGGAGAAATAATTTTCTCTTCACATACAACCCATTATCAAGATGAAACCCTTCACACAATGGGGTATGGATTTCATTGGCCCAATCAATCCACCATCCTCTGTAGGACACATGTATATTATTACTGTTACTGATTATTTCACTATGTAGACTGAAGCTATCACTTGTAAACAATGTACTATTGAGGTAGTGATCGATTTCCTCGAATCAAGTACCATTAACCACTTTGGTTATCCTTTTTCTTTGGTATGTCATAATGGTTTTGCATTTTCTTCTTTGAAATTCTCAGGTTGGGCATTTGACCATGGTATAGTTATTAAGTTTTCCTTGAACTATTATCCTTAGGGGAATGGTCTTGTTGAGTATACTAACAAGAATATCTTTATCATTATCTGTAAGTTTCTTGAGAGGAATCCTAAGGATTGGCACACTCAGTTGAGATTTTCCTTGTGGGTAGATCATACATGAAAGAAGAAATCCCTAGGAACATCCCCGTATCACTTGGTGTAAGGTTTTGAGCCTGTATTTCCTATCCAATTAAGGATCCCCACACTCCTATTCATTAATGAGTATTATGAGGAAGGAGATCATTTAGAGGCCCGCCTAGCTAAGTTGTTACAACTAGAAGAAAATAGGGATGCAGCCTTGGAAAACTTCACTAAACATAAGGGTTTTGTTAAAAGGCGGTTTTCCTATTAAGCTAAAGTTAAGGCCTTTTGGATTTTAGACATGATCCTATATTTGGATAAGGAACATGAAAAGAAAGGGGAGCACAATAAGTTTGATAACCTGTGGCTTGGTCCCTATTAGATTTCTAAGATCTTAGGAGACAATTATTTTTGCCTTAAGACTCTCATCGAATAAGATGTCCCATTTCCTATCAATGGGAAACATTTGAAGCATTACTTCCTTTCTTGATTTGTTTCCATATCACCCTTGTAAATAGTTAGAGTAGGCATTTTCTTTCATTTTTTATTTTTGGTTAGTTTGGGAGGTTTTGCTTGTTGTTTTGCTTTGGCTCTAGGGCTTCTCTATCTTCTAGTTTGGGGTAAAGTTTCTTACTTGCACAACAAAATTTTCATTGTTTGGATTCATTCTAATTATTTCCCTTACAAAATTTAACGAGAAACTAGCGATACACAGCTTGTAATACTTTTGCTTCCATACTAATTCTCTTTGACATATAAAGGATCTAAGGATTTTTAGATAATTTCATATACTTAGAAATTCTAATTGCATTAGATTCCATAAAATAGAACATTCAACAAGGTAATATTTTGAAATACTTAAAAACAACACTCAATATTTACTTTGTTTTATATTAACATTTGATATAAGGATAATTTTCAACTATTATATTTAATAATATTGATACTAGAATTATTAGACCCGTCATTTAATAACACAAAATTGAATTTTTATTAGAGAAAACAAAAAATGATAAAGTTTCTATGAAATTTAGTTCTTTTACTTAATTTTCTATTACCAACTATCAAAATTATTAAATGATCAGATTAATTGATAAACTACCATCTTCAAACCAATATTTGGACAATGGTATGTAAGGATCTTAACAATAGGTGACTCTAAGGTATCATTGAGTTTTAGTTTATTGATTACTACTTATAAAGAATTTTAAAAAGCTTTAATTTTCCAATTTAATTCAAATTTAATGACAAGATCTAATCCAATGATAAATCCCTTAACAATTTTCCTCTTTTAATATGACTATAATCTTGATTTCCCATTATATTTTATTTTTACAATAATTAGTATTTAGTTTTTCTTTCAAATAACCAAATATAAAAGCTTGAATAATTAATGTAATTAGAATTCTAATTAAAAATACCTTCAACTACCTATATAACTTCAAATATGGAATCCTTTTTCCCTTTTTCCCTTTTGGATATTGATTTAATCTTTCATTTTTTTTCCAATTTGAATTACAGGTTGCAGAATAAGAATGATTAGTTCTGATTGCACATTATTATGATTTTATGATTTCATTGAAGATGGAATATATATGAACATTCAGAGGTTTTTAACACCAAAATAGAGCATACTCGGTTGGTTTTCTTTTTATTTTTCTTTTTATTTATTTTGTTAATCAGATTGCAAGATGGTTAAGTGATTTACATAATGAATAATTTTCAAAAGAACAAATTTGAATTTTTACCCAAGATATGATGTAGTCGACATCATCATTTTCTTGATACATTGCATACTGGATTGATCTCATGCTAGAATATTGTTTGATAGTGGCATATTTACTTACTCAAAATTCTAGAGAATGGAAATGAACTAATGCATATACAGAACTGACTATACTATGAAATCATTCCCTAACATATTCTTACCATTATCTACCCAAAACACATAAACTATAATAATTGTCGACATACCAAGGAAAGGTGACAAGATTGATGCTACTTTTCTCTGTTCTCTTAAATGAAATTTAATATATGTAATTTTTTGTGTATGGGTGCTTACTGTAAGCCATAATTCTATGTGTTTCCATGGTTTGAATCTTACTTAACTATCGTTTTGCTTGCTTAAAATTTTATTAAGAAAAACATATTCTCCAGTATCAATAAATCTTATTATAATATTATCACCACATACAAAATAACTATATTATTATGTCTCAAAATATATAAATCAAGGGGGGTCGAGCCCCTCTTAAAAGGCTTCTTTATTTTTTTTTACTTCAAAACTAAACCCTTAGCCTAATTCATATACTTTAATCTTCTTCCCTTATATATTTAGTCTTAAGTATTTTTTTGTATAATATATATATATATATATGTATGTATTCTTTGAAGATAAAGCATATGATTTTACTAATTATTTTACAAATGTAACTCAATTTAAGGAAAAATATCACGCATTTAATCTTTCATATATATTTTAAATTTTCTCAAATAATTTCATAAAATCAATACCCAAGACTCAAAAATTTCATTTCCTCAAGGATTTAAACAAATGGCTATTAAGATTTCACTTATAGGGTTTTCTATTTACCCAACATTAGTTCATTTACTTTTAAGGTATTAGCCATACCTAATTTCTTCCCCATGAAAGTATAAACACATATACACATTTAAACCATTCACCATTTACCCAACAATTACATTTTATCTTAGCTCCACTCTTGGAGCCTGAAACTTTATCCCAATTCACAAGACTCGAGACTATATTTGGAATCTTAACTTTTGCAATCCTTCCATTGATTCCCAACTTCAATATATATATAAACTTGAAAAGAGGAATTCAACAAAAATATTATATGGCCACAAGCTCTCCTCCTAACAATTGGATTGATATTTAATCCACCCCCGAGCTAGGGGTCACATATCACTTCCACAAACCACTTTACACAAAGGGTTCACAAGAAAATGCACCACATAGAACTCACATTACTAGGCTTGTCACATTACCACCATTCATACACCCCTATAATTTCTTTACCCAAAACACATAAATGGTTCTTATGTTCAAATTAGTCAAGGTGGGTATTCATATCAATAGTAAACTCAAACATAATTCACAATAAAAGACATAAAGGTTTCAAAACCATTTTTATGTAACTTTTTCAACCATAAGAAAATATCCAAAGAATTATTTCATACATAGAAACAATGATCAAAAAAGGGTTTAGTTTCTACCACAAAAATTGCTTCCCAAGTTGGAGAAGACCTCCCAAATCCTGTCTTCCTTCCTCCATTCTTTAGCAAGAGTCCTCCTCCAAAAAATCTGAAAGCATTCAAAGAACAAGAGTCAATAAAAATAAAAAGGAGAGAATCCAAGGCCAAAAGAGGGAAGCCAGCCAAAAGAGAGAATCCAAGCCCAAAAAGAGAGATCTCCTTCTCCTTTCACAAAGAAGGAATATATAGGAGGAAAAAGAAAACCAACTCCACATTACATCCCAACCACCCAACCAACCCAATTTTCTCCACTTTTCATAAGTGAGAAATTAGGGTGGGTTTTAAACTTTATTTAAGTTATTTTATAGAATAAAAATACCCCTACTCTATAGACCTACCACCTAAGGCACCTTTTAAACAATTAAAACCATATAAAGACATTATAAAACCTAAAGTAAATAATGACATTTAAAGAGGTGACTCAAGGGTCTAATAAGTAACATCTCCCACATGCACTTGACCCTTACAAAATAAGGTTGAATACATATCCTTGACAATACTAGAACTTCCCAAGAATGACATAATGGAAATAGCTATGTGACCCCTTCATCAATAGTGGCCAATTTTAACCTATTTACTCAATGAGAAGGAGGTGTCAGAATTTCTCGTAATTAATAATATTTGAAATAGATAGCATATAAAAAATACTTTTCTAATAATAATAAACTAAGGAGTTATATCTTCATATAATTTAACTCTACCTACTTGCATAATATATTTTAGAGTCAAGAATAAATTGATCATGTTATTTAATATCAAAATATTACCACTTATCACTAATCTATTTTACCTATAATGAATACTAATACAACCAAATATTGAATACAAATCATTACCTTTATATTCACTTACTCACACTCATAGTATAAATCGCCTAACATGATGAAATGAATTAATATACATAATGGTATTACCAATAACAAAACCTCTCAATCATTACATACTTATGTAGATAGGGAATAGACCTCATCTAGCTATCACACGAAATCACAACAACCACTAGTTAGTTAGTTAACAATAAAAAATATAAACAACTTGATGTATAGAAACAATAATCACAAAAGAAAATAAACTATTAATGACTAATAATATCAACAAGGCCATAAGGGGCAAGGTCTTACACATGGTGTCCTGTCACTTTGTTGAATGTCTCCTACAAGATAATGACCAAATCCTTAGCTCTCAAATTGTAAATCTTACTGCCAATTATTGTTAGACTAGGAAAAACTAGATTTATCAAATTTAAATTTATTCTAGACAACATTCTTATAGTATGAGAAGGAATGGAATGAGCCCAATAATCTAAAAAAATATTAATTTTCATTAAAATTGACTTTCCTAAGGATTATGATTGCATTGTGTGGTCTTTAATCTTGTTTATGCTCAAGGAACCTAGTTTTGGCGTACAATTTTTTAATTTGGTATTGATTCTTCTACTTGTATAACCATATTTGGTCATCAATATTTGGATTTTTGTCTATTTAAGTCCATTCAAAAAGGGTTCCCTCTCACCCTAGCTCTCTATGTGTTGGTCACATTTGTTTAATGGAAAATTTTCCAATAATTCTTTCCTCATGCTTATGAAGGAAGAATATAATATTTCTTAGGCCCTCAAGTTCCTTGATTTTTTTTCAAAGCCTCTAGCTCTAGCATTCAATGCCAAAACTTTATATTATAGAATTTCTTTCCTTCTCAAGCTTACCTAAAAAATATTTCTTTTATTGGAAGTGGATTTACCATGATGAAATTTTGTAATTCCTACCTTCCATACCAACCTTATTGATCTTTGCCAAGTAGTGCAAAAAATAATACAGAAAAAAATACACCACTTGATCACTAAGCCTATCTCATTGGATGCTAATTTTAATATTTGTGCAAATATTATGGTGGCTAATAATGTATACTATTCTTCTTGTTTGGTTCCTTAAAAATCATCATACCTTAAAGTGGAAAAAATCCTTAGATATTTTCTTGAGGTGTCCAACAATGGGCACCATGGCTTTCATAGAAAGGCTTGGGAATTTTGTTTTTTTTTGTATTAGTTTAAATTAAATAGTAATTAATTTTCTTATGTGCCAAATGGATAATTAGAGTTCTCACTGGAAACAAGGCCTAGAAGATTCTTGTTCGCCATTACATTAGTTTGAGTATCTAGCATGATTGTCTAGCCTGAAAGGGTATGGATATTGACATGCTCTTTTGACAATGAATGAAAATTTTACATATAGGGAACCTTTATGATCAAAAGTATCTAAAAATCTTTGTAATCCATTAATTTATGGTTTTGGTGAGTTGGGGATGATTTTTGCAATTATTTATCCATTAATCAAATTTTTTTTCTAGTGGTCCCAACTCTTCAACTTTCAGGGGAGGGTATTGGCTCTCTTACCCTGGACAAAGGCTCTCAACTTATTCAAGAGAGGATCTAGAACCTTACCATATTTCACTCATCTAGAAACTAATAATTTAATTCCTTGGGTGTATTACAAACATAAACTCAAACTTTCTAACCAAGATCAAGAAACTTACTAGACAATTATTGCCTCCACTCTTGTGTAACTGATTCACAAGATAAGTGTGTAGAGATTAAAAACTTGGTGGAATAATTTGAAGTAGTTTCCAAATGCCCAATTTTAGAGCTATAGGATCTATAATATCTCTAAGTTTTACTCTTGGTTCTCTCCTCATTTTCATATGATTGATCAATTTAATTTCTTCTACCAGCTCCAATCCTCTTATGGGGTTGAGAAAAAAACATTTCTAGGGCGTATGGGCTACTATTATAGAGCCTAAATTGATCCATTTCTCTTAGTTTATAATATAAAATTTTCTTCCTATGTGTATAAGTCTCACTCGAATGGGTTTTCCTACTCCAAATTTCCCATTTTGTTGCCAAATCGATACCCTCAAGAACCATTTTGGTTTTTTATTCAGGCTCAAGAAGCTTGGACTTGGATCCATGACTTCTATAAAATATTTTAGCCCAATCCATTTTCATGGCCCATGGTTCTTCTTAGGGTGAAATTTTTATTCAATATTTGGAAGGATATAAATTTTTCATTATTTAATCACAACATTGCTGATGTAAGGTCCTACCTTGTGTGTTACTAATTCAACCCTAAAATTCCTAAGTATTTTCCATTGATTTCTAGTGAGTTAGATTGGAAAATATAAATGAAGTACTTACGTGTTTTCATCATTGGAATTTCATTAATAAACCCTAGGATAAACTCTTACCCTTTAATACACCAAAACATGAATATGTTTAAATAAAAAAAGGGAATTGTTTATTGAATTATGAATTGATCTACAAGGAATAGTTAACCCTTGTATCTTATGACATGTTTTATACTTTAGAATTTCTATCTAATTTAAATAATTGTTCTTTAAATATCTAACTTCATAAAATGAATCTTATAGAATTATAATGATTTATTTGGTGGTATTTAGTGGTTATTATCTAGTCTAGCTATGGCTAACATGTTATGGTGAAGATTATTGTAATTTGGGGGACATGTTACAATGGATTAGTTAATTAAACATGAAGATAATATATGATACTATTATATTAAGATTTGATTTTACAAAATTTTAATGAGTTTCATGTCTTCTAAAGTGGATACCAATAGTGAATATGACTATATTATACAACTTACATGTGATTCCATGCAAATTTTGGATGAATACAACCTAGTGCACGTAGATAAAATATCATTCAAACTAAGGAAAGACTACAGGTGTGTGGAAGAGGTGAGTAAAACATACTCTATATCTATTTGAGTAGTAATCAACAATAATGACTAATTGGGTAAAGATGAATTAGGAGGATATATATATGTGACACTTTAAAATGATGGTATTATTCTCCTTAAAGATATATTTAAATTTATGTACTAAAAATTGAAATGAATAATTGGATGAGTTATCAATAAATAAAATCACGGGGAGTAGACTAGCCAATATTGAATTTATTATTATGATCTAGCCTTACTAATATGATGTGAACTAATGTGTAGGAATAATAATCATGTTAAAGGAAAGGGAGGACCATATAGACCTAAGATACATAACTCCTTGTAAAGCTATATATTGTGAGCCACTTTGACCTAAGAGGTAGGGAGGGTTAGTGTTTTAAGGGTTTAGTGTGTGGGTTATGTGAAGAGTTTTGTGGGGTAATTGTGTTTATGGGTTTTAATATTGTTTGTCAAGTTTAAATGTGATTGGGAGGGAGTTTAATTGTGTCATGTAATTTAAGTGGGGTTAGGATTTGGGGAAACTTATTTAGGTTTAAAATTCAGATGGACCTTTGAAAGGGTATGTATAGAGTGTTATTTGGTCAATTTCCTTGGTTATAGTGAAAAAACAGACCCCTAGGGTTTGTATCTTTGAGTTGGGTACCTATTGGTAATATGATAATGTTCCTAGGGAGTTATTTGACACTCCAAAATCCCTCATTAAGAAAAGTTACGATTTTGGGGATTGAGTGGAGTAGAAGGAATGAAGTACCAACCCCATCCCCATAACTCATTTATGAGAGGATACCTTGGGGAATGGGATGTCCAAGTGCATACCTCCATTTTAAATAAGAAAGAGACCCTAATTTAAGGATGAAAGTATACATAATATTTACCCATCCAAGGCTCCCAAGTTACAACTTCTTTATATCTTGTTTATGAAGGGAAAATTGGTTGTTACCCACTTCTCCTTTTGGAGATTTTCTAGTTGATTTTTGAAAGAGGAGAGAATTTCAGATAAGGATGGAATTATTTCTTATGGAAATATCATTTAGAGATTTAAATTAAAATGTTAAATTTAATACTAGAATATTTTGTATTGATGCAGAGAAGGGAGGAAGAACACAAATAAACTCAAAATTAACTCGAAAAACTCAATCTTTCAGACTTTAAACCCTCATTTGATGGGTTTTTTCTCAAAAATTCTCCAATTCTTCTTGTATCACTCCAAACAAGACTTTTATAACACAATATGCAAACCAGGTCTCAAACTAAACCACCAAAAACTATGCAATAGGGAAAGAGGATTCCCCAATAGGCCCTAGGGTTTTTCACCTAGGAGCTTGGTTGGTACAATGCTTCTTTCACGCTAATGGTGTGTTCTTGGTGACTTCATTCAAAGATTAGGGTTTAGAATAGGTGTGATGTGTGTGCCTAAGTGTTACAAAGTAATGAAATGAACTAAATTTGAAATGTAAACTAATGTAAATGTAAACTATATGCACTTTCCTAATAATGACCTAAAATGTATGCCCTTGAGGAAATCTGAAGATGTGCAAGAACCAACTCCAATGGATGATGTCTGAAATGCTAAGTGCTTGAATGCTTGCTTGAGAATATTGAGTGCTTGTGAAGATGCAAGAGTGAAAATTGTGTGGGAGAGAGAGAAAATGAGGATAAAAGCCCTCATTTATACATGCTATGCCCTAATTCCCCAAAAATAACACATTATAGGTCGACCTTAGGGTTTTGGAGGAAAAATACCACTAGAAACTTGTTTTAATTTTTATTTTTATGTCAAAAGGGACTAACTTGCCCAAGGTGGCAACTTAGTCCACTTGGAAAAATTCAAGTGGTAATGATGATTTAAAAGGTGGTTAATGATGTTTAATGGGCTTGTCTCCCAAAACACACTCAATTTGAACCTAAAATTACATTAAGGGGCCAATTTAACATAAGAAAGGAAGAATTTGTTGATGAAAAGCCTAGGAAAGTGTGAAAACATATTAAAAAACCGTACAACACTTTGGCACAAGGCTTGGAAAGAGGTAAAAATGGGTTGTTTAGATGAATTATATTGAAAGAGTCTTAGAAAAGTGGGAAGATGTGTTACAACACTTCACAACACCTTTATAAAACACCATTAGGTTGTTATTGATTTGCAGGCATTTAAGGCCTAATGTGAATATGTTGGCCACATTAGAACATTAGATAAAAGTAAAACCAGGCCAAAATCTAAGGCAAAAGGCCCAAATAAGTGAAAAGTGTCAAGGCTACACTTTTTGGTGACACATTTAGCCCCCACTTTAGTGAGAGGATGAACTTGCTTCAAACTCACACTAAAGTAGCTAAGTCATGCACATCGAGAGGGATGAAAATGTATTCATGCTAGTGAGATGAGATGACTATAATCAAGAGGGATGATCAAGCCCCCAGGATCAAGATCCCATGGAAAACCAAACATAAGCACAAAATATCATACAAGAAAGTGATGTGAAAGAGTGAAGAGAGAGGGAAATTCAGATCAAGATTCAATCATTTGTTCAACTAGTTGTGCATCAGATCTAGGTTGTTTATCCAAAAGGAAGTGTACTCACTCTAGGGTGATGGGAATTTTGGTTGTCCGTCAGGTGAGAAGGCCCAAAAAGGTGAGAAACATACACTTAGATGATATGCACTCACACACACACAAAGGTGTCTTATGGGGAAAGTTGTGTTGCTAGTTGGGCTTCTTGCTCTACCATACCAAAGTTATGCCTCCTGATAACTTTGATAAGGTGCCATAAAAGACAAGGGTTTGTGCTTCATGAGACTAGGAAAGTTGTGTATGCTTGGAGCTCATGAACAAGTGCAAGATGGCACCACATACATGCAAGCTATGTGATGCAAGGTGGCCATATATGCAAAATGCAAAAATGCAAAATATAAAATGCAAAATGTAAAAAGAGTGTTCAAAGGAGTTTTGTTTAGTTCATGCAAGGTCTTTAACTTAGTGAACATTGTGTTTAATTTCTCCAAGAGAGGACCAATCAAAGAATAGAAAATTCACAACTTAGGGGATGTAGTGTGTCGTATTAGGCCGCTAAGATAGATCACTTTCGTGAAGGACATTACACCCAATGTTTTCCACAAAGAGAAACACATTGTATGAAGTAATAAGGCTGCACTAGGAACTAAGGACAAAGAAAAGAAAATGCAAAATAAATAATGCCAATGTATGCCCCCACATTAAAGGAATTGATACACATTTTTTTGTGAGCAATTACTTTAAAGTAGATAAATGAAAAATAAAAAATAAAGAAAAGGACATTAGAGCCTACTTGGAAAGCCCTATGCCAAGCGATATGTTTCCGAGGGAGGCTGCATGATGTAAAAGAAAAGTAAAAATAAAAAGAGAAAGGGGGTTGCCCCCAAAATAAAAAATACCAAATACATAAGGGATCTATGGCTTTGGGGTCATAATGTTCATTGCTGCAATGCTTGTATAGAGAGCACAAAACTATCATCATTCCCCAAAATACATAGAATTGGAAGGACACAAAGAGAACAAAAACAAAGAAAAAGAAAGAGTCATTGTGGTTCAACATGGAAGATACATAGGATGTCTTGACACTTTGCAACATCCCCAAAAGGACAACAAAAGAAAAAGGAAAAGACAAAGAAAAATAGATTTTTTGAGTCAACATGAAGGAGACGTTGTGGTCTCAATGCCTTGCATCATCCCTAAAAGGAAGGCAAATAGAATAATAAAAGGAAAAGGAAAAGGACCTTTTGGGTCAATATGAAGGAGAAATTGTGGTCTCAATGCCTTGCATCATCCCCAAAAGGAAGACAAAGAGAAAAATAAAAGGAAAATGACCTTTTGGGTCAACATGAAGGAGACATTGTGGTCTCAATGCTTTACATCATCCCCAAAAGGAAGACAAAGAGAAAAAAAAAAATCCAAAAGGATGCACGACATATAGAAGAAGTGAGGTACAAATAGAAGAAGGTCGAAAAGAGAGAAAAAATCAAACAAGACAGTACATGGGAACATGTTACACACAAAAAAACACAATACTAGTAAGGAAACTATCAACCGTTAAGAAATTCATCCACCTCCCAATCTCAGTGGGTATAAGCAGGAGTTGAACAATGATTCTAAGGGATAAGGGAAAATGTATTACTAGGACAAGGCTATAACCCTCTTGCCCCCACTAAGGCAAAGGAAAGAATGAGTCAATTTGGGTGATGCGAAGGATCATGTAATAGTGAGAAGATAATTTTCTACAACTATTAGATGATAGGGTGTGTGATAGTAGTTTATGGTTTGAGGGGGTAGCATGTATCACCATCAAAGTGATAATTGCTCAATATCTCTCTCAAATGATGAAACTCATTGCTTCTATGGACAAGAACATGATGATAGGAACAATGTGGTACATTATCATCTTTAGGATAAATCACTAGCCTATTGCAAGGAGGAAATATAATGAGCTCTTTGTTTAGGAGTATTTATAATTTCTTCTGACATTCAGGTGGTGAATGAAGAGGAAGTTTGAGTTTCTGTAATTTATATAGCATCCTGCGTTTGCTAGATTCTCCAAATTTGAAAGAGGAGATTAGGGAAGGGGGTCCTAAGATGATCTTAGGATTGTCTTTGTTGTTGCTAGGAGATGGTGGGCATTCTTTAGAAAGGAGAACATCCAAATTTGGAGGGGAATTGAAGATCACTGTTCCATCATCATGAAGCATGAGATATCTCTAGGAGGCCTACAGTCATGAGGGGGATCTTGATAGCCTATTCCCTTTGTATGTTCATTAGGTGATAATTGTTCATAAAATTTGTGTATTTCATGTTCATTTGTTGTGTTACCTCCTTGCTAGCTTAGAATGGTAAAACCTTTTCCATAGGTTTGTTGAAGATTAATTGGAGTATGGGTCACTTGGTTATTGCAAAATGGTTGAGTAGTGATAGGTGTAGATGAACTGGGTTCACATTGTATAGGGAACATAGGTTCATTGTTTGTTTTAGGATGGAGATAATCAAATGTCTCTAGAGGTGACATATTAGGAAGCTCGGGTTATTTCATGGATGGGTAGAAAGAATAATTTTCTTCAATGTGGTCAAGGAATTCATTGATGGACCGATTCACGCTAGCATCATTGTCTCCAATGATGTCAACTTCATGAGGAGGACATGCATTAGCAGTTTATTGAGAAAGAGTGGGTTCAAGGTCATTCAGATCAGTGCCAAAGGTACAACTTGACACGTCTGCTAGGGATTTGAAGGAAATCCAAAACTTTTTAAAAGACATAGCCATAGTGAAAGCAAACTAAGTGCAATAAATTTAATAAAAGAGAAAATTTGGAAATAGAAACAAAAATGCAATTGTAGAAACTAGTAGTGCAGACAATGTTCTAGAAATGACAAAAAATACTGTGCAAAATATGCAAGTGAACTGAGTTGTCTAGTGTGGCGATTTAGTCCCAATAGTGATTTTTTTGACAATTTTTAAAAGTTTTGAATGAGTTTTATGATTTTTTATGCTTTTCCAATGCATGCAGAGAATGAAAATGCAAATTTTTTTTTTTGTAATTTTTCAATGAAAATGCAATCTAACTTGAATTTTTTCACTAATGCACTTTTAAGAACCCTGGGATGCCAACAATGCAAAACCCTAATGCAATGAAAGCTTTTTCTTAGGATGCAAATACAAAAATGAGAAGTGAAAAATAAGTGTTCTAAGGATGGGTTCACCAAAATGAACCACCAAAAACTATGCAATAGGGAAAGAGGATTCCCCAATAGGACCCTAGGGTTTTTCACCTAGGAGCTTGGTTGGTACAATGCCTCTTTCGTGCTAATGGTGTGTTCTTGGTGAGTTCATTCAAATATTCGGGTTTAGAATAGGTGTGATGTGTGTTCCTAAGTGTTGTAAAGTAATGAAATGAACTAACTATGAAATGTAAACTAGTGTAAATGTAAACTATATGCAATGTCCTAAGAATCGCCTAAAATGTATGCAAGTTGTAAAGAAATTGGAAGAGATAGAAATGGTGCACCTGGAAACTAAAGGTTGATGAAGAGGAGCTCTAGAAACTTCTAGAATCTACTAAAAATGTTACTAAAAATGTTGAATGGGACACTTACTCTAGATTGGGTGACTTAGTCCTCCTACGTGGAAACTTTTTCGGAACAAGTTTCTAGCAAAAGGGTATCCAAAAATACAAAAAATCACTTTTTAGGCTTGGGACAGGGACTAATTTTCCAATGATGGTGACTTAGTCTGCTTGGGGCTTTCAAGGCTAGAATCTATAGATGCCCACTTTCACTTCTATTTTTGATAGAGACCCATGTCCGAATCTTTAGAAAATGACCTGAAAGTTGTCCTTTAGCTCCTTTTAGGGTTTGTTGACTTAGAATGATGTGGATGGAATGATGACACCTTTTCAACCCTTTACTCCTTGACTAATCTGTATACAAACCTGCAAAGCACACATGTAAAGAGAATGAAAAGTTTATGGTTAGAGAATAGGGATTTTCCTTAGTTAAACCCCATGTTGGTAATCAAACCCAAATGAAATAGAATGAAAATGCAAAGATGATTGAATAACATTTAAGTACAACAACTCACCAAGCCCTTGATGAAATCTAAAAATGTGAAAGAACCAAATACAATGGATGATGTCTAGAATGCTAAGTGCTTGAATGCTTGCTTGAGAAGATTGAGTTCTTGTGAATATGCAAGAGTGAAAATTATGTGGGAGAGAGAGAAAATGAGGAGAAAAACCCTTATTTATACATGCTATTTCCTAACTCCCCAAAACTAACACATTATAGGACAACCTTAGGGTTTTGGAGTTAAAATCCTTCTAGAAATTTGTTTTAATTTTGATTTTTATGTCAAAAGGGACTAAGTCACCCAAGGTGGTGACTTAGTCCACTTGGACAAATTAAAGTGGTAGTCAGGATTTAAAGGGTGGTTAATGATGTTTAATGGGCTTGTCTTTCAAAACACACTTAAGTCGGACCTAAAAGTACATTAAGGGGCCAATTTAACATAAGAAAAGGGGAATTTGTTGATGAAAAGACTAGGAAAGTGTGAAAACTTATTACAACACCTTACAACACTTTGACACAAGGCTTGGAAAGAGGTAAATATGGGTTGTTTGAATGAATTATGTTGAAAGGGTCTTAGAAAAGTGGGAAGATGTGTTGCAACACTTCACAACACCTTTGTAAAACACCATTAGGTTGTTATTGATTTTCAAGAATTCAAGTCCTAATGTGAATTTTTTGGCCACATTGCAACATTAGATCAAAGCAAAACTAGGCCAAAACCCAAGGGAAAAGGCTTAAATGAGTGAAAAGTGTCAAGGCTACACTTTTTGGTGACACATAAACCCAAAAACCAATCATTGTTCTAGATACCCTTTTGGCCATTTGATAACATATCAAGAGTGCAAGTATGATTGTTTTGGAACAATCCCCTCAAAAACTTGCTGCTACGCTTGACAATAGGCCTAAAAGAGCAAAAAATCACCATTTTTTTCATAACTTGCAGAGAACAACTCCATCCCACAATATAAAACCCATTTCAAATACCCATTGGGACATTATTCAACATATATAGAAATAAGGTGTGGTTGTGTTGTAACATAGGGCCTTAAAATTGATTGTCCTATTTTGAGACTAGGCCTAATTGGGCTTGCATGAATAGGGGTGCATTGGTTCATACAACTCCACACCTTTAACACTAGTTTTGATCATTCAAATATGATGTGTGGGACTTTTTTATGATATCCCAACCATTACCAACTTTCCTCCGATGGTTTTATTGCAAACATCAACTCCTATGGCTCTTCCAATGCACAAAACATGAAGAAAACAACATAGGGCATCATCAATATTGCATCAGACTCCATCTCTTGCCTTTGCAAAACTTTTGGAAAAAAATTTAGTCCATATTCTTCCATTTCACCAAGTTATAGCCATTTCTATTAGTGGAAGTAGGAGTTATACCATTTTATTTCTTAAAACCCTCATTGCCTAGGCTTATAAAACTATTTTTAGTAATATAAAGATATCTTGCTCTAAACTCAATAAAATCACATGAAATCACCACCAAATTAAAGTATATTTAGATAAATATCATCTACACATGATTAGAAATCAAAAATTGACCGTATAGTTCCATATAAGCTTTAGGAACAACAAAGAACATTTAGAATTTGTATAAAACACAGGCATTTCATTGAACTTTTCACATATACACCATCCTCCTCCTTGTGCTCAGCCTTACAAAGCATATTTAAACATATTAAAATGTTTCTCCAGCTAATATGTGAATCCCAATTATCTAGCCAACCTATGACAATCGATGACCTTTCATATTCCCTAATTTTTCCCTTTTGCAACTATGACAATATTTGTGCAATATTGACAACTTAACAACTTAAATCACCTAATAACCTAATATTTACCCAAACACATACATAACATGGTCTCCATGACCTTATTACAATCATTAGAGAAAAAATTGACAAAATTGCCTCATGGAGGCATGCAATCCCAAGGTGCTCTTGCACCATATTCCTAGACAAAAATGAACTCAAGTCCCATTGAGTGAGGATCTGCAATAATGTACTTAATCATCTCATTAACTTATTTATAAGGTAGGCCCTTCCATTCAGTCAAGTACTGGAAGTAGTCTTTGCCCCTTGAGTCTTTGAGTGCCTTCATGTCCAAGACACACTCCAACCTTGGTGGAAACTTTTGTAACCTCTCAACATCTGTAAACACTTAAGAATCTGCACCATAACCTACAACCAAAAATACTTGTAAAGAGTATACATCAAAATGTAAATTGTAACCTTGAAATCAATGGCTCATTTTTTCCTATCTACCCCTTGATTTCACTCAACATGTAACTGATCCCATTGTTCATCTTGTGTGTGATAGTCTTCACCGATCTGCCCAAGAAATGCAAAAGTATAGTGGGCTGCACCCCCATACTCCTACTACAAATGTGGAGTGTCTCCAACCACCTTGAAGGTTTTTTCTTCCCATTCTAGAAAATTTGCATGAGAACTAACCAAATCAACATGCTCTTGCAACAAATCTTGAACTTCTAATGGAAATTGATCAATCCTACTTGTTGTTATGACAGTCATATGTTTACTCACCATTGTATTATCTGCCTCTTCCTATTTTATTGGATTTTTCTCTTCCTTCATTAGCAAAGATTTCTTAATATCTGGTTCTATTATCCTCTCATGCATTCTTCTCTTTTTAATAATTTCCTTAATGGGCCACATAACCTTCTTCTTGATTGGTAAATTCCAACCTTGCATCTGAAGTTTCATTTTTTCATTTGTTCCAAAGCCTGCCTCAACTCTATTATCTCTTTTTCAACATCTTTTTTTTTTTGTCTTCTCATTTTTCTTCCTTATCTCTCTTTTCTCTCTTGTTCTTTCTTGTTTCTTATTTGGTAAACCCTTACTGTACAGGTCTCCATGGACCATTCTCTTCCACACATCCATTCTTCACACACACAAATATCCTCTATCCAATAGGATTCTAGAAGATGTGCTCTCCAAGACCTCTTCTACCCACTTCCTCTCAATGGAAGAAATATGCACACCTTCTACCCAACTTCATCACTATTGGATGATATACCTACAACAAAATTCCTCTCACAACTCCCTCTCAAGCTCTTCTAGCTTTGATACCAACTTGATATAGAGTAGGGAGGAAGAACACAAATCAATCTTCCAAAATTTAAACCCTCATTTGATGGGTTTTTCTCACCAATTCTCTTATTCTTCTTATAACACTCCAAACAAGCCTTTTCTAACATAATATGCAAACTAGGTCTCAAACCCATAAAACATTCATTATTCTAGATACCCTTTTGGCCATTTGTTAACATATCAAGAGTGTAGATATGATTGTTTCAGAACAACCCCTCAAAAACTTGCTGCTACGCTTAACAATAGGCCTTACAGAGCATAAACTCACATTTTTTGGTCATAAATTGTAGAGAACAGCTCCAATCCACAATCTAAAACCTGTTTCAGATACCCATTTGGAATTTATTCATATGTGGAAATTAGGGGTGGTTGTTTTGTAACATACAACCTTAAAATTAATTGTTTCGTTTTGAGACTAGGCCTAATTAGGCTTGCATGAATAGGGGTGTATTGGTTCATACAAATCCATACCTTGAACAAAATTTTTTATCATTAAAACATGATGTGTGGCAATTTTTTATGCTATCCTAACCCTTACCAACCTTCCTCCAATGGTTTTATTGCAAACTTCAACTCTTATGTCTCTTTCAATGTGCAAAACATGAAAATAGCCTAGGGCGTCATCAATATTCCATCAAAATCCATCTCCTACCCTTTCAAATTTAGTCCATATTCTTCCATTTAACCAAGTTATAGCCATTTCTATTGGTGGAAGTAGGATTTATACCATTTTCTTTCTCAAAACCCTCATTGCCTAGGCTTATAAAACTATTTTTAGTAAAATCAAGATATCTTGCTCTAAACTCAACCAAATCACATGAAGTAACCACCAAATTAAATCATATTTAGAGAAATATCATCTACACATGATTAGAAATCAAAAACTGACTGTGCAGGGTTTTACAAGCTTTAGGAACAACAAAGGAACATTTAGAATTTGCATAAAGCAAAGGAATTTCATTGAAGTTTTCAGATATACACCATCCTCCTCCCCATGCTTGGAATTACAAGTAATATTTAAACATATTAAAATTTGTATCCAACTACTAAGTCAATACCAATGGTCTAACCAACCTATGACAATCGATGACCCTTCATATTCCCTATTTTTGCACTTTTACAACTATGACAATATTTGTGCAATATTGACAACTTAGCAACTTAAATCACCTAATAACCTAATATTGAATAAAACACATACATAAAATCCATGACCTTATTACAATGATTAGAGAAAAAATTGACAAAATTGACTCATGGAGGCATGAAATCCCAAGGTGCTCCTACACCTTGTATCAATAATAATATTAGAGCAATTTATTAACAAGAAAAAAATTTAAGATTATTTCATATTAAATACATATGAGAATGGGGGGTGTTAAGAAATGATGTTGGTAGACTCCTTGGTGTGGTGGCACCCTCGTTGGGAACTCAGACCAGTCACTGCATGGAGGAAGAGGTTGTGTTCATAAGTGTTAGATATGCCATCAACAAAGGGTACTCCAAATTATGGGTGGAAGGTGACTCTATGAACATAATAAATTATCTATGTGGCATGCATACTTTGAGTTGGAATTTTGACCAAGTCATTAAGGATACGATAATCATGTTGCAATATTGTGAAGAGACCCACATCTCTCATGTTTACCGAGAAGGTAATTCATTAGCATGTTTTTTTCCAATGACGCTCTTAGTTTAAATTAGTTTATTTCATGGGAGGAGGGATCGATCCTTCCTAAGAAAGATAGGATTTTATTGAGGAATGATGGCATGGGCTAAGGTGATGCAACATTTATGGTCTAGTACCTTCCTTCATTTCACACACTTTGTGGGTGTTTTGTTGCTCTCTAGCCTTCAGCTGAGTGTTGTTTGCAAGGGTTTTGTGAGATGTGTGTTGATAGCCATGGGTGGTGATAGGAGAAAAATCAAGTCGCATTCATGTGGGGACATTCAAAGAAAGAAGAAAATCTGGAATATTTTGTGCGATGGTAATTTTACTCCATTTTTGGAGAGACTGCACGGGCATGACCCTAATGCCTTAGCACAATTTTTTTCTTTCTGGCATAGTCAAAATCTCAAGGTTAAAGGTCTAGAAGTGGAGATAAATGAGGATTTGGTTGCCACAGTTACTGGGATGTCGATGGTTGGATGAAATTTATTCAAGGATAAAAAGAGTAATGAGGATGTGATGGCCTAGTTTTTAACAAATGATGAGCGGAAGAAATTAATCAAAATGGAGAGTTGGGGCTATGAGAGAACTACCCTCAAGAAAATTTAGGCGAGCGTTTCTGAGGTATTGATGCATTATGTGACTCTATAAGGGAGGTTCAGGGCTATTATTGGTCACCATTTTACTCTACTCAACCGTTTCGGACATGGTTTGTTTATTTATTTTCCTTTCTTTCTATTATTGTCTTTAGAGTTTTTAGTGTATGCACATATAAATAATAGGAGGGCCCCCGTCCTCGATGAAATTCTCATTTTATTAATTATGGAACATGTCAAGACTCTTCTCCATGCTTCTTCCATCAAGGGTAAGGAGAAGACTTTAAGTGATGAGTTTGGGTCGTTAGGGTTAGAGTCCTTTTCAAATGAGGAGGAGGAATAGAATGAAGAGGAGGATATTTCTCTTATGGCTGTGACTACATATTCAAAGAAGAGGAAGGTGGTTGGTACTAAGATTAATAGGGTAGTTAAGTGGCTTTCCCTTTCTAGGAGTGAGGACACGAAGGTGGGGTCAGATGATTCTTCTCCCAAGTCTGTGGAGGTGGCCTTGAGGTGGAGACACATGATATTCTTGTGGGGTTGGGTGAGAAATTGAGGAGGTTGTCAATGTGAATTGATAACCATAAAAACAAGGCCTTAGATGTTCCGACTAAGGAACCCAATGTAGCTAGTGATAAAAAAGATGTTTGTAACAAGATGGTGACCATTGAGGATTCCCCTTTGTAGAAATTTCAAAAGGAAGAGTAGGATGAGGAGATTGGGGGTCGAGATGAGGAGGTTGTGGAAAGGAAAAAATCCAAATAGGAGCCTTTGAAGGTAAATCCTCTTTCCAAGGACTTTTCTTACCTTGATGATGATGCTACTTCCATGTTTGAATTACTAGATATGGCTAGAGATGGGGCTACTGGTACATTTAAATAAGATAAGTGGATTATGTAGGAGTTCAATAAGATTAATATCAAAATCAGAGGATTGAAGGAGAATCTAAAGAATGTTCCAAAGGGTTCAGTGTTAGACATTATTGTTGATAGAATGGTGGACCTTGAAGGTTCCTTTCATGAATTCAAATCTCTATGTGATGAAATATTGGTGGCACTGAAAGCCAAGGTTTTAGGTATAAATATGAATATCAATAAATTAATGCAGGCATGCCATATATCTGTGAAGAATAGTGTGGAATCCTTGGAGGTCCTCCTCAGAAAGATAAGTGAGCTTAGGGAGGATGAGGTTTATTTCTCTGAGCTTATGTAGAAAGAGAAAGTGGCCAAGGGAAAAGGTAAAAAGCTACTAAAGATGATGACAAAGGACTTGTTTTCAGAGGGTTGGTCAATCAAAAGAAATAATTTGAAACTGAGAAGGAGTTATTGCTGGATATGGTAGAAAAGAATAGGAACCAATAGATTGAGGTGGCCAACACTCTGAGTGGCTTGAACTAGTGCTCAATTTTCTATTTCTTTCTATTTCTTGTTGGGTGTTGGTTTCTTTTTGGTTGTTTTGTTGTTGTGTGGCTGTTGGGTGTTGTTGGTAGTTTTTTGCCTTATTTTTAGGTCAGCACTCACTTTGTTTTGTTTTTCGGCTGTTGGGTTGCTACTGGTGGTCTTTTGATAATTCTCTCATGCAAAATTTTGTATATTTTGTTGTAAAGGGCTTCAGGTCCCTTCAAAACCTATTTTTCTCTTTTATTCAAAACTATAGATGAGACCTCTAGGAAAATTACAACATGATTATTGTAGACATGGAAAATATATTGACTCACTTCATTCTGATTACTAACGTTGTTTCATCCTGAATCATCTTCTTAGCTTGTCATCACCTTCCATCCCTTAATTGAATAAATCATTATTTATCTAATTAAGTCATTCTCTCTTGTTAATTAAATTAATCAATCAGATTTAATTAACCCTATATCTCTATTTAATTAAATAATTCATTTTATTTAATTAAATCTCTAAATTCATCCTATTAAATTAAATAAATTAAACCTTATTTAATTTAATCTAAGATCATCTCCTTTTAATTAAATAAATCAAATTTTTTATTTAATTAATTATAAATCATTTTCCTCTCAACTTTGATGTAAATAAATCCTAAAATATAAATCAAATTTGTCACATAATCTAATCTCCTATTAAATTGATCAAAGCCTGATTAATTTAATCCTAATCACCTAATTTTTCTAGATTTTTCCACTTGCACATGAAAATACATTTAATTGATTTATTAAATCTACGTTTTCTCTCAACATGGCATCTTTAGGGGAATATTCCTCCAATTTTGAAAATACCTCCAAGTGGATTTGTCCTTCCAACAAAGCATTTATCTCCTCTTACATGTCCTTGTGCATTGAGCCAAGTGGCATTTAAGTCATTTTATTTCCCTCTCCAACAAGTCATTTCATGAATTTCAAAATCCACCTAATATCATTTATTGGCTGATTCATCAAAATGTGCTCAAGCTTCCTCCATTCACATCTTGACAAGTGGCACTTGGCCACTGGATCTTGAATGATCCCACATTGCTCCACTTTTCTCATTCCTCCATCTTGTCTTTATATAAATAGAAATCTCTTCTCATTTTGACATCCACAACTTAGAGAAAAGTTACTATCTTCACATTTAGAGAAATTTCATCTATTTCCATAAGCATTTTCCATTATCATAGCTAGGTTAGTGCATATTTTATCAAGGAATCAGATTGTTCTTCCTCACCAAGTGGATCAATCTTCATCAACATCATAAAACCACACAAAGGATCTAGGAAAGGGCCAATTTACACATCAAATTGCCACCAATTCCCCCATGGGATTGAGAGTTTTCATGCTTAAATAGGATTTAATTGACTTTCCTATTTTGTTCTTCACTTTTTTCCTATCTTGAGCATTGTAAATGAATTTCATGAGGAATCTTAGTTCTAAATTGCATTTGGATATAATAGTGTGTTTGTTTGCTATGTTTGTGTAGGTCTAGTATTGGGATTCACATTTTGGCATTAGAAGGAGGGCAAATCTGAAGGATTTCATCATGTTTTTTGAAAAATTTCATGCTTTTTTGTGTTTTTTTGCATCTTCTAGGAAACTCAGCTACTGAAAGTCAAGCGGCACTATATTTCCCCACTTCAACATTCAAATTCCACCGCTGGAGTCTTCCCACCTAAAAAAATAAGATTCTAAACTCAACCGCGAGCTCTCCTAATTCTAGACAGCGCCGCTAGTAGAATAGAGCCACAATCGCAGTCTCTGTTTCACTCCAGAGTGTCACTCTTAGTAATTAGCAGTGCTATATAGCATCATTGACCTTTTCAAACTCCACTGCACCCATCAAATGTGTTATTGGGATGGACTAGAAATCTCAAATTTAGTTAATTTTGACATGTGCTTTTTTGTTTTTGACATTTTGAACTCTTAACCTATTTTTTGTCTCTATATTTCTTGGTTTTAATTAGTTTTTAGGTTGAGGCAAGCACAGAACAAAGAGGAGTATTTCACTATGACATCATCATCTTATTGTATTAAGTTTTTTTAAACACTTTGGGAGAACTTATAATCCCTTTCTAAGGATTTGATTACCTTCATGGTTTTAAAAGACACTAAATTTATTTTGGGCTCTAAAAAGAACACTACAAAAGCTTTCATTTTTATACAAAGGGTTAAAAAGAACTTAAGAAAAACTTACTAGATTTTGTTTAAGGGTTACAATTGAACAAAACAAATTTCATCTTTCCTTTTGGCGCCTTAAAAATAATCTAATCATTGCTTTGAGGAGTTGAAATGAACATGTGCATCTTTGTTTTGTAATCACTTTCCAAAAATAATATCATCTAAAAGACGTATGTACTTCTGTCATGCCTCATGATGATCTTGAGAATCAAAAGGCTTTTGATGATTTTAAGTTGTGAAAGTCATTGCCTCCACATTTCAATTTGGGACTAAAAATTGAACAAGACATGCGAGTGTGAAGAAAAGGAATTGTGTGTGCTCTCGCCTAAATGCATTAGGCGGTTGAACTACAAATGCACTCCTTCACTATTATCCACCTTTAGAGAGCCTGTATTGGTGGGAAAAAGTACTCACCCCAAAGGAACGAATCAAATCAGTAACGAGTTAAATGCCAAGCTACTCCCAACTTGTATACAAATTTGAATGTTGAGGAAATTTAATCATTAAAGGATCTCCTATGGACAAGCAAGTGATACTCTTTATATGAGTTGATCTTTCCTCTTGTCTGGCCTTTTGAATGGGTGCCCTGATTATGAACCAATTTGTGTAGAAGCCCAAATCCTTAACTGTTTGTTGGTGCAAGAATGGTCATTCTGAAGCCACCCCACATTCTCACAAATTTTAGTAGAGATGAGAAGTATGCCATGGGAGATTCATGGGTACTGATGCTTGGCTGACCCGAGAAGTGAGTGCACTATAAGGGGGATCCTGTGTGGTCAAGCATCTAGTCATCTGCTGAGAGTAAGCATAGATGGATTTATCCAAGTGGGAACCCAACAAATATTGTCTTTTCATTGTAGGATTGTGCATATTCTTGAAATTAAAACACTTTGCTTGGATCCAAAATGCTTGAAAATAAACATTCACAAAGTTTTTTAAAATTTTAGACCCTTTGGAGAGAACAAATACCTTTGACAAATCCAAGTGCTCTTGCTTGTCCTAGGTACTTCATCCTTAGAGGTTTCTAAGTATTTGGGTTTAATCATCATTTTTTTCACTAAAGTCAACACTAGGAAAAAATTTCCTTAAATTCCTCGATTCTCCACATAATGGACTTTGTGGGATGAGAAGAAGTTAGGACATTGGACATATAGTTTAAAACTCTAATCAATAATTGTTTGTGGTAAAAAGAAATCATTGAGAAAAGATAAGAACAATCGAACCCCACACATGTGTTCTTCCAAATTATTTCTCGTAAAATAAAAATTTGAAAACCAAAGTTCAAAAGTCTTAGTCCTAAAGCTTAGGAAGAATGTATTTCAAGGATTCACAAGGTAAGAGAAAGGTTGGTTTACAATTTTTACAAGAAATATTCAAAGAAAAATCTTGACTTGTATGAATTTTATTGTCAGCAAAATCCCAATCTCTTTGAAAGGTTTTGTTTTCTCATATAGGAAGTGTCAAGCATGTCCTTCAATACCGAGGTCTGGGAGAAAAGAGTTCTATCTAGGTTTGGTCTAGGATCAAAATCATCACTCTCAACCATCACTCAAAATAAAAAAACATCTCATCCATAACTCTTGGAATTCTAGAAAATGTCATCTATGCTAGAGTTTTTGAAAATCAAAATCATCTTGTTTGGTTAGATATATGGGGATGAATTCTTCTCCACATATTTGATCAAATTATCAAATCCTTGTGAAAAAATTTACCTCTTGATAAAAATCAAACATCTTGGGGTCTAGGAGTTCATTATCCAAAATCATCTTGTTTGATTAGGGTTGTCTTGATGAATCCTTCTTTACACCTTTAGTCAAATTATCATCTTGTGTATGAGTATACTCTAAGAGAAAATCCAACCTCTTAGAGTTTACAAGTTCACTATCTGAATCAAATCAAATCAAATCAAATCCTAAAGTCTAGTTTCTCCTTCAAGGTTTCTCAAGAGTTCAATCATCCACATCATCCATTTTTTGTTTATATCATCCCCATATTTTGATCCTTAATCATCCCAGTTCTTATCTTTTTTGTGCCTAAAGTTAAGATAAATCTAAAGTACTACACATTCTTGAAAATTGATCCCTATTTTATGGTGCAAACTAGATCGCAAAACAAGAAGAATGTGGAAATCAACAAAGAAATATCAACTTCAAGGGACCTAAGTCAAACTACTCCTAAAATGAATTATGTGGGATCAAGCAGGCCTCCAAGAAATCTCCCTCTACCATCTCAAAATCCTCAAGAGGAGGGTCAAGTAGAGGATATTACCGAAAATTCCTAAGGGATGACACATGATGAAATCCTTGAGATAGTGCAAAATCCCAAAAATCATCGAATTGTTAATGTAATGATGAGGTTATATCCCTCCTAATACATGCTTGAATTGGAAAAAGAAGGGGCTAAACTCCCTTCTGACTATGACATAATCACCCTTGTGGAGAAACCTCTCGAGATCATGCCTCCAATTCCACCCATACCTCCATATCAAACCATCACTCAAAGCATCCCGCAAATCACATCATCTATTGCTCAAACTTCACCAATCATTAACAAGGGAAGTTCATTTCTTCATGCACTTCAAGCACATCCCCTTGTAAATGAGTAATGTTGATGGTGAAAATGACACAAACAACGTTAAACATAGTATTTCTACTCTATTTCACTTGAAAAAGAAAGAAAACATATAGTAGCCTAACTCCCAAGGTCCTGGTAGTTGGTTCTCAATTGTCTGGTGTCACTCAATTGGTCCATGCAATTGTAATATTCAAGGGGCCTTTGCTGGTGATAAGGAATGCAAGAAACAATGGATTATTCAATCTACACTTAATAAAAGGGGGGATCTAAATAAACAAAAAAAGATAGGTCAAGGCATAAATCAATGAAACATGAATAAAATTCTCCAATATACAGACATATGCTTCCAACAATGAATTCTCTTTTAGCAGATCAAGAAAACCATAACATGATGCAATTTCCAGAACAATCCATACTATTGCATACATCTACAGTGCTTAGTTTAACCATCACAATCACTTATCACAATACTATTAAGATTAAAAAAGAAGAAGAAAAAACTCTTCATTCGTTGCTAAAATCATAGATCAACAGACATGCAACAATTCCATCCATAGATGATTTAATGAAATAATCTTGAAATATGGTTCCTTCTTTTGATTCTCATCAAATGAGAAACATTTATGCTTCAAAAAACTCACTAGAATATAGACAATTAATGATTCATTAACCTCATCTAGTAAACTCAACTCCAACATATTACTGTATAAAAATTGTATCTAGATCCAACATAAACTAAAACAAGTATCTCTACTCAAAGCTGTAAAAACAAACTCATATCTCCTATAACTGGTGGCCAAAGAACATAAAAATGCCCAACCTCTACAAAAGAGGCAAGATGCCCATTTTATAGAACACTTGCCCGCATGAACGAGAACTAGGGTTTCGAAGAAGGTCAACCACCAACCAAAATTCCCTGACCACCTGCAATAACTCATTGCCCAGTAATGAATGTAGGAGAGACCCCTATCATATCAAACTTGGATCACCCAAAGATAGGGTACAACACCTCAATCCATGCTCACCATCAACACCCCACCCATGCAAACAATAACACGCATGGAACCAACAATAACACAAGTCGTCGATCAGATCTGAGCTGGGAAAACAAACAATCGAGATCAAGCCAAACCAGGATGAGCCCACCACATCCCGCTAATGCCCCATTAGCCCAAGGCAGAAGAATGGAATTGCACATTCGAGCCCAACCTACCCTCAACTGCAATAGTGTACCTAGATCCCATAAATCCTACCATATCCTTGAGACACTCACACTCCATCCCTTCATTTATGATAGCACCAACCCACTCAATTCAACCTACAGACAAAGAGACATCATTTATGACTAATAAATCATTAAAAACCAAGTCGGTCTATTAGAATACCCAAGGCAAGAAAGCCAAGCAGAAACCCAGGTGGAGGTGGAACCAAAAATAGGTGGAAGCGGAGCCAAAACAGGAACATGAACGGAGAGGAAAATAGGAGAAAGCAAAGCCAAAAATGGGCGGAGGCAGGGATGGAAACATAATGAACCCAGCAGGAGTAGAGCTAAAAACGGGCAGAGGCAGGTATGAAAATGGAACCAACCCAGTGGAAGCGGAGCTAGAACAGGAATGGGAACCAAACCATGAACTTTGTGAAAGTTCAAAGTTAAGTCCCATCCCGGTTCTAGTTTTGGTGAAAGAAGGGAAGATTGAAGCATACCAAAGGGAAAGAAACCAACCCAAAGGCCGAACACCGCAAAAATCACAAAGACAAAGGAAGTGGACTTGAAACGGGAACAAAAACCAAACCATGAACTTTGTGAAAGTTCAAAGTTAAGTTCCATCTTGGTTCTGCCTCCGAAAAATGAAAGCAAAATAGAAGAAAAGAAAAACCTAAAGGATGAAGCCAACCCTTAGGACAAAAACCAACAAAATGATGAAGAAAACAAGAGAGTGGGAAGCAGAGCTGAAGCTAGAATGAGAATGGGAACTAGACCATGAACTTCATGAAAGTTTAGAGTTTAGTCTCATCCCGGTTCTGCCTCTAGTAGAACAAAAGAAACAAGGAAAACCTAAGGGAGGAAACCAACCCTTAGGTCCCAAATGAAAACACCAAAGGAAAACAGAGGGCAAAAGGAAATGACCAAGAACCTAGCACAACGGACAAACCGAAAACCCACCTTAGGCCCAAATGAACAAACCAAAAGGTGGAGGCAGAGGTAGAATGGGAATGGGAACCGAACCGTGAACTCTATCAAAGTTCAGAGTTAGGTTCCATCCCGGCTCTGACTTCGGAAAAAACAAACCAAAGAGACAAGAAAAAGACAAGCGGGACCGAAATCGGAATGGAATCCTAAAAACAAGTTTCAAACTAGATTTCATTTTGGTTCTAGTTCCGATAGAACAAAAGAAAACCTTCCAAACTTCATTGAAAGACAAACAAGGGCATAAAACAAAAAGGGGGGGACCCATTTTGACCAAGGAAAAAGATGGGGTGGTTATGCAAGGCATAACAAATGGCGACGTAGTTGGGGAAAATGGTTCATCAATTTTCAAGACCTCAAAGGATTCAGTCACCCAAAAAATAATTAGCCAATGAAGCATGCTAACCTGAATAAGATCAGTTATGTAGAACAAGGTTGAGCTATAATCTCATATGTATGTGCTCATGACCTATTCTGAATATGAGTGTGTGCATATATGGTGCATCTTTCTTCATAGACACTTTCTCCACTCCTAAACAACTACACCTAAGATTCAAGCTACATGGGTTGAGTCCTTCAACCATCATGCAACAAATTGCTAGGCATTGCTCCTCTACCAGATAGGTGTCCATAGCCCGGGTGGAGATACCTCTAGTTCTCTCAAAGGATTGCTCTACTACCAGACAGGTGTCCATATCTCCAATAGAGATACCTGACTCACCCACCTGATATTGAGATAGCCCCTTTTTCTTTTCTTTCTCTTCTCTTTTTCTTTACTTGTGGGAATTCTTTATGAAATTTTCTCAATACTTAGATGCAATTGATCTGAAATGTGGGTTGAGAACTACAATGGATTTCATGATAGTCTTGGAATCATATTTTTTCACTTGAGCTAGAGATACAACCACCCAAAAATAAATAGGTATTTACTTGGGCAGAAGTGTATCTATTTTGTGATAGACTTCAAACATAATTCATGAGACATTTACAATGCACCTTTTCTTTAATAACCTTTCAAACCAACATTAAAATGATCATAAGACATGAGTTTTTAAAACAAAATCCTTCAACAAAAGCTCCTTGAAAATACCTAAATCAATTTCTCTCCTAGTGCCTATAGCATACTTTGCATAACAACCCCCAATTTTTGGAATGGAAAGAAATGAAGATCCCCAACAAAACAAGGCAAAATGGAAAGAAACAAAGACAAAGAAGAGAACAAACAAAAGAACAAACAAAACTAGAAACAAAGACTAAAAAAAAAGGAACACCAAAACTTAATTACATATGATACAGTATAATACATTCATTCAAAACATCAGATCTTTTATGAACCAAAGTAATGCTTGAGAAACTAACCATTAACTAGAAATAGAACAGGTTCTCATGTTAAGGTATTCAAGCAAAAATCATTTTGGCCTAGTATCTCAGCCCCTTGATATGGACCCAACTAGAGTCTATCAAATTTCTTGTGATCTCCATTATTCTCTCTATCTTTATCCCATAACAACACAAGATCTGATATCCTAAAGGCTTTTACCTTGGCCCTTTTGTCAAACCAGTGTTTGAAAACTACCTAATTTTTAGAAAATTGTTGCAAAGTAGCATCTCTCTATTCTTCCATGTTGAGAAAATTGGTTAGTCTGACCTCAATCCTATCATCTTTGGTATAAAATTCCTACATAAACCTAAGGACAGGTATTTGCAAATGGATTGAGAATACCGAGTCTTGGCCATAGACTAACTTAAATGGTGAGTTTCCTAAGGCAACTTTGATTCGGATTCGATCTGCCCATAGGGAAAATCTTAGCTGGGTGTGCTAGTACCTAGAATTGTTTTCTAACAATTTTCTTATTACTTCCATTAGATTTTTATTAGTTGACTCGGCCACTCCATTTCCCTGAGGGTAGTAATTAGATGAATATTTCAAGATGATTTTATGGTCATGAGCCCATTGAGTAAATTCAACTGAAGAAAAAGTAGGGCCATTATCACATACCAGGGAAAATGGTACTCCAAACCTGGTGGTGATGTTCTCAATTAGGAACTTGATAACCACTTTGTGGTTTTTTTTTGCATGGCTGAGCCTTAGTACAATGTGTATAATAGTCAGTTGCAATCAAGATGAACTTGTGACCTGTAGAATAATTTGGATTAATAACACCTACAAATTCTAGTGCCCATTGAGAAAATGGTCTTACCTCATACACTAGTTGCAAAGGCATTGCTAGATTTCTTTCCCTGGGTGCAGAGGCCTAGCATACATGACACATCTTGACATGTTGGTGTACAACCCAAAATACATAAGGCTAATAATAGCCTGATCTAAGAATTTGATGAGCCAAAGCATCTACAAATCCATGTCCCGTATGATGTCTTCCATGAAACTTAGAAATGGTGTGCTTAGCCTCTTGCTAATCCAGACAACATAGGTAAATTCCTTGAAAGTTCCTTATGTAGATAGATCACCCTTTAAGCATGTAATGAGAACTCTTCATCCTCAATGCTCTCCTTTGAGTAGCATTCATGCCTTCTGGACATCTATTGTTGAGGAGAAAGAAAATCAAATCTGTGTACCAGAGATCCTTAGTAAATGATTAGACAGTGTACTATTGGCATGTGATATTATTGTCTACATCTACCATTGTCTTTGATAAACCCTACCCTCGGATGAGGTTCATTGGATGAACCTCCAAGCCAGATTCTTGTAGAATAGCCATCCACTTTCCTCTTCATTCTCGCAATTCGCTTTGCATCAGGAGATATTTCATAGCCAGATCAGGAACTATGGCCATTACTTGACTTCGAAGAATGTAATGCTTGAATTTCTTTATAGATTGAACCAATGCAAAGGCTTGTTTCTCTAGGGATAGGTACCTAACTTCTGCATTCTTAAATGGAGAGCTCATGAAGGCAATAGGTCTTTCCTCTCCCTCACTTCTTCATTGTGTTAAAACTGCTGCACATGAATGATCAAATGCAAAAGAATAGATATAAAAAGGCTTTAGATAATCTAGGCTGGTCAAAATAGGTGCCTCAAATATTATCTGTTTGATCTGTGAGAAAGTAGATTTTGCCTCATTTCTCCATTCTATTTTCGCCTCCTTCTTCATCATTTCATTAAGGGGTTTTACAATTTTTGCAAACCCTGTTATAAACTTCCTAGAAAAATTAATCCTTCTCAAGAAGGACCTCATTTCTTTCTTACTTCCTGGCCTTGTCAGTTTCAAGAAATCCTCCACTCTATTTGGATCTATGGATATCCCTTCTTCAGATATAATGTGGCCTAAGAGTTTCCCTTTAGACACTCCAAACACACACTTTTTGGGATTGAGGGAGACACCATAGCTTATGCACCTTTTGAGAACCTTTTCTAAATCTGCAACATGGTCTTCCCATTTCGTTGAGAAAATAGTTAAGTCATCCACATAGATAATGATGCACTTACCTATTAGATCCTTGAATGCTACATCCATTGCATGTTGAAAGGTTGATCCAGCATTGATAAAGCTGAATGGCATCCTCTGATAGGAAAATGTGCCCCACTTGGTGGTGAAGGTAGTCTTCATTCTATCCTCATGACTGATGAGGATATGATTATACCTAGAAAGCAATCCAAAAATGACATCATCTGGGACCCATTGACTGTTTGTAGTATCTCATCAAGAGAAGGCAGTGGGTAGTTATCCTTCTCAGAGGCCTTATTTAAATTCCTAAAATAAACAAATAACCTGATTTCACTATTCTTTTTGCACACAAGAACTAAATTTTCCACCCACATAGAATGTCTAACTGGGAATATTATTCTTGTAGATAGGAGCTTTTGCACCTCCTTCTAGATTAGGGGCTCAATCAAAGCATTGACCAGAATTTTTTTTTTATGAAAGGGCTTTGCTTCTAGCTTAAAAATTATTGCATGTGTGATCACTGAAGTGTCAAAGGTCTTTAAGTCATCAAACCCCCAAGCGATGGCTGCAATGTTCTGCTCCAAAACTTTTACTATATTTTGTTTTATTTCTTCAAGACAAGTTTTCCCTATGAGGAAATTTCTTTCAGGGCCCAAGTGAGTCAAATTGACAGATTCATATTTCCCTCCATCACTCTCTGTGGGTACCCTTTGACGAGCCCATGGGTCAAAATAAAATATTCTCTCCAAAGCTACCATCCCCTTTGGAATACTATTACTTTTCAACTCCAATATCCCTTCTACATCACCATTCTTAGGATCCCAATCTTCTTGATCTCTTCTAGATTCATCTATTATCTATCCTTCAAAGACATCCAAACTTCCCAAAAAGGCCAATATATGTTGGTCATCATCAAATACCTGGAAATTCTGGACATTATCTGGAATAGTCGGGACTGAGATTAATTCAACTAAAAATATCTTTAGCCTAGAATCTTGCATAGGCTCCAAGGTGGTAGCAGCAATGGAAAGGGCATCTACAATTTGATTAGCTTCTCTAGGGATCAGAGTGATCCCAAAAGCATCAAAGTCTTCAATTAAGTTCCAAATTCTATTTTTGTATGTAGCCAATCTTTAATTAAGACAAGTATACTGGTTGCATACCTACTTTACAATTAGCTCATAATACCCCATTACCATAAGAGCAGTGACATTTTGATGGGAAAACATAAGTCTTCAAGTGAGTGATTCATATTCAGCCACATTATTTGTGTAGCCAAACTACAACCTAAAAGATGCAAAGTAAGTCTTCCCTTTTGAGCTGGTTAGTTCAATCCCTGCTCCACTTCCTACTCTGGATTTGGAGCCATCAAATTTAAGACTCCACAATTGGTCTTTAGCTGGGAGCTCTTTCCTTTTTCTAATAACAGGAGATGACTTACTTGGGATAGGTGGCGGCTTAGACTATTGATGGCCATAAAGAGTTGAAGGTGATTGGGAGTAGGCTTCAGTCAATGATTCTTTTATACTTAAAGCCTGTTCAAGAATCACTTCTTGAACAACTCCCTAGATCAAGTTGTAATTCGATTGACTTTTTAACAATGCCTTAGGCATTGGTAGAGTATCCGAGGTAGGGGTATTGGAGAAAGGCCAAGACACGTCAATCTCCTCTTGAAACACAAAGCATTAAACCCGAGTCTACTCCAATTGTGAGGGATCTTTCTCTTGAGAAAGATTGGTTCTAGTGAGGATGGTAGTGTCCTTAGCTTCAAATGGAAATTTATTGGTGGGTACTTGAGGTTGATCTTGAAAAATCAGTTGAGGCTGGCCTATATGTTGTAAGGTATCTAGGCAGGGTTGGCATGTCAACCCAGAATGGTTGTGATAATGTATCCTACACCAATTAGGAGGAAACAAATTGCCCAAATCAGTCTCCTCCCCTAATACCAACCTATCTTTTTTCAATTTTCTTATGAGAACTTGCTGGTTGACTGAGATCATTGGGTCACTCTGTTCTAGGGAAAGAGTATCATCAGGATTGAGGACTAAGAAGTTCATGACCTCTTCTCACTTGTAAACTCCTATCTCAGTTTCAAAATATGCTACTACATTAGGAGAATTATATTTAGTAATCATGTGTTTGAGTCTAGGTTCACTCTCAATCCTAACCTGAGTTGCTATCCCCTTCTAGAGCAGCCACATGTGAGTGAAGTCCAAAGACAAGTACCCCCCAATACTCTTCAGTAGCTCCCAACTCAGTAGGCATACCATATATTTTTGAGATATCAACCACTTGGATGTCTATGTAAGTTTGGATCCTTGGATCAGATCCAACCTATACATGCATAATTTTTAGTTCCGCTACCACATTAACCTCGGTTTTTTCCAACCGAATCACTTTCTTATTGGTCTGGGTAGGACTTAATCCTAACTTCTTACAAATTGAAATGGGCATAGCATTACCCAATGCTTGAGATTCCAACAAAAAATTATGTAGGTTCTTTCCAAAGATCCTTAGACTCAAAAGAAAAGGTGGGGTACTAGTCTTACCTCTATAGATGGCCGCATTTGTCTCCTTCACTGGAGTCACTTTACCCTTTCCTTTTGAATGATCTGCCTCCTCCAGGGCTTTCAACACAACCTCTCGTTGAGTCAAGAACCACTTCATAATGTCAAAGAATGACAATGATGTCTTCTATCTCTGTAGCTCTGCAATGAAATCAAACTCTGAATCATTCCTAACTTGATATTTAGGAAAAGAAGGTGGATTACCTTTGTTATGAGAGTCAGAAGGCCCTTATGGTGGTGGTGGGTTATTATCTACAGTTTGATTAGGTGGGACCATGTTGTTTGTGGGTGCACATGTAGTGAATGGGCCCTTATTCTGATTTCTTAGGAAGTGACCACCCTTGGACTTGAAGGCTTGGGAATCATACACATCCTCTTATGTTTCATTATCTCCCTACATGGGAAATTGATATTGTTCCTCAATGGTCTCATGATTCAAAGTAGTACTTACTAATCCACAATCTTGATTGGAATTTCCTTGTGGAGGGTGGGAATTAGCTTGCACAATCTTCACCATTTTTTCTATTTCTGGGCAATTAACCTCATAATGTTCTGTAGTATCATGGAGTGTGCACCAATTGGTCATTAAATTAAGATCCGTATCATTAGCAGTGTGTGGTTTATCTTCACCTAACTGATAATTATGGGGAACTCCCCCATTGTTGGGTCCAGTGTTCCAATTCCTATTGTTGTTGTTGGGCCTTTGATTGTATCCTCTATTCTGATTTTGATGATTTTGGTTAGAGGAGTTTTGATTCTGGAAGTTCCTATTAGTGTTATGTTTTTTATTCTGATTAAAGTAACCACCCTAGTTGTTATAACCTCCCTGATTCTAGTAATTCTGATTTTGGTTCTGTGGGGGGTTAATTCTAAGCTGTGCCATGTCATTGGAATTTTACGCTAGAGTCTTTTTGAGAGTTTCCACCTCATTGGTTAGTTGAGTAGTGTGTTCATTTTACACAATCTATCCTACAGATGGAGAGTGAACAAGAGTTGACACTCCCCCTTGTTGTTGGTAGCCTTGAGGTTGCTGGGAATAATCCTAAATGCCACTAGTGAAAAAGGGAATTGTAGGTGAGGCTTGTAACTTAGAAATAGGTCCATAACAGGAGGAAAACATCCCTGGGACCGTATTAAACAAGGGTGGATCAGGCATTTGATAACCTATAGGGGAAGGGCTCCTCCTAAACTTCTTGATTGCAGACTTAAATGTTGTTGTAATTTAATGGCTAAGTGATAAAATTTTGACAAGGAGTCTATCTCATTGGAAGCATAGGTTCTCTATAAAAATAATCCAATTAGGGGATCAACAACTCTCAAATATGCTAGAATGGCAATATTTTCAGCTATTAAGTAAGCGTCTTGTAACTTATGAAACATTCTTTGGAATCTAGTGTTGAATAACATAAATGGTTTATTAGGTTCTTTCCTTATGGTAGTGAATTGATGGTACAAGATCGTTGGGTCTACATAGACCTAGAACTAATTAATCAAGGCATTTTCTACATCTATCGAGCTTAGAATAGATCCCTAGGGAAAAATTTTATACCATTTGTATGCCATGTCCTCCAAACAATAAGGAAAAAAATTGCATACCACATCCTCATGAGCCACTTGAGCATGGGTACAAGCATCCTTGAAAGCTTGTATATGATCCTCAACACTTCTTGATTCTCCATGCATGTACGTGGGGTAAAACCTTTCCGGATTTTTTGGTAGATTATGTATCCCACGAGGAATAGTCCCTAGTGGAGAGGGTTTATTCACAAAGTAAGCCATGGGTGGTGGTGGGATTAGTTGAACTGGTTGAGATATTAGTCGAACAGGGGGTGGTGTTGGATTTTGCGGAAATCTAGGTGGAGTAAGTGGTGGTGACAATGGTGGGATAAAAATTCCACGAGCTTGAGGTCTATGTCCTAATAGGGGTTCAAAGTTCAATCAATGGTTTAGGGTCAGTAGAGGATATGAGAATCCTCCCATAATTTTCTGGTGAGAATTACCCTATGTGAGCCATCTTGTTCCTTCTGCCCTCCTTCCAGTGCTAGGTCTGTTGATGGTTAAAATGACACAAACAATGTTAAACATAATATTTCTACTCTATTTCTCCTAAAAAATGAAGAAAACATATAGTAGCCTAACTCCCAAGGTCCTGGTAGTTGGTTCTCAACTATCTAGTGTCACTCAATTGGTCCATGCAACTATAATATTCAAGGGGCCTTGGTTGGTGATAAGGAATGAAAGCAAGAATGGATTCATCAATCTACACTTAATAAAACGGGGGGTCTAAATAAACAAAAAAAGATAGGTCAAGGCATAAATTAGTAAAACATGAATAAAATTCTCCAATATCCAGACATATGCTTCCAACAACGAATGCTCTTTTAGCAGATCAAGAAAACCATAACATGATGCAATTTACAGAAAAATCCATACTATTGCATACATCTATAGTGCTTAGTTTAACCATCACAATCACTTATCACAATTTTTTTAAGATTTAAAAAAGAAGAATAGACTCTTCATTTGTTGCTAAAATCATAGATAAACAAACATGTAACAATTTCATCCATAGATGATTTAATGAAATATTATTGAAATCTGGTCCCTTCTATTGATTCTCATCAAATAAGAAATATTTATGCTTCAACAAACTCACTAGCATACAAACAGATTATGATTCATTAACCTCATCCAGTAAACTCAACTCCAACATATTATTGTATAAAAACTGTATCTAGATCCAACATCAACTAAAACAAGTATCTTTGCTCAAAGCTATAAAAAAAAACTCCTATCTCCTATCACTGGTGGCCAAAGAACAGAAAAATGACCAGCCTCTACAAAAGAGGCAAGATGCCCATTTTATAGAACACTTGCCCATGTGAACCAGAACTAGGGTTTCGAAGAAGGTCAGCCACCAACCAAAATGCCTTGACCACCTGCAATAATGTGAGTCATCGATTAGATCCAAGTTGGGCAAACAAATGACCCAAATCGAGCCAAACCAAGATGAGCCCACCACATCTTGCATGCCCACCATCAATGCCCCATCGCCCCAAGGAAGAAGAATGGAACTACACACGTGAGCCCAACCTGCCCTCAGCCGCAATAGTGTACCCAGATCCTAGAAATCCCACCATATCCTTGAAGCATGCACAATCCATCCCTTCATTTATTATAGCACCAATCCACTTGATTCAACCTACAGACAAAGAGCCATCATTAATGACCAATACATCATAAAATACCAATTCAGTCTATTAGAATACCCAAGGCAAGAAAGCCAACCAGAATTCCAAGTGGAGGTGGAAGCGGAGCCAAAATAGGAATAGGAATAGAGAGAAAAACAAGAAAAAGCAGAGCCAAAAATGAGTGGAGATAGGGACAGAAATGGTACCAACCTAGTGGAAGTAGAGCCAAAAATCGGCAGAGGCAAGGACGAAAATGTAACCAACCTGAAGAAAGTGGAGCCGGAACTAGAACGGGAACTAAACTATGAACTTTGTGAAAGTTCAGAGTTAAGTCCCATCTCGGTTCCAATTTTGGTGAAAGAAGGGAAGACTGAAGTAGACCAAAGGGAAAGAAACCAACCCGAAGGCCAAACACCACGAAAATGACAAAGACACAAGAAGCAGAGGCAGAACGGGAACGTGAAGAAAAGTGTGAAGTCTGTGAAAGTTCAAAGTTAAGTTCCATCCTGGTTCCACCTTTGACAAATGAAAGAAAAAGTGAAGCAAAGAAAAACCTAAGGGAGGAAGCCAACCCTTAGGACAAAAACCAACAAAACAATGAAGAAAATGAGAGAGCGGTAAGCAGAGCTAGATCTGGAATGGGAACAAGAACCGACCATGAACTTGATGAAAGTTTAGAGTTCAATCTCATCTCAGTTTTGCTTGCAGCAGAACAAAAGAAACAAGGAAAACAAGGAAAACCTAAGGGAGGAAACCAACCCTTAGGTCCCAAATGAAAACACCAAAGGAAAACAAAGGGAAAAAGGAAATGACCAGGAACCCAGCAGAAAGGAAAAACCCAAAACCCACCTTAGGCCGAAATGAACAAACCAAAAGGTAGAGGCAGAGGCAGAATGGGAATGGGAACCAAACTATGAACTCTTTCAAAGTTCAAAGTTAGGTTCCATCCCAACTCCGACTCTGAAAAAATAAAGCAAAGAGACAAGCGAAAGACAAGCAAGACCGAGCTCAGAATGGAATCCTCAAAACAATTTTCAAACTAGATTCTGTTCCAGTTTCGGTTCTGATAGAACAAAAGAAAATAAAAAGTTGGAAGAAAGAAAACCTTCCAAACTTCGTTGAAAGACAAACAAGGACAGAAAACAAAAAGGGGGGGACCCATTTTGACCAAGGAAAATGATGGGGTGGTTATACAAGGCATAACAAGTAAGAGTTGGATGAAAACACCATATTGGGCCAATTCATCCCAATGAATCCATTACACCCATACATTTCACTTGCATTTCATGATCTACCCATTCATATTCTTTTCATGCAATGCCATTTTGTCCTCTTGACATGCAAATATCTCTCCCTATGATCTCACAAGGAGAAGGTGATTTTTTTGGAGCAGGAGGAGTCTTTGATCCCTCATCATCATCTCTTCAAGGGGATGCACCACCCATATTTCTACCATTTCCACCTCTAACACTTACATCCACATCACCCCTTGGTTTAGGCCTTCCACCTTTACTGATCATCAATCAATCAAATCAAAGCAACCCCCCTATCACAAACCAGAGCATCATACCAAATCCTCCCATCTTTCCATCGACATCACAACAAAATATGTCAACCATCCAAGCAACCCCAACAATCAATACATCCACCATCCCTCAAATTTCTCAAAGCATGGTTTCCTAAGGACTAAGCATCTCAATCGTGCCATCCACCACTCAAAATCCAATCATTAATATGATCATTCCTCTGATCAAAATGATCAATGCTATTCCTAATCCACCACCACCATTGCCAAAACCCAACATGGAAAATTCATTCAACATCACTTTACAAGCAGCTCAACAAGCTGCCTATCAAAAGGAACTTCAACAAATCCAAAATCAACAAGCTGCATAGATAGCTGCCTAGCAAGTGCAAGCACAATTAGTGGCACAACAAGCATAATCAGAACAATAGGCTACCCAAGCCCAAGCTTTACTACAACAACAAAAAGCTTCCCAATCTGCATAAGCCTCTCAAGATGCATAAGCCGCACATGTTGCTTAGGCTGCCCAAGCCGCCCTATAGGAACATGTTCAAGCTCAAGCCCAATATCAAGCTCAACAAGTGCAAGAGGAAGCTCAATACCAGGAATAATTGCAGGTAGTCCAACAACAAGCACATCAACAAGCCCCACAAGCATGTCAAGCACAACAACAAGTAGCTCAACAACAAGCCCAAAAACAAGCTTTGTTGGCACAACAACATGATCAACAAAAGGCATTGTTGGCTTAGTAAGAAATGAAGGCATTAATCGCACAACAAAGCTTGTAGTAAACTCCCATCAATTCCCCACATGTCAATCAAACACCTCAAACACCTCAAAACACATTCACTCCACCTCCTGGTCCACAAGATGATGTGATGACACAAATCAAAATTCTCTCATAGAAAGTTCATGATCTTTAATCAAGAAAAACAACAAGGACACCCGACAATTTGTGACCTTATCCTTTTGACAGGAGCCTTGCAATGATACCATTCCCAAAGGGATTTTAAATCGCTGATTTGACAAATATCATGGGTTGGGAAACCCTGAAGATCACATCAGGTAATTCCAAGTACATTGCATGGAAGTCACGTACAATGATACATATCTGATGTGGCTATTTCCTTGGAGCCTAGCTGGTCCTGCCATGGAGTGGTTCTCTCATCTACCTATGGGCATTAGAACATTCCAAGAAATCATAGATACATTCCTCAAGAATTATGCATTTATTATCAGCACAGATGTTAGTCCAGAGGAAATCTCTCTCAAATAGGGAAAGGGGGAATCATTCACCTCCTTCCTACAGTGATGGTGATTCAAGGCTAATCGAAGCAAGTGGGCCATGCCAGAAGAGCAAAAAATTTGAACTATCATTTCCAATCTAGACAAAAACTTGGCATTTTATCTAAAGATGCAGTGCATCACCACATATGATTAATTGATCCCCAAGGCACTCAACATCAAAAGGGCCCTTATTACACAAGGGGGTACACCTACATATCCTAAACATCAAGATAGTCACCCATCTACCAGCTATAATGAGAAACCTCACACATGGGAAAAAAATAAGAATGCCACCAATGATGGAGTGGTCAATGCCAAGGTCATCATCAGTGCTCCAAAATAGAATTCCCAAACACATCATCAACCACATAACAAAAACCACAATAACATGCAATCCAATGTGGTAACCCAACAACCAGCCCACAATCAAGTCAAAAACCTTAATAATCAAGGAGGACCACCTCTGTGAAACAGATATCCTTGAAGAGGAAATTCAAAGCCCTTGGGGAATCAATCGAATCTATCATGAAGAAGTTGGTCAATGAGAACCTCATCAAAATCCCTACTTATGATATTTACCAAGAGCCCCAAGTGAAACCACCCTGGTACAATAAAAATTTCCTTTGTGATTATCATAAGATCAAGGGGCATAAAACCACCAACTGCATGAAATTGAAAAATGTCATCCAATATCTCATCGATGATAAAATCATAAATGTTGAACAACCGGCTGGTAATCAAGATCTAAAAATATACACAAATTTGATGCCCGATCACAACCAAGGAAACAAAAAAGGGAAGAAAAAATATGGCAATGTGAGTCATGTGTATGAAGGGGTTGTCACATGCCTTGATGAAATGGTCACAGTTGTTAGCATCAAGGAAGCCAAAGCTGATTGTGGAGTCACCACATGTGGCAGTAAGGTCACAATTGTCGGGGCATCACAACCACCTAGGACCTCCACCTCAAATCAAAAATCTGTCCCTAATGGTTATAGCATCCTTGACTAGTTAAAAAGAACCCTTGCTCATATCTCCATCATGGAGTTGCTGAATATTTCAGCCACCCATAGAGAAATCCTTGAGAAAGCACTGGCTTCATCTACCATCTCTGCTAATCTTGATACAAAGCAATTCCAAGCTATGGTCGATAACATCACCACTCTGAATCTCCTCATGTTCCCTAATCTAGATTTCCCACCCAACCATCTCACAACTATGCACAACACCTTGAAGTCCTAGTTCACAAAAAAAAAGGTCAAAAGGGTCTTGGTGGATGGGGGTGCAAGCCTCAACATTTGTTCACTCAAGCTTATAAATAATTTGGGAATCTCTGAAGATTCCATTGAAAAAGGTAAGGGTATCACAATCAGGGCTTATGAAAATCAAGAAAGAGTGTCTCATAGCACTATCCAACTCCCTATTCAAGTAGGGCCAACTGTTATGGAAACAACCTGTTAGGTACTTGACCTTGACCTACCATATAAAATCCTCTTGGGATGCCCATGGATCCATGGGATGCAAGCAGTTGCATCGACCTTCCACCAATGTGTTAAGTTTTCATAGCAAAACTAAGAAGTTACAATCTATGGTGATCCTGAACCCTTCACCTATTGCAAGAGACTGGAAGCCAAGTATTATAAGGTTCCCCAATTCCCAAAGAACGATGAGGGCCCCTCAACTCCATATATAGATCCATCCAACATAGCCTCCACTTTTGGGACAAAGACACTTGCCATCCTTGACATATCTGACATCAAGCTTATAATCTAAGATAATGGGTGTGGGGAATACAAAATGAAGAAGGAAGCCTTTGTGGCCACAGAGTTACCTCAATCCCCCAGATCCCATGGACAACCATATCCCCACACAAAGGCTCAAACCTTTAGAGTGGGTGTGGGGAATACAAAATGGATATAATATCATACAAAGATCATAAGGCTAGATTTGACATCACATTGAACACTCAAGCCTATTACGGGGAGACGATTGAATCCTTTAGTCACAAAATTGAGAAATCAAGAATAATCTCAAGGTCCTTGAGTGAAAACAACTCTATGGTTCTCTCTGACCCTAAAAAAATAAAAATGAAGGACACATCCAATAATGAAAACCTCTCCGAGGTGTCAGAGGATGAAGGATTCAATCTCCCCCTCATTGCACTTCATCAAGAAAAATCAATGATCCTGGCTGAACAATGCAATCCTATCTACCTAGGAATAGAGGAGCTACTACACATAACCTTCTATGCTGAGTCACTTCTCATGGAAGAACGGGAACTCTTAGTTGCATTCCTAAAAGAAAGAAAGGTAAACTTTGCATGGACTTATGCTGACATTCCTGGGCCTGACCCAGACGTAGTATTTCATCACTTGGTTGTATATCTTGAAGCAAAACCTATGAGACAAAATCTCAGAAAGATGCAACCCCAAATAGCCTTGTTAGTCAAAATGGAATTGCAAAAGATCTTGGATGTGGGGTTCATATGTCTAATTGATTATCTAGAATGGGTGTCAAATCTTGTACCAATTTCAAAGCCTAATAGGGGCATCTGCATTTGCACTGATTTTAGAGACTTTAACAAAGCGTGTCCCAAGGATGACTTTCCACTACCAAACATTGACATGATAGTGGATATGATGGCCGAACATGAGATGCTATCACTAATGTATAGATTCTTAGGATATAACCAGATCATGATAGAAAAAGAGGACTAGCACAAGACAACATTCACATATCCGTGGGGAACCTACTGTTGGAATATGATGCCATTTGGGCTAAAGAATGCAAGAGCAACCTACCATAGATCTATGACATTGATATTTCATGACATGATCCATAAGACTGTGGAAGATTATGTGGATGACATATTGGCTAAATCAAGGAAAATATGGGACCACATATCAACTTTGAGTTCCATTTTTGATAGGTTGGAAAAGTACAAGGTCTGACTCAACCCAAAGAAGTGTGTCTTCAAAGTGCAATCAGCTAAGCTCTTGGGGTATGTCGTGTCAATGAGAGGGATTGAGGTAGATCCCACCAAAGTCAAGGTGATCCTCAAAATGGAAGTACCTAGGATTCTAAAATAGTTAAGAGGCCTACAAAGAAAACTCTAGTCTATATATAGATTTATAGCATAGCTGGTAGACAAACAAATCCCATATTCTCATCTACTCCACAAGGGGTAGCATACAAATGGGATGAAAAATGTGACAAAGAATTCAACAAAATCAAGGAATACCTACTCACGCCACCAGTTTGGATGCCACCAATCCTAGGAAAACCATTAATCCTATACATATCAGTAACAATGGCAACTCTCGATGCTCTCTTAGCCTAGCATGATGAAAGCGGAAGAGAGAGAGAGAAATATACTAAATCAACAACATCATGGTAGGACATGAGCTAAAGTACACACCTATTGAGAAATCATATCTATCAGTCATGTTTGTAGCTTAGAATTTTAGACACTACATGCTGGCTCACCAGATCAAGCTAATCATAAAAATAGATTTTCTCGAATACCTACTTTCCAAAGCAACTCTCACAGGATGGAAAACTAAGTGGGTTATGATATTAACATAACATGAAATTGAATATGTAGAGCACAAGGCCATCAAAGCACATGCAATTTTGGATCAACTATCAAAGGCTCCTATATATGTAGAAAACCCACTTATCTCAGAGTTTCCTGATGAATCAATTTTCTACCTAAGTGTAGAAGACTAGTGGAAGATATATTTTTATGGATCCTACACACAACATGGGCCAGGAGCAGGAATTTTCTTCATCACTCCCCAAGGAGACTGCATACTCAAATCCTACAAGTTGTCATTTACATGCATGAATAACATAGCAGAGTATGAGGCTCTTTTCTTAGGGCTAAGGATTCTGGTGCAATGGCAGATTATGGCCCTTAAGGTATATGGGGACTCTCAGATCATAATCAATCAAGTAAACAATGAATATCAAACAAAGGATGATGAAATGACTCCATATAATAAATTGGTGGAGAGCCTCAAAGATTCATTCATTGATATTATATTTGAACAACTACCCAAAGAAAACAATAGAGCAGCAGACACAATGGCTACAATTGGATCACTCTTGGAGATCCTGCATAATGTCCCAAAAAAGGAATTCCTCATAGAGAAAATTCTTGTACTAGAATTTGAGGTACTAGAGTTTGAACTCATGTGTGAAATCATTGGTCCTAGTGATCCCTAGAACCATGAAATTTACGCCTACCTAATAATAGGAGTTCTTCCTGCTGACATAATCGCGAACCTCAAAACAACTTTTGTCAAGAAGTCATCTAATTTCGTCATCTTAGGAGAAACCCTCTACTCTAGGAGCATAGAAGGGACCCTATTATGTTGCCTAAACACTGAGGAAGCCCTAATTTCTTTAACCGGGGTACATAGTGACATTTGTGGTTCGCAATTGAGTGGTATGAATTTGGCTAAGAAATTGATAAGGACCGGATATTATTTGCCCATGATGGAAAGAGAAGTGCATAACTTTGTCAAAATATGTTTGCAGTGTCAACAACATGGGAACCTTATCCACGCACCATCTCAGGAGATTCATCCCATTGTCACTTGTTGGCCCTTTTCATAGTGGGGGCTCAATCTCATTGGTAAAATCACCCCCACCTCATCCAATGGCTATAAATTCATCATCACCGCCACATAGTACTTCATGAAGTGGGTCGAATCCATTCCCATGACCTACATAACTAGGAAGCAGATATCCAAGTTCATCTTGAACTACCTTATATGCCAATACGGTGTCCCTCAAGCCATTATCTCAGATAATGGGACACCTTTCAAAAACTAGGATGTCTATGAACTTTACCAAAAACTCAACATCCAACATCAGTTTTCCACTCTGTATTACCCCCAAGGCAATGGCCAAGTAGAAGCCACCAATAAAACATTTTGAAAATCCTTAAGAAAATAGTCAATGACGTTGGTGGTGATTGGCATCTATAGCTAAATCCCACATTATGGGCCTATCACACTAGCATCCACACACCAACATGTGCCACACCCTTCTCCCTAGTCTATAGATTAGAAGCCATCCTCCCCATTGAGATTGAGCTCCCATCCTTGAGGATATCATTGCAAAATCTCATTACAGATAAGGAATACTGGGTCTCACGGTTAAATGAACTAGAATTACTAGATAAGTGTTGCATGGATGCCCTAAATCACTTGCAAGTCTATTAGAACCTCCTTAGGTGAGGATAAAACAAGAAAATTAGGAGTTGAACCTTCCAAGTCAGTGAGCTAGTACTAAAAGAGAATCAGAAGAACGTGCCAAATCTGAATAGTAAGGGAAAATTTTAACCCAACTAGTTGGGACCATTCATCATCATTGCGAGCTATAAATCAAGAGCCTACCAGTTGTCAATGCATGAAGGATAACCTATGTAGGAGCCCATAAATAGCTCCCATCTCAAAAAAAATTACACCTAATCATTTAGGGGTAAAGCCAAATTTAAAAAAAAAAAAATCAAAAAATCAAAAAATATAAAAAGCAAAATCAAAATTAAAAAAAAGGATTGAAAATAGTAAAGAAAAAAATCATCCTCTAGTGAAAACCACTTCGGTGGAACTTTGGACAAGTACCCTGGTGAAAACCTGGCAAACAAGTTCCAAGCATAAATAAAGCATTCTTTGTCCACTAGGATCTTCACAGCTTATTCCACACACTCATTTACCATTCATCCATCGCATTCCATTCATCCTTCCACCATCCGTTCATGTTTGTACCATAGTTTTATCTTGTGTTCATATCATGACCCATTGTAGTACTACTTGGCACATTCCTAAGGTCAGGTTGTCCTACCTTTATCAAAGTATTCTATCGCACCACATTGGGGCATGTTACTATACCTGCATCAGATCAGATTCATGTTTATTCTTGTGATCTTCCTGAAAATCAAAAAATCCAAAAAAATCCAAATCATATCAAAAATCAAAAAATCTAATACTCATGTTAGTAAGGTCATATGTCTGAACTATGTCACCTCTGAGCTTGAACATAGGCAAGGTTGATCTTTCATCATCCCCCGAGACATTTTAGTTTAGTCCTTTAGGCATTCATTGCAATAAAATGGCAATTTGTTTTCCCATCTATCTCATCAATAATAACGTATAATGTGGTCTCTACATGTATAACATAGGCAAGGCTAATATGTTGATCAACTCCCGATACCCCTAGGATAGGTCACAAATCTCGAAAATCCAAAAAATTGAAAAATCTCAAAAAACCTGAAAATCAAAACAGCCTCAAAACACCAAAAGCATCCAAATATTTGAAAAAACCCAAAATTGAGCATCTGTCTCCTCTCTCTTTCATCCACAACAATCATCATTCCTAATAAATCACCATCACCTTCATCCTTTGGTAAGGAAATCATATGTCTAGTAGGTTCTAAAGTGAAAGCTCAATCGTCAAAGTCTCAAGTCTAGGTCAGTAGGTAAACAAGCTGGTCAACTCTTGGTATCAATAGCTTATCATCCAATCAAATCTCATCATTACTTGATCAGAACATTTCCTAGGATGCATCCTTCCTATAATGGACATCAACATCAAGCATCATCATAGTTTAGTCTTGGCTAGCAGTATGAAGAACATTAGCTTGTTTATTTACTTTATCTTGGTCTTTTTTGACTTATCTTATTTCGTGCTTATTCCGAGGACCTCTCGATGATGCCTAATAAAAATGGTTTAGAGAGAAAGGAATGGGGAAATAATCATTATCTTTTTATCTACTATGCTTGTTGGATGTTCTTGTAAAATAACATGTCCATGCATGCTTTGTTTAGTTTGTAGGGAAGGTGTTTTAGATGTCTTGTTGACCACATAGGAAGGCTTTCGTTTCTATGTTTTGGTCTGAGATGTTTAGAATATATGAACTACATCCTAAGTAAGGTTATGTATGTCAAGTTTGAATAGGAGTACTCCTATCTCATTTTTGAGTCAAAGTCCATCACACAAGGTACAATGCCATCCTGGTTCTCAAATACCTTGATGCATCATACCTATGTGTGTTATCAGACATAAAGTAAATGGCCCCTTTAAAATCCCAACTCTTGGTTTCAGTATCATCTTCATCATAAGATAGGCTTGTTGGATCTTCTTTCTTCTATCTTCTTTCCATACTAACATGGTGTCATGATAGTTACTTAAAACTTTAACAGAATGCATCCACCTTGCATCTACCAACCATTAGCATAATGCATATCATGTAGGAAGTATAGATGCATATCATTTCATCGTTAGTTTTAGAATCATTTACATTCCATTATAGATATTATCACATAGGCATTCTTAAGTTATACATGGAATAAATTATCATATATATCATCATTATCATATCTACATGCACATCATATCATAATAACCTCATAATAGTCATTTGCATTCCATTTCACATTTTCATTTACATATCATTATCATTTCATCATTATTATGTTTCCATTACATTTCATAAAACATCATCTCATAAATCATCTTGCATAATGATATTCATTACATAATTTGTATACATAAATAAATCATTACATCACATAGTCATAATCATAATCATTACATCACGGGTCATCTCGCATTATTATTTCATAAAAATCATCCATTGTATAGATCACATAGCATAGAATCGCATATCATAAATCATTAAGCATATTATGACGAATCATGGAATAAAGTTCACCATCTCATATAGATGTGCATTACATCATTATGGCATATTATCATATCATTAGATATCATTACTCATCATACAACATTAGTTCAAAACGTAACATTGCATACATTATAGGAATCATTGCATTAAATCATTACATTTGTACATAAAACCATTGCATATAATACCATGTATCATCTCACATTTATAAAGGCATAACATTTGTATTTCATATATCACTCATAAATGCATAAGAAAAGGAAAAAAATATTATGTCGCTTGCATATCACTGCATGCATGTCATAATACATAACATAATTCATTTAGGTGATAATACATCATCACCATAAAATGCATATAAAATTTACAAAAATAAATGAATCCATAACCACTGTATCATATCATAACACATAGGAAATTAAAGGCATACATTCATCACAAATAAAATAGGACATCTCATAAATTGAATCATCTCATATATATATAAAAGTGAGTAATTGTCAAGGCACAAGATTAGGATCAAATGTGTATAATACAATAGGGGCAATAAAAATAGGAGCCCATGAATCACAAATGAATATTGTCTATGATCAAAATGAGGAACTAGCCCTATTGGTTGCTGCCCTCCCCAACATATCTCTCGGCATGGTCCTCAGGTGGCCTCATCCCTGTCTATTGGGTGTACTCTATCACCTAGCCTACTGGTGGCACTACTTGTCTATAGTGGAGCCTATAATACTTTGCCTCTCTCACAACCTCCCAATATGACTAAATGGTTATTGTTTGACCCTAGGATGTAGAGGTTGTTCTCTTGAGCTTCCACTTCTGACCTATATCCTAGTCCCACTCAGAATGAGCCTGATCTCTCTCTATAGTTAGTGCTAGGACCTGTTGCCTAGCCTGATCCCTCTCAGTTGTCAAAACTTGCACCTATTCCTACATCTATTAAATCAGGGCATCTCAATGATCTAGCTATGAAGGTTGTTGCTGAGGTACCTCACTCTCCCCTTCTTTAGGTGGTGTCTACACCTGGGGTGGTTTTTTTTGTACCCAAGGTGGTGTCTGATGTGGCTTGTGTGAAGGTGGCCCACCTCCTCCCCTATCTCCATCCCCATCTCTATCTTCATCCCCCTTGCCTCCCTGTCCTTTCCCTCCACCTCAGCCTATTGATCGGCCCCTAGGCCTCTATCATGTGAGCACTACACCTAGATCTATGCACCTCAAGGGTGGTCTGAACCAATCTCGGTAAGCTTGTGTGACCCCTGCATCACCCTATCCCCGATCGTATGGCCATGACCTGGAAACCAAATGTCTAAAGGATACGACTACCTCATATGTTGGGATAGGTCTACCCCATGCAATCTCCCTCATAGTACAAGAAAAGATGGCCGCGTACTGGTCATCAGGCCTATCTTGTACATCTCCAAACTACCTGGCCACTCGATTTGGCAAGTATCTCTCAATCATAGTATGCTCTCAACCCTACATCAGTGTGTCCTACCAAGAAAAAAAGAGTTGTTGTACATCATCCATCCATGGACCCATGCCAAGCCAGGGCCTCTAGGTATAATTTGTCAGCTCATCAATGACTCACCGCCAGTGGGTGATACCACCTACCCCTATATGAGTAAAATTAATATGTGTACCACCATATCGCTAGATAATCAAATCATCTAACTTAGGGAAACTAGTGTAACTTGAGGGCGAAGCACTGCAATGTGCTCCCAAGCCCAAAAATGTAGGAATGTAACATTGACCCTAATGGCCTTGCTATCTAGGTAGGAAAACTCATGCAAATATTTGTAAAGTGAGGCTAACATCATTGGACCCCATACAAGGCACTCTCTCTGAAAGAGCATCCACTCCCATGCTAATCCCCAACCTAGAATGAAATATCAGCCCCATTGATTTGGTGCCATAAGACCTATTATGATCGCCACAACAATAAGTTTGAAGGTGGGCATTGTGCCCCTGTACCACTCAAGATAAATCTGACCCTCCAAAAAGATAATCGCCTCAAGTCCCATAACCTCATAATAGGTGTCCCTCCCGACATCTACATCATAAATAAATCTCTCTCCATGGATGGGTAGCCGTAGGATGTGCCAGGCATCCTCTAGTGTGACCATGGCCTCTCTAGTAGGAAGGTGAAAGGAGGATGTCTCACTATGCCATCACTCCTCCAAAGTTGTCATCATCCCCAAATGGGTCTGAACAAGATGAACATAGGTGACATACCAAAGACCAATGGCACCAAGCTACTCCTAGAGAAACTCATGTATCCCATCTAATCTACTGAGCACAAGGCCTATGTGCTCTTGAGAATATAGTATCCCAAGGTCCTCCTATGCAATAGAGTTCACTGTGTCAAGTTTTGAAAAAAATCGGGCCCTTGAACTAAGTTAACACAATTCAAATAGCAAATGTGGTGTTGTATGTAATTGCGGTGTAGTTTGAAAACTCCAAACTATGTCATCGTGGCGTAGTTTGACCATACCCCTAGCTCCTAAGCTCCAAAGAGGCTCACCGCGGCACACTTCGCACATGCAGTTGACTATGAACTGAAACCCTAATTTCTAAACTAGACCGCGGTGGCACTCTTTGCACATGCGACTTGCTTAGGGGTCATGCGGTGCCGATTTTACATTTGTAGTGGCACTATATAGCATCACTTGACTCTTTTTTTACTTTGACCCTATTTATTGCATGAACAAAATCAAAATCACAAGTCATGGAAGGGGTACATACCACGGGTCCTACGCCAGCTAGCTGCTGGTGCACTCGTACTCACTCTGACATGTGTTGGGGAAGCAATCTTTGTGCCATCTCGATCAAAGCTCAAAGCTCAAAATACAAAAATATTTAAAGGATAAGTGTGAAAATGATTTGAAAATGACCCCTTATGATCTATTTAAGCCTAAAAATTAGGGTTTTTTGACCCTAATTTAGCCATCTAGATAGGGTTTTGGACCCCTGATCCTTTCTTTTCCTAATTGAAGGCCATTTTGCATTCTTTTTGGCATTTTGACGTGTTTTTTGGTATCCTAGAGCCTTTTTGGACTCGTCGAGCACCTTGTCCTCTTTTTTCGTGAGCTCACCCAAAAATCCAAATTTTCATCTGATCTCTCGAGGGGGCAATATACCAGAATAATCCTTCTTGCTAGGGTAGCAGTGGGGCATCTAAAAAAATTGACAAAATTTTTGAACTTTGATCACAATAGTTTATTCTTTGAACCAATGCAACAAGTGCATTGCTTCAAAGAGGGGAAAAATATAAACATGAAAAATATACCAACACACTTGATCCTAATTACTAATGCCGTTTTGTCCTGAATCATCTTCTTAGCTTGTCATCACCTTTCATCCCTTAATTGAATGAATCATTATTTATCTGATTAAGTCATTCTCTCCTGTTAATTAAATTAATCAATTGGATTTAATTAACCCTATGTCTCTATTTAATTAAAAAATTCATTTTATTTAATTAAATCTCTAAAGTCATCTTGTTAAATTAAATAAATTAAACCTTATTTAATTTAATCTAACATCATCTCCTTTTAATTAAATAAATCAAAATATTTATTTAATTAAGTCTAAATCATTTTCCTCTCAACTTTGATGTAAATAAATCCTAAAATATAAATAAAATTTGTCACATCATCTAATCTCCTATTAAATTGATCAAAGCTTGATCAATTTAATCCTAATCACCTAATTTTTCTAGATTTTTCCACTTGCGCATGAAAATACATTTAATTAATTTATTAAATCTACATTTTCTCTCAATATGGCATCTTTAGGGGAATATTGCTCCAAGTTTGAAAATCCCTCCAAGTGCATTTGTCCTTCCAAGAAAGAATTTATCTCCTCTTACATGTCCTTGTGCATTGAGCCAAGTGGCATTTAAGTCATTTTCTTTCCCTCTCCAACAAGTCATTTCATGAATTTCACAATCCACCTAATATCATTTATTGGCTCATTCATCAAAATGTGCTCAAGCTTCCTCCATTCACATCTTGACAAGTGACACTTGGCCATTGGATGTTGAACGATCCCACATTGCTCCATTTTTCTCATTTCTCCATCTTGTCTTTCTATAAATAGAAAGCTCTTCTTCTCATTTTGACATCCACAACTTAGAGAAAAGTTACTATCTTCACATTTAGAGCAATTTCATCCATTTCCATAAGAATTTTCCATTATCATAGCTATGTTATTGCATATTTTATCAAGGAATCACATTCTTCTTCCTCACCAAGTGGATCAATCTTCATCAACATCATCAAAACACACAAAGGAGTTGGGAAAGGGCCAATTTACACATCAAATTGGCACCAATTCCCCCATTGGATTGAGATTTTGCATGCTTAAATAGGATTTAATTTATTTTCTTGTTTTGTTCTTCAGTTCTTTCCAATCTTGAGCATTGTAGATGAATTTCATGGGCAATCTTAGTTCTAACTTGCATTTCAATCTAATAGTGTGTTTGTTTGCTATGTTTATGCTGGTTTAGGATTGGGGTTCACAATTATATATATTATCAACCATAAGATGAGTTCAAGAATTACCTTGTAAATGTTTCCACATAACTCTTATATATAATAAATTAGTAAAATTTATCCTTTTTATCAAACATCATCATCTTAAGACAAGGTGGAGTACCTCCAAGATTAAAATCAAGTTACTATATTGGTTAAAATATTATGATTAGCATCATAAGTAGTAAACAAATTTCATTAGAATTAACTATTCTATGTGTGGATTAATTAAACCCAATGGAGCTAGCTAGGATACCTTAAGAAAACTTGAAATCATGGGATTAAGTTAGGTAGTGGGTTAATCAACAAAATCATCAATGAATGGACTATTACCTATATTCCATAATCAAGTTATTGAAAGGTTTTAAATTTGACCAATGATGAAATTTGATTGAAGGATAGAATAGACAATAGAATATAATTAATTAATCTAAGAATTTTTATTTAGCCAATATAGCTTTATTAACTAATGTTATACTTTAGAAGTCACGTGATGTAAAGGTGGCATGAGGTGTATGTGTGTTAGGTTGTGAATCTACGATGCATTTCAAAAAAAGATAGTGATTGTATTAGATCCACATTAAAATGTGGGCATGAAAACTAATTAATGATTTTTTCTATACACTAAAGCTATTATTTTCTCTAATGTTCTTATGTAGATTCATGTGCAAGTCAAAAAAGTTGTGCTTGAAGTCTCCCAGATCTTAGAATTCCTAGACCATTAGGGAAATTCCCCTTGCACTGTGGCTAGGTTGCCCCCTAACTCCACCCCTCCTTGAGGGAATTAACATGGATGTAGCCACTTTTCCAAAATGGATAGCCAAGGTGACTACAAGTATCACCCTTGTGGTACTCTATGAAATCCTAGGCATATTACTTCCCATGGAGGATAGATTTAGCCTTCAAATATGCTATCTCCTCGATGAGATATTGGTTGGCACAACACCAAAAAAAATTCATATGTTTATCTTTCCCTATTTCTTTCTCACACTTATCTACCCTCAGAGGAGAATGATAAAGACAAATATCTTGCTATATAGGAGCCAATTGATTATTCTAACACTTTTGATGTTTTTGGAAAACCAAAGGATAAAGATTCTCTTATGCCATGCATAACCATGGATGCTTAATTTAATTTTTTTTTTCAAGGCTTGACCCTTTTGTTGAACTCATGGGTGTGCACTCCAACCATCCTCCCTTTTTGTGAATACTATACTATTTTAATTATACTAATGAAAACTTAAACATGATTATATCCATCCAAAAAATATTTATATATTTTTGAATTTCTAATATATCTATATAAATAAAATTTCTCATATAACAATTTAAGATTTAGAATGGGTAAATTTTATTAAATTTTGATGAAAATAAAGACAACTTAAATCTAAAAAAAAAACAAAATTTTAAATTCCATTTTCTTTTATCATAAAAAGTTAAAATTTAAGATTATAATAAATAAATAAATCCACCTACTTAAAAATTATAACCCCTTTGTAAGAGCCTACCCTTGTAATCTAATCATTTTTATGGCTCTTGATATCCTTCTCCCAATAACTTTCTCAATACATACTAACCTTTTCCTTTTCTCGACACTTCTATTTATTTTTATTTTTTTTAAATTATAATATTAAAATGTATAATTATCTCCACCAACTATACCCTTTAACTAGTGGAGAACAAACAAATTTAAAATTAACTAAAACTAAATTCTCCACATAACTATTCAATCCAAGAGTTAAATTAGAAATTAACTAGGAAAAAAGAGGATTTATCTTCCTCCTTAACTCCAAAATTGGTTAGTTCATAAAGGGTTACAAGCTATCAACCTTATGGAGGGTTTGGAAATTCTTTACACTTTTGAGCGGGCTTATGCTTTGGGGTGGTGCAAGGTTATATTTGAATCTAATTCACAGGTTTTGATTAATTTGCTTGATAAATAGAAGGTGTCTGATGTTAGTTGGCAGTTGGCTATGATGGTGTAATAGATTTTGCAAGTTAGCTCTTTGATGGAGGCAGTTTCTTTTGTCCATATTTCACGGGAGTCAAATAGGGCTGCATATTGTTTGGCTAGATGGGCTTTTGAGCATATTGAAGGTTGGAGGATTGATGCATGGGAATAGTTGTCCCATGAGTCTCATCAGGAGTTGATGAGGATTCTTGTTGAGGATAGGGATGGTACTAGTGAAGGTTGATGTGGCTTCATGATTTGGTTTGATGCTCATTGTGGATTCTTGGGGCTTTGGCCATTTAATTTTATGTAATTCTTTGGTTTGAGTTTTAATAAAGTTTTTACCCCTTTTTTATAAAAAAAAAATCCATAATTGGTTGAAAATCATTTATAGTTGTGTGTAGTGTATTTCCTACTTAACTATGCAAGTGTGAATGAAATGCAAGAAGGAAAAACTACAACACCTCAAGATTAGCCTAGTTTAATCTTAGCAAGAACAAATAGGAAAATAAACACAAATTATACCTTTCCAAAATTGATGAATTGGTTGGCCCTTTGTTGAGTTGATTTGTATGATCCTTGTGTGATAAAATGTTGTGCAATCTAGCTCAAAATGATGGTGGATGTGGGGTGAATGCCATGAAAGTGATTTTTATAAACTTGGATGCAAGATGAAATCTCTAAAATGCTACAACAATGGTGGATTTTGGATGCTTGAAGGATAAGTGTGTGAGTTGAAAATGCATGTGTTGTGATTGAAATGAAATTGGCTAAGTATTTAGCCAATTTGGAGAAAATGAAATGAATGGTTAGGGTTAACCCTAGGTTTGGAGATCAATGGTTGAGATGCCTTGAGGCATCTCAACACATGTGGTGGAGACATGTGGCAGGCTATGTGGAAAGGGTGAAATGATGTGGAGGTGAGGTGGCTCCCATGTGGAGGTACTTTCTAATGAGTCTCATTTACACTCCATTTTATACCATATTTAATCATTTTTCCTATAGCATTTAACCCATTTCCATATTCCATTTCCATACATTATCATACCATTTTACCACCTTTTGTTTCTTATGGTTAAATATAAATAAGTAATATTTAATTTAGTTTTTAGATAAAATAAGTGAATAATAATTATTAGATTGTATTTACTAGTATTTGCTTCCACTATGTTAGGAAAATATATTTTACAACATGGAGATTGAAGGAGAAGAATCTAGAATTCTTGTCACCTATGGGTACACATATTAGCAAATTAATTCCACCCATATAATTATTTTCTTATAAAATACTTTGGTTATTTAGTTATAACCAGTTATTATCCAGTTTTGATGAGAATGTCTTCACATTAAAAATAATATTATATTTTGATGATTGTAACCATGAGCTAAATAAGCTACTACATTTTAGGGTAATTCAAATAGCTATATATGAGCCACAAAATAATAGAAAGGTGGCATACAAATAGGGAACAACTTGCATTCATATTTCTTATAAATATGAGCTACTTGAGAAGAAAAAGATATATAAAGTTTGTATTATTTTTGATAAATAAAAAATATTCACATGGCTCAACCAGTGTAAAGGAATCTCATTTTAGCACCAGGGAGACTGAGGAGGAAAATTTCCCCCTTCTTGGAATGCTTGGTGATTTTGTAGCTTTTGTAGTAAGTGTGTTTATTTCTAGTAGTGTGCTTATTTTCAGCAGTGTTTATTTTTAGTAGTGTTTTTATTTTTGTTATCTTGTAAATCTATTTAATGTTTGTTGTTTATTGCTTATTATTTAATTATGAGATCTAATGATTATCTGTGTTAATCACTATTCATATTAATTCAGCTATGAGTTGAATTTCTAGAATCATTACTCTTGTTATTACTATTGCACTCTCTGTTGTAGAAATATTGTAATACAACCATGTTGGAAGAATGGAGAAGATTAGTCTACATGTTTTCATTTATGTCACCATGTTGTTTATGGTATCAGACTAGTCTAGTACCCTAGACCAGTGTGCATAATAGGTTTACTTTCTCCGATGGTTGATCTAGTATTTTGGTCCACATATTCTCTCTGGTAATCATCGTGGTTTAAGGTTTTGAGAAAAGGCTTATGATCTCTAGAAGCACGTATGTATGTATTTTTGTATGTTCATATGATTGGATGGTGATTTGGCTTTACCTTTGGTGATTGCACTTTGTTATTAGGTTAATCATGGCCAACCTAATAATCAGTTAATATTTTAACATGTATTGTGAATATTTGTGCAACCTAGCTTTGGTCCCAGCTGACATAATATTGCATGACACACAATTGAATTAATTTTGGAGAATCTTTGTATGAAGCCAATAGTTATCTTTTTAGAAATATGTATTGCATCCAATTAGGCCAACCTAATTGATGTGTTTAGATATATCATGTATATATACATGATGGTTTATAGGTGAATAGGGTTTATGAGTGAGTGGTGCGAGTGTGTATGTGTAAGTTGATATAAAAAATGTGAGTACAAAGATAGAGATTAGTCTACTGTCATTCGAGCAAATAATTTAAGCATCAAAGGAAATGAATTAGCACTTGTGTAATTCCTATTAGAACCCAAAATTTTTAGTTAAAACCCTAAGGTTTTCCCACAATTTGCCATTATAATCCTAAGGTTTTCCCCATTTTCACCAATCATTTGCCTATCTTTTTCATAAACAATTCATTTCATTGCCATCCAAGATGCTAAAACCCTTTATATTTCATACCACTATCTTAAAATTTTTGAATTTCCTATCTTTCCATTTCCTACCACTCTACCATGGATAGCCATCAAACAACCCATGGTGGCGTGGTAAACAGACAGCCTAGCACTCATCAAACAACCATCGCTACACCATGTACAGTCAACCTAGTGACTGTAGTGCCACGGTGAGCAGTTAGTGGTGTCGTGGTAAATGGTTGGTAAGCAATGATAGGGTGGTTAAAGACAATTACTATGATACCATGAAGAGATGATGAGGAAGCAGTCAAGGCATACCACGGTACCAATGGTAGTTAAGCTAGTGACCACGGTAGTGTGATGGGTAGTTGGTAAGTGGCAAGGAGTAACAGATAATGTTTACCGCTATACTGCATGTGGTTGGAAAGCAGACCGCAGTAGAGCAGTGGGTGGAAGCAACACGACCAAGATAACTACTGTGGTACCACTGGCTGTCATCAAGGAGACCGCGCTGACCACGGTAAATAGTGGAAAGGACCGTGACGGTTAAAACCGCCATACCATTGGGGAGAAAGATAGAAAATGCAATAATGTAGTAGGAAGAGAGAAGATAGACACCACGATATCGTGAGTGGAAAAAGGTGGCTAGAAATGTAGGGCACAGTTGTGTGGTAAGGAGGATGAAAGGTTAGAGAAGTGGCCACCGCAATATTGCAGCCGGTCAAATGGTTGATCATAGTAGAGCAGTAAACATAAAGAAGACTTCACAACAACAAATAAAGTGAAGTGTATGGAGCAGGAAAAGGTGGTGGAGTAAAATTGAAGGTGATATAAATGTAAGAAATATTTAATTTTTCGACGAGGCAATTAATTAAATATTTCATTTTTGTAGTAGAATGTAAATGGTTTTACCAAAACAAATATGAAGAGTCATGACTCTTGAGAGGTATTGTATAAATTCTTTAAAAAATTAGTAAGAAGGCAGAAGTTAGACAATAGGAGTTCGATTTTTCCTAAGAAGGGACTAGGATGGAAATCATGTACAGACTTTTCTTGAAGTAGAAGCAATGAAGACTAATGTTTTAAACTAGTGAATTTCTCTTTGGTGTTCAGTTGTTGTGATAAAATAATAAATATTCTTTATTTTTGGTTATCTCCAACTTGGGATATTTTAATCATTTAAATCAACATATCAAGTATATCTCTGGTTTATCAAAATGCACTCTCATTTTGTGTGATTTAATTAACTGGCGTCTGCAAGTCAGAATTAAAATCTTTTAATAAGTCATTGTGGTTTTGAGATTTCTTTTGGATTGTTGAAGTAGAACCTGATAGAGAAGCATTCCAACACTATTTATGCAAGTCATAGATTTAGTGAAGTTTTATGCTAGCCATAGAATTTTCAAAGTGCCTAACAACTAGAGTTAAGCCAATAAGAGGAAACACATATCATTTTCCACTTTTGACTCCATTGCCCATGTGGATAGAAGGCATTGATCTACCACAACCCAGAGATTTAATTTCATATCAAACAACTTATTCAAAACTTTTCTTTTGTGTAGTAGGAGTAGTCATAGTTGTAGTGATTTCATCTATTCACTTCCATTTGCCATTGTGAATAGATTGGTTGAGCAGGAAATACATCTTAAATCTGCAACACACACATAGGTGCACCCGCCTAGGTTTTACAGAGCATCAAGAGAAGAAGGTACAATTGCATCAATTGGCCTTGTACGTTGGAAAAAAGCATTGTGAGAGCTTGGAAACCTCTTGTGGTTAAAACCTGCATTTTTGAGACCCAATAGTTTGGTGACTCTACCGGGGAAAAAAACCTATCAAGAATTTTTTCAGCCTTTCCATTTATGGAGTCAACAAAGTTTTAGATTTTTTTTGGGGGATTCCGCTAGGGAAAACCAATAAATTATCAAAAAAAAATAAATCCTACTTTTGTGAAAAGTAGGCGGCGACTCTGTTTCAGTTTGATAAATAATGCATGGATGTTGTGGAGCAATAACATTTTGTCAAGATGGTAGAAGAAGAAAGAAGACAATAGTAAATGAGAGAGTTGAAGGAATTGAGACAACAAAGGCTACAATTTGTACAACAGATGCTACAAGTGAATGAACGATTGTCGCAATTGGGAGTCAAACATGCTCAAAATACATCACCAAATAGGCCATCATACAATGAGAATAAAGACACAAATTCTAGAAGATCTTGGACACCACAGGTACCACATGATACAACTAAGAAGAATTTTGGTAATAAAGGTAATGTACTCTATTCACATCATAACACATTTGATGAGTATTTTCAAATTGAAAGAAACATCAGTTTTGTGGATTCCTTTTCTGACATAAGGAGATATAAGGAGAAGATGTAAACTCTCTGTACAATAGGATGACAAAAATCTGTATGCAATTACCTCCTCATTTTAGGCCTACAAGACCCACATTTGTTGCATAATTTCTAAGAGCATCAGAACCTACATCAATTTATTGGTCAGAGTCATTAAAGCAACAAGCCTTTGATGTAGTAAATAAATTTATTGATTCCATGCTTGGGAAAAAGTACATGGATACTGGCAATAATAAATCTAATAGTGATATCATGGATGCCAAAACAATGCAATAGACAAAAGAAGCATGTGTTACTAAGATTTCTAATGACAATTTTTCAAATTTGGAAGATGATTGCAACATTAATGATATTGGTGGGGACACGTCATTTGGGGAGTACATCAGCAATGCTTCAAAAGCTAAAATAGAAGAAGATATCATGCCTTCAAATGATGAAGATATGGAGAGTTTCTCCTACATAACAGATTGTGATCCGGATTGTGAAGTTGAAGTTATGGATGTTGATCTTCAACAGGGTGATTCTTGCAGTTCTTATGAAGATCAAGAGGTTGGAGAAATAGCAGAGGATCTGGATGAAACATGTTCACTCAACATTGAGCAAGTTTCAAATTTACTGACTCTTGAATACCAGAGATGTACACATAAAGATGGTTCTAAAGTTTTGGGTCCAACCTACATCTATTTTGATAGTGAAGGTACTATGTGTAATGATTCAAATGGTTCCATGTCCATCTCTCACAGTGATGAAGAAATTTTGGAATTGATCAAGACTCCACATTTGTCCAAGAAGAGGTATGTGACTTGAATAATTTTTGCCTACAAGAGAAAGATGTTGGTTTGCATGTAATTGATGATGAGTGTCCAACATTTGTTGATTCAAGTATATATAAGGATTATTGTATGGAGAAGAAGTGTGTGTCAATGCTAACTAGTGATAGAAAATAAATGGAAAAAAGTTTTGATTTAATTATTTCAGAGGATGTTGATGAGACATAATCTTTTGGTTGCCATGAGAATTATTCAGATTTTCAGATCCTAGTGGAGATGCTAGATCATTTAGCAATATATGATGATGAACATGCCTATGAATGTTTTTTTGAAGGTGGCAAAGATTTTTCATATAATAATAGACATTATGAATTGTAGAATGGTGAATTGAATAAGAGTCAGGTTGAACACAATGATTTCTTGAAGGTTTTTAATGATAGTGCATGTTGCAAGGTAGTTGGAATGGATAGCTTCAAGAGAAACCCGATGAGCTCACACCAGAATAAGGTCTATGACAGAGGAAAGTGCAGGTTTTTTTTTCTTTTGGGGTGGCCTGGGGCCATCCCTTATGGTTTGATTTCTTGAACCATAGTAGAAATAAAGGATAAGGATTTCCAGTGCATGGACAATTCTTAAGTAAACCTCTTTAAAAATTCTTTTCCATGCACACTAGTTTAGGATGGGTCTGGGTTTGCTAGTACATGGACATTCCTAGAAGTTCCCTTGTTTGAAACTTGGTTTTCTATCCATGTACAGTAGTTTAGGGTTCTCGATCTTCCATTTTCCATCTCTGCTCTTTTATTCCCTCCATCCTCCATTGCTCTCATTTTCATGTCATTTGCTTGGTCTGCTCTCCCATAATTCTGGATTCTTGTAGTGATTTGAAAAATCGCTCATCCCCAATAGGAGCCACTGTTAGAACCCAAAATTTTCAATTAAAACCCTAAGGTTTTCCCACAATTTTCCATTAAAATCCTAAGTTTTTCCTCATTTTCACCCATCATTTTCCTATCTTTTTCATAAAACAATTCATTTCATTGCCATCCAAGATGCTAAAACACTTTATATTTCATACCGCTATCTTAAAAAAATTGAATTTATTATCTTTCCATTTCCTACTGCTCTACTGCGGATAGCCATCAAACAACCTGCGGTGGCATGGTAAACAAACAACCTAGCACTCATCAAACAGCCACTGCTACACCACGCGTGGTCAACCTAGTGACCACAGTGCCACGGTGAGCGGTTAGTGGTGTCATGGTAAATGGTTGGTAAGCAACGATAGGGCAGTTAGAGATAGTTACCATGATACCGTGAAGAGGCAATGAGGAAGCAGTCAAGGTATATCACGGTACCACTGGCAGTTAAGCTAGTGATTGCAGTAGTGTGGTGGGAATTTGGTAAGTGGTGAGGAGTAACAGATAATGTTTACAACTATACCACACGTAGTTGGAAAGAAGACTATTGTAGAGCGGTGGGTGGAAGCAAAATGGCAAAGACAACTACCGCGGTACCACTTGTCATCATCAGGGAGACCGCGGTGACCGTGGTAAATAGTGGAGAGGACTGTGATGGTTAAAACCACCATACCAATGGGGAGAAAGATAGCGACCGCGGTAGGGTGGTAGGAAGAGAGAAGATGGACACTGTGATACTGCAGGTGGTAGAAGGTGGGATGGCATTAGAGCGGTAATGATAAATAATAGACTGCAACGGTTGGCCAGAGCTAGAAATGTAGGGCACAGTTGCACGGTAAGGAGGATGAAAGGTTAGAGAAGCAACCACCATGATACTATAGCCAATCAAATAGTTGACCGTGGTAGAGCGGTAAACATAAAGAAGACTTCACAACAACAAATAAAGTGAAGTGTATGGAGCAAGAAAAGGTGGTGGAGTAAAATCAAAAGTGATATAAATGTAAGAAATATTTAATTTGCCGATGAGGAAATTAATTAAATATTTCATTTTTGTAGCAGAATGTAAAGAGTTTTACTAGAAAAAATGAAGAGTCTTGACTCTTGAGATGTATTGTATAAATTCTTAAAAAAATCAGTAAGAAGGTAGTAGTTAGACAGTAGGAGTTAGATTTTTCCCAAGAAGGGATTGGGATGGAAATCATGTACAAAATTTTCTTGAAGTAGAAGCAATGAAGACTAATGTTTTAAACTAGTGAATTTCTCTTTGGTGTTCAGTTGTTGTGATAAAATAATACATATTCTTTATTTTTGGTTATCTCCAACTTGGGATCCTTTAATCATTTAAATCAGCATATCAAGTATATCTCTAGTTTATCAAAACACACTCTCATTTGTGTGATTTAATTAACTAGTGTCTGCAAGTTAGAATTAAAATCTTTTAATAAGTCACAGTGGTTTTGAGATTTCTTTTGGATTGTTGAAGTAGAACCTGATAGAGAAGCATTCCAACACTATTTATGCAAGTCATAGATTTAGTGAAGTTTTATGCTAGCCATAGAATTTTCAAAGTGCCTAACAACTAGAGTTAAGCCAATAAGAGGAAACACATATCATTTTCTACTTTTGACTCCATTGCCCATGTGGATAGAAGGCACTAATCTGCCACAACCCAGAGATTTAATTTCATATCAAACAACTTATTCAAAACTTTTCTTTTGTGCAGTAGGAGTAGGCATAGTTGTAGTGATTTTCATCTATTCACTTCCATTTGCCATTGTGAATAGATTGGTTGAGCAGGAAATACATCTTAAATCTGCAACACACACATAGGTGCACCTGCCTAGGTTTTGTAGGGCCTGAAGAGTAGAAGGTACAATTGCATCAATTGGCCTTGTACATTGGCCAAAAGCATTGTGAGAGCTTGGCAACCTCTCATGGTTCAAACCTGTATTTTTGAGACCCAACAATTCCATTAGTTCATATTCTGACTATAATGCATATTGTTTTATATTTTCTATAGGAAGTGAGCCTCCACTTTTGGATAGTGAGTCCTTGTAAGTAGTGATCCCTCTAGTAGTGAGCCTCTTTTGTATTTGGTATTGAAATAACTATATATAGTGAGCTAATCCTCACCGTGGTTTTTCCCTCATTGGGTTTTCCACATAAAAATCTAGTGTTTATGTGTATGTGATTTCATGTTGTTTTCTTTCTATTCACTATTATATGCATTAAAGTAATTGATGATGATTGTTCAATAAGTTTTAGAAGATTCCAATTCACCCCCTTCTCAATATCTTGATTATTCAACAATTGGTATCAAAGCCTTGGTTCCTCTTGATAATTCTAACAGCTTGAGGGAGATCCGTAGATTGAACAAATGGATAAAGAAGAGCTCCAAACTTCCCTTGAAGATCTTGACAAGGTTGAAATTGAAAATAGAGATCTGAAATAAAATATTGATGAAGCCAATGAATGCATCCAAAAATTGAAAGAGAAATTTAAAAAATTCAAAGAAAGACATAGAGAAGTAAGTGAGCAACTAAAAAAAGAAAGTGAAGAGAATACCAGACTAAACATGAAAGTGGATGGAAAGAAGAGAGTTGAAGATTGTTTGAAAACAATGGTACAAAGAAAGTCTGATGTTTTCTGAAGGCTTGAATAGGAAGTGATGAATGTGAAAGAAGAAATAGAGAAATCAAAACTCTGTGAAGATGATTTCAAGACAAGATCCACCAAGCTTGATGAATTAATAGCAAGAAATAAACCTTCTAAAGACAAAGGTGGCTTAGGTAATGAAGCTAGTGAAAAGATGTAGAAATCAAATCTAGTTAATGATCAGAAGAATCAAGGGAAGCAAAAAAGAAATCTCTAGTTCCTTCTCTGCACAATGTTTTACATGCAAGAAAACTAGACATAAAGCTATTGAATTATATCACAGGTGAGAATGATTAGTTGAGCGATGATGAATAGGTTTTGTGGTGGTAGAATGAATCAATCATTTGATGGAAATTGCTATAACTGTAACAAGTTTGGACATAAAGAAAATTGGTGCAGATCAGATGTAAATGGAGAGAAAATAAGATAGAGAAATGTGGTTTACTACAATTGTAGAAAACTGGGACATATTTCAAAAGTGTGCAAAAGTAGAAAGGGAAAGTAGTCTGTTCCTATGAAAAATGATGAACTAGTGAAGAAGATTGAAAAAGATGAGGTTAAGCAGGAGATGAATAAGATATGGATGAATAAAGAAGAACCCGAGATGATAGAATCATCTATGCCATCATTTGTACCCTCATCCAGTGCAGATGATTCCTCTGGGAATTAGACCTAGCATGGTCTTAGGGGTAGCTTTATCAGAAAATTGCTTAAGCCCCTGAAAATATAGTGTGTCAGATGTTGGCACGTGGATATGTTGTAAGGAATGGTGGAAGAGAGGTGATGCAAAAGAAACCAAAAGAAAAAGTGTGAGGATGTTCTTTTGTGGAGTAAATTAGGGTTTCTCAATATAGTGGAAGAAAGTTTTTTTTGTTAGCTTTTTGCAATTAATGTGATTTAAGGAAAAATGATGGTGTATTAAGAAAATTTGCAAGTCATTTTGATCGTCTAAAGAATTTGAAGAATTTGAAGAGCGACTTGGAAATTTTTTTGAAGCATTTCTGAAGCGAATTGGAGCATCCTTGAGAGATGTTTGTGGACATTCAAAAGTAAGTGATGGAAGTTTCTCTCTTGCAGTCAAAAAGAAAGGTAAAAGAAGAAATTTTTGTTGAATTTGAAGAATTTAAGTTCTATAATGGAACCTTATCATAGAGGATTGGGTGTAAATATCCCATTGAGGCTAAAGGTAGTCAAGTTGGATGAATTTGATCATCGAAAGATAAAGAAAATGGGATTAGGGTTGGAATTGAGTGACTTGCAGAACATAAAAACCCTAAGTTTGGATTTGTGGGGAGAATTTCCTTGGATTAATAACATAGAATTCATCTTGTTCCTTTTGAGTAAATTCAAGGATTACATCATTATGTTGGATAAATCCTATCCCATTACGAAGGAAATAATTGAGGCTATCACCGGGTTATGTAGCATTGGAGACCTTCCCAAAAAGAAATCCATAAAATACAAGGAAGCAGAGGAGTTGACATGAGTTGATAAAGATCCTCGAGCACTGTTGATTGATAGTATTATCGATCCTTCTGTTAGGTATGTTGTGTATGGTATTTCCTATAAAGTTTATTTCAAAAATCAAGATGGATTTAATTCAGCCATTTCCACGTATCTAGCACATAAAATGGTAAAAGAGAATAAGCAGTTTGATCTATGTGGATTAATTCTTGAAAATATTACCGAAAACATACAAATGTCATTGGTAGAAGGATACCCTTTCCGTTTTGGGTCCTAATATTTCTAGTACTCTATTTTATGGACTTGTTTTCGAGAAAATAAAGTGTTAAATGGGAATCTAGGATTCCTATTGCAAGACAAATATTTAGATACTTGGAAGGCTTGGAAGATAAAGTGAGTGCATGTAAAACCTTTTTCTTATCTTTGTAGAAAGATATGAGCACCGGTTTGGTTATTGCTAGTCAATTTGAGGAAGGTTCTTCCTCTAGAACAAAATAATTGGAAGTTGTGATTAGTGATTCCCCTCTAGAATTGAAGAAAATAAAATCTATCACTGACCACATCATTGTCATTCAAGAAGAGAAGGAAAAAGAAGAAGAATCACTACCTAGATCTGAATTGTCTAATCCAGATGACATCTAGTCTATGCTATTTAAAGGTAAAAGGAAGAAAAGTGGTGAGTTATGGAATATGGCCTCTCTAGTTGAAAGACTCAAGATTGATGATTCTCTAGTTGAGTATCTACTTCAAAAAGGTATTGATGTATCAATTTTTTCTGATTCCTTTCCAGAAAATTTAGTTGAGGTAGTTGAAGAAATATTTTTTCTTGAAAGTACATAAGGATGCAAGTTGGAAGCCTTGGTTGAAAAGAGATGTTCTAAATAAAAGTAGAGGTTAGTCAAACATATGAATGAGACAAAGAAATGCATCAAAGAAATTTCAGATACCTATAAATATTGTCTTTGATGGCCTGTTGCGGTTGATAATTTCAGAAGTAGGATTGAAGCAATTGAGTATGAGGTAAATAGTATTGGAAAGAACTTTAATATCTTTGAAGACAATGAAAGGAAACAAAGACTGAGAGTTGGTGAATTTCAAGTTGTGATAATCATTGTATAGAGACAAAGAGATGATGTGGTGAATTTTTTTTGGCTTCTTAAAGAGATTTTTGAGGTCCGGTTAGAGCATATTTCTATAATACTTATTGATGTAGAAGACTGTGAAAGACAATGCTCATTTACAGATTGGTCATCTTCTTTCACATTGTTGGCCCTATTGGAAATAATATGCATGAGAATGGATTCTGTTGTATTTGAATGGAAGAATTTATATCCAGTTATCAAAGAAAGATACAAGAAGGTGTTTTAGGTGAAGAGTGTTATTTTTTCTTGAATCCTGAATGTTCAATTTATGTTGTTTTTTTTTTTGCAAAAGAAAAGAAAGAGAAAAAGGGATATTGAACAAGATGGGGAAATTTTTGAAAATTTGAATGTTTGAAAGCTTTTTGAAGGCTGTGGATGGCTGGAAGATTCTGGAATTTTTTGAAATTGGAACCTTTTAGCAATTTTGATGTCACCATGTTTTCATCTTTTTGGCACCCTTTTCCATTGATGTCAAAGGGGGAGAGATTTGGAGAGTTTTTGGGAGAGATTGGAGGAGAATGTTTTAATTGAATTTTTTTATGCATGTTGCCATCAATGCCAAAGGGGGAGATTTTTGGAAGAATGAAGAAGATTAGTCTACATATTATCATTGATGTCACAATTTTTTTTATGGTATTTGGCTCATTTGGTACCTTGAACTGGTGTGCAGAACAAGTTTACTTTCTCTGGTGGTTGATCCAGTATTTTGGTCCGCATATTCTCTCTGGTAATCATCAAGGTTTAAGGTTTTGAGAAAAGGATTATGATCTCTAGAAGCATGTATGTATTTTTTTTCATATGTTCATATGATTGGATGGTGAGTTGGCTTAGGATTTGGTGATTACACTTCGTTAGTAAGTTAATCATGGCTGACCTAAAAATTGCTTAATAGTTTAACATGTATTATGGATATTTGTGTGACCTAGCTTTGGTCCTAGCCAACATAATATTGCATGACATATGGCTGAATTACTTTTGGAGAAGCTTTGTATGAATATGACAATTATTATTTTGTAAATATGTATATTGCATCCAATTAATCCAACCTAATTGATGTGTGTGGATATATCAGATATATATACAGGATGGTTTATAGATGAATAGGTGTATGAGTGAGTGGTTAGAGTGTGTATCTGTAAGTTGATATGAAAAGTGTGTGAGAAGAAAGATAAATATTAGTCTATTGTCATGTGAGTGAATACTTTGAGCATCAAAGGAACTAAGTCAACACTTATGGTGTAATTCCATCAGTTCATATTCTAGTTGTAAGCCATTTTGTTTTATATTTTTTGTAGGAAGTGAGTCTCCACTTTTGGACAGTGAGTCCTTGTAAGCAATGAGCTTTTGTATCTAGGTAGTGAGCCTCTTTTGTATCCAGTATTGAAATAACTATATATAGTGAGCTAATTCTCACTGTGGTTTTTCTCTCATTGGGTTTTCCATGTAAAATTATGGTGTTTATGTGTATGGGATTTCATGGCGTGTTCTTGATCTTCATTTTTATATGCATTAAAGTAATTGATGATGATTATTCAATAAATTTTAGAAGATACTGATTCACCCCCCTATGAGTAACTTGATTATTCAACAAGCCACAGTCACAAAAGAAAAACATAAACACTAATTTGATTTTTAATTTAGGTGGTTTAGGAATGCATTTTCATCCCCACTCATCTCATGAATCACAACCCTTGTGCATATAGCCACAACACCTTTCATGAGCTTACAATCCCTAGATTGACACTTAGATCGAGCTGAATCAAGTTTATTTTTTTACCCCAGTTTTGGCCTATCACTTTCAAGTACCTTGAGGAGAGGAAAAGGCTTGACTTTTCTTATCCTTCCCCAAATATGGAAAGATATGACAAGTCAAATCTTTCTAGATTTTGGAAAATAACATTTGGAATAACAAGGGGAATTAAAAATTTCCCTTGTAATGACATTGGGATGTTTGGGGAGGAATTAAAAATTATCTTTTAATTCCTCCAAGGATATGGGAATGATAAAGTGGAATTTAGAATTCCACATAGGATACCTTGGATGAATAAGTGGAATTGAAATTTCCAAGTTGGCATATTGGGAAGATAAAAAATATTTAAAATTCATTGGGGGATGGATATAGCTTCTTCAAAAGGAGAAAGAATTTAAGAGGGTTGACTTAATTTTTCATGCTATAACTGGCAAGAGACTTAGGTTAGGGATTAATTAACCATGATTAGTGGTTGTGCAAATGATTAAGAAAGTTAATAATAGTATTAGAGGAAAGTAGAAAATTATGGACGATGTGACACTAACCACAATTAGTGGTGTGCACATCCTAATCATAGGTTAATTAAGTTAACCCAGATTAAGGAAAAATTATGGAGGATAGTGAATCGTGGAGAGAGAAAAATAATAAATTAAAAATTGATTTAATTCATGTGGGAAAAATCACCAAATTAAATGAATTGGTATATTTATTTAATTTGGAGATGAAAGGGGTAAAGTATTTAATTAAATAATTAAACACTTTAGGGAATGTTAAGAAAAGGGTAAGTATTAATCAAATAATAAATTATTTAATTAATATGGATATGTAGGCGTGATAGACGAATATAAGGATAAATTTGACAATATGGGAGTGGAAAAATTTATGTGTCTACATTTTTCCCCTCTTCAAAATATCATTAAAACAATGATGTTTCAAAGAAAAAAAAATCTAGATGATTTAATGGAGGAAAAAGACTACAGGATGCCTTGGTATGACATGAAGAATGATGAGGAGGAAAATGAAGAAAATATGAAGGATTATGCTCCTTGGAGAGGGAGAATGGGAAAAAGGGGCCTTGGGTAGCATCTTCATATGAAGAAAAGGATGGTACCATGAGGATGATGACAAGAAATGGTGAAAAATGGCTTTGAAATGGAAGAAAATGGACAAACGGGGTGCAAATTGTAGGCAAATGAAGAAATTATGTTAAAAAGGTAAAAAATTGAGGTTAAGTTGGGCCAAAAAGGTATGTATAAATAGTAATTTAGAAAATTACTATTTACTTTTGACTTTTGTGCACAAGTGTCATCGAGCAAGTTTGAGAGAAAAATGATAGGAAATGGAGACATCATACATTGTCGGGATATGGTTCGAGACTACTACAAGGAGGGTACCATTCCCTGATAGGAACACTTTGAAAATTAGACCCTAGTATTTCATTTTGCATGTGTTTTTTTTAATTTTCATACGGGGGCTCTATATAATTTCCCATGCAAAGGAGAATTTTCCTATTCGAGATGACACATTTTCTCCTATAGTTCATGGGAGAATGCATCGATGAAGAGGGGTGGTCACACATTGGCATGGGTGTATATGTGATGAAAAGGGTGATTGCGTAATTGAACAAATGGGGAGGGGAAAATATGCATTTGAGCAAGTCTTCCCATTAAGAGGAAAATCTGCCCAAAAAGGGGGAATGGGCAATCTTACTCCAAAGCAGATTCACCTGAGAAGTGAAGTGGGTGAGTGTGTGTCTATAGAGATAGATGCACACACACCTCTAGGGAAAGGTGTGAATTAGTGTTATCATGGAAAAAAGGAAAATCCACAACTAGGCCAGAGGGATGATTGTGCTTTGCATAGGGGAGAATGCATGACAAGAGGGATGGGTGATTGTGTAGTGCACAGGGGCAATTGCACAAAAGGGGAGTTAGGAAGAAAAAGACAAAGTTTAGGAGAGGGTCTGATAGGTAATGTTGCATGGATGTAGGGGATAGGGAGCTTGCAGATGAGGGAGCGTTACTCAACCACATTGACTACAAAGGGATTCATGAATGAGGATTATGACACCCTAGATAGGGAAGGGCTCATACACATGTTGATATTGTGAGTGATTCGAGCCCAACAACCTCTAATGACATCATTGATCAAGCGATGGAGCTTAGATAACTATACCTTCATCCTCCCGACGAGGGAGATGATAGTCACCTTGGAGGATGTATGGAGGATCCTTTGATTACCTATCAAAGGACACCTTGTGAGCGAGTTGACTAGGAAACTGATAGAGAAAATCCTACAAGTTGTATTTGGGACTATAGGCCTTCCCCATATAGGGAAGGGCTTGGACATAGATGACTGCATCAGGATGGTGCCACCATTTATGTTGTATCTATGTGGATTGATCAGTGAGATCCTCCTCCTAGATAGAAGTGGTCATTTTTTTAGCCTTAATTTGATTGAGTTTGTGTGACACATAGTGGAGAGGTGAAGAGAGGTGTATGCATGAGGGACCTACATCCTCACATAGTTGTACAAGGACATGCACATGGTGTGCTATCGATGAGCATTCAATATTACACATGTGACACTATTGTAGTTGTGGGTGTGACAACATATCTGAATTACTCAACCATATATTGTGGGAGAAGAGAAGAGGGGAGCAGACCTATCAATAGATTTTGAGTATCATGGGATGAGGCACTATGTAGAGATCTAGATTATTTCCTTCTAGCATTGTGAGCTTGATGAGTTAACCAAGGACCAGATTGTATGGAGGCCATATGAGGACTATGAATTTTGGTCATGGAAGGTATAGGATAAACTATACAAAGGTAACATAATAGCTAGATGTTAACTTATTAGATGAGATCCCTATATCATCAAGATGTACAGGGTTGATAGATTCACATAGTAGTTTAGGGTCTTACAAGACATTCCAGAGCTAGAGTAGAGGTATCAAGAGATCAGTCGGGAGAGGGGTTGGGGGTGGAGTGTGTCAGCTATCAAATCATGATAGATGTGGTATCGACTTGCAAAGGTGGGGTGGGTGTGGATGGGGGGACCTGATGATGTTGAAATGACTGAGAGATATGTGGATTGGTGGAGGGAGAGGGTGATAGAGAGGGTGAAGCCAATAGAAAAAATTATGCACTCACCAGTTTAGGTGCTAGAGGCTAAGGTAGAGGGAGAGGATGAGGAGGCAATGGGTGAAAAGGAGGAGGAGGAGAGACCATTCAGGAGAGTTTGAAGGAGGGTGATTAGATAGGGCGATGTTATTGAGGAGGAGGAGGAGGAGGAGATACATGAGGTGGAGATGGAGGTGGGAGAGGGGGTGTAGGAGGGTGAGGATGACATTCCATGTGATAGGGTGTTGGTGGTGTATCAACCTCCAACAGAGGATGATACCACGGTGAGATTGGCAAGGGCACAAACCTAGATTTTGATGTTGGAGAGGAGGTGGGGTAGTCAAAGGAGGAGAGGGAGAGACTTTACGTAGAGTTGGAGAGGCTATAGGGAGCCCAACTGATGGTAGAGGAGAGGGCAGGAGAAGATGTGGATGAACTGAGGAGGGAGGTAGAGTGGTTGTAGGGTTTATTCAAGAATATGAGGCAGCAGGAGATGTCATGTAGGTAGTTGTGGATGAGGCTCAGGATTTGTCTCGAGTCCTCTAGGGAGAGGGATGATTCCCTTTCATGGGTCAAGTAGGTAAAGGGACAACTAGCCAACATAAGTGTAGCCCAAGATGCATGGGAGCTAGAGAGGGGCAGACTATAGGGACAATAGGACAAATACCATAGTGAGAGAGATGCATCTCAGGCATTTTTGGATCAAGAAGATGACACCACCAGGGAAGTGGGATATTGGATGGGTGCATATTATGCTGCAGTGCCAGATCCAACCCAAATAGCCCCTTATTATATACTGATGTACAATAGGAGTGTAGGTACCTCATGGTCAGGATAGAGGTCACATTCAGGATGGTTAGGTGGGTCAAGTGGCTATAGGGGGACACTGGGAGGAGGGGTGGGAGGCATTCCAAAGTCACCTTAGTTCTCTAATGGGGAAACCAGTGGATAGAGGAGTATAGGGGATTATAGGTGTTCAATTTTAAAAAATATGAAGGTGACAATGTATATAAATGGAGAGTGCATGTGCAGACTTTGATAGATTGATCAAATGATTCTTTCTATTCATACTGATTCATGACACATGATGTGTCCCTTGTACTCATGTTATACTCTCCTATACATGTACACTTTTATTATTTCATGGACATTGATGGACATTATGGACTATAGTCTATGTTGGACATTATTATGATATATGATAGATGATTTTTGATGGCACATTTTATGTGATGTGTATGATGCTACTTATGCTTATTATGGATGTATGTGTGATGGTGATGTATGAGCATCAATGGCATTTAGCAATCCTATGTCAAACAAAAATATTTAATTTTTGTTGATCATTTTTGAATATCTGGTGTGAGTCAATTTTGGTTTGAAATTCATGTTAATAGGTGGAAAATGAATTCTTTGTTTAAATAAAATTGGTAATTTTTTCCTAGCACATTGTCAAATTGGCTAGTGAGGTGAAAAAGAAAGAAAAAAAACTTACATATTTGATTGCAAAGTATTTCAAAAGCTTATTGAGGAATTGGATTTTGAAATTTTGGAGTTACAACACTTCATCATATCCCTAAAAAGTAGGGATTGGAGAACTGGGTGCCCAAGGCTGATTTTTTTCTTCTTTCCTTTTCGAGAGTCAAAAGAGGAGGTAAAAAGAACTAAAAAATCCTATCTTGTGAGGTTGTTGTAAGTGGGTTTTAAATGAGTTTTAATTATATTTTTGAAGTCTGATTTTTTAGCTATAGGATATGGTGTACCTGGTTGAGGAAGGAAAAAATTATATATATGAAATAAATTCCTTGACAAAGTGATGGAGAATCAAAAATTTATGAAACAATGAAAGAGTTTTGAAGTGGTTTTTTGAAGGAAAAGGAGAAGAGGGTGTATATTTCTATAGATAAAAAATTTGGGATGTTTATTGCAGGTTTGGACTGATTAAAAACAGTCCATGAAGGTTTCAGAACAACAAAGTTGTAGGTGGTGCTTTAGTGCTGGGAGAAAAAATTTGTTTGCAAAAGTTCACATAGATGAGCGTAGTATTATATTTGAATTTTTTTCCTTAAATATTTGATTCCTATAAGAAGTTTATTTGTTGCCTATCATTCCACTGATTACTAAAAACTCTTGTAATCATATTTCTTTTAATGGATAAATTTAGTGGTTTCCTTTGCAAGCAATTTTTTGTGAGTTAATTTATAATTTCTCTATTATGTTTGAGAATTTTTTGTGAGAATTTAGAGAGGTTTCTATGAGATTAAATCCCTCTCTACATTAGTGGTATCAGAGTGGGTTATTTTGATTCTATAAACAAAACACTAAAGAGATGCAATTTGTAGTAGGACTTATGAGTTGTGGGTGAAGATTAAAATGTGTCGAAGAGTTGCTAATCATGGTGGAGGTATAGGTAGAGGAGGAGGAAGAGATCCTATAAGAGATGATTTTAGAGATCTAAGAAGGAAAGTTGAGGTTTTTCAAGAAGATATTCATAGAAGAGATGTGTGTAGAGAAGATGATAGTGGAGATGAAATTGAAGAGGAAGAATAGGAACCAATGGACCCTAGAGAAATCAGATTGTTGAGAGCTATTGCACAAATTAGAAAAAGGCCTAAGATGGAGGTTTCAAACTTTAGTGGAAGCTTAAATACAAAATATTTGATAGATTTTAGTAATGACATGGAGGAATTCTTTGAGTTTGAAGAGATTGAAGACCCTCACTGGGTGAGGTTTGTAAAAAAAATAAAAGGGCATGCTGGAATTTGGTGGAAGGAAATGCAGCTTGAAAGAGGAAGAATAGGAAAGGACAAGATATTCAAATGGGACAGAATGGTAGAGAAGATGAAGAGACAATTCATTCCAATAGACTATGAGTTGAAGCTACTCAAAAAGATGAAAAATTTGAGACAAGGAATGAGAACTGTGAAGGAGTACACAGAAAAATTTCATAAGATTTTGATTAGAACTAGACATTCTAAAGAAAATAATGAAAAATAGATCATTAAATTAATGGGTTAAAGCTAAGCATACAAGAGGAGTTGGAATTAGTAAAAATATACACCATTGAGGATGCATACTAGTTTGGATTAAAAGTGGAAGAAATATTGAATAGAAAATTTGATAATAAGAAAAGAGGAAAGAGTAAAACTAATGTGTAGCAAAATGAAACTGATACATTTGACTCCAAATTCCGACGAAAGTTTGTTAGAATTTCAACAAAATTTCATCAAAATTATTTCGTCAAAATTCTGATGAAATTTGAAACGTCAAAATTATGACCTAGCCGATGATGCTGGGTCATAATTTTTTACGTTTCAAAGTTCGTCGGAATTTTGACGAAATAATTCTGATGAAAGTTTGTTGAAATTCCAATGAAATTTCATCATAATTTGGAGTCAAATGTATTAGCGTGAGGATAAAAATCAGATTGGAGATACTAAGGGCAGCAAGGATGAAAGTGGTGAGAGCTCAAGTCAGTCCCATGATCAAAATTTTAGAGGAAGAGGAAGATCAGGTAGAGGATTTGGAAGAGGGAATTATAAAATAACTTGTTTTAGATGTGGAGGACACAAATGTTATGAATGTCTTGAAGTAGAGAGAATGGATAGGAGGGCTGAAAATAATGCAAGGGCAGAAAATTTGAATGAGGAAGATGCTAAGTATTCACACTCAGGAGAGGTAGAGGATGGAGAAGTACTTGTTTCAAGAAGAGTCCTGATGAATGAAGGAAAATAACCAGATCAAAGGAAGAGCTTGTTCAAAATAAGATGTAAGTGTGAAGGTAAATTTTGTAATTTTATTATTGATGGTGGTATTAATGACAATATTATTTATGAGAAAATGGTAAATAATTTGTATGTGGAAAGAAGAAGACACCCACATCTATACATTATTTCTTGGTTACAAGATGATCGTAAAGTTCATGTAAATAAACAATGTCTTGTAAAATTTAAGATAGGTGATTATCACGATGAATTTTTATGTAATATAATGTCTATGAATGTTTTTCAATTGTTATTGGGAGGGCCTTGGTAGCTTGACAGTTGTGTAGTACATTATGGGTATGCCAATACATACTCCTTGATGAAGGATGGAATGAAACACAAGTTGAAGCCCTTGACTATGGAAGAAGGAAATGTGCGTAATAAAACTATAAATTTTTTGGTTAATGGAGTTAAAAAATTAGTAAAAGAGGATGAGGATGAAGATCATGATTTTCTAATGCAAGTTGCAGAAGTGTTAATTTCATTCAAAAGGGGTAGAGTGAAATTTTTAGTGTTGAAAGAAGAAGTATTTAATCTATTTTGCAAAAATGTTGTTGCTGATTTATGTGAGCATGATGAGATTAGTGTAGAAGAATATTTTTCAGCAATGAGTACATTATTGAATTAAGGTACTATAGTTGTAATTAAGGAAGAAGGTGAGAAAATGGATGTTGATTTGTTTGGTGAGATTTTGTTTGAATTAGATGATTTATCATGTGATAACGAGACCTATATGGATGAAAGTTTATTTTAGGGTGGAAGGGAAGAATATTTTGATAGTGATAATGACATTGAAATGGATACAGAGGAGAGGGATGAAAAGGAGGAGTATTTTGATTGTGTTACTAACAGTGAATTTATAGCTAAAATTTACTTTTCAAGAGATAAAGGAAAGGAGGAACACATGGAACAAACATAGATTAAAAATGAATTGATTGTTGTAGCAATAACAAAGAGAGATTTAATGTGTGAGTTCCCTTATTTAATTTATGAAGAGAAAATTAATGATTATTATTTTCCAACATTTCATATGGAAATTGGTGGGAATTGGAATTTGTGAAAAAAGGAAGGAAGAGAGGAGGAATGAAAGATGGAAGACATAAGTTACAAGGATAGGTGAGAAGGAAGTTTTATATGAATAAGGCTGCAATATGGACTAAAAATGAGCATAAGATCTAAAAAAAATTATGAGTCACACTCATGAAACATTTATTTTCTATTGTGAGTGTCTGGTGTAGGAGCATCCATGGCATTTGACAATCCTATGTTAAACAAAAAGATTAAATTTTTGTTGATAATTTTTAAATGTTTGATGTGATTCAATTTTGGTTTTAAATTCATGTTAATAGGTGGAAAATGAATTATATTTTTTTAAATAAACTTGTTAATCTTTTCCTAACACATTAACAAGTTGGCTAGTGGGGTGAAAAAGAAAGAAAAGTAACTTACATCTTTAATTATAAATTATTTAAAAAGCTTCTTGAGGCATTGTAATTTTGAAATTATGGAGTTACAACACTTCATCATGAGCCCTCAAAATTAGGGACTTGATAAGTGGGTTCCCAAGACTAATTTTTGTCTTCTTTCCTTTTCGGGAGTCAAAAGAGGAGGGAAAGAAAACTGAAGAAGCCTATCTTTGTGAGATTGATGTAAGTGGGTTTTAAATGAGTTTTAATTATCTTTTTGAAGTCTGATTTTGCAGCTACAGGAGATGGCATACTTAGTTGAGGAAGGAAAAAAGTTAGATATATGAAATAAATCCCTTGACAAAGTTGTGGGGAATCAAAAATTTATGAAACAATGAAAGAGTTTTGAAGTGGATTTTTGAAGGTAGAGGAGAGGAGAGCGTAGCTTTCTCAAGAGAAAAAAAAATTTGGTTTTTTTTTAACGTTTGGAATGATTTACAAAAATTCATGAAGGTTTTAGAACAACAAATTTGAAGATACAGAAGTTGCAGGTGGTGTTTTAGTGTTGGGAGATAAGTTTTGTTTGCAAAAGCTCACATAGTTGAGCATAGTATTGTATTTGAATTTTTTTCCTTGCATATTTGAGGCTTGTAAGAAGTTTATTTGCTGCATATAAATCCATTGATGACTAGAAACTCTTGTAATCAGATTTCTTCCAATGGAGAAATTTAGTGGTTTCCTGTGCAAGCAATTTTTTATGTTAATTTACAATTTCTCTATTTTGTTTGAGCATTTGTTGTGAGAATTTAGAGAGGGTTTTGTGAGCTTAAATCTCTCTCTACATTAGATGGATATGTTTTTATGATTATGATGGATATATTTAGTGCAGTGTGCATCGCTAACAATTTGCGATGTAGGGTGTGATGCATCATATTCTTATGATTATGATATGTGATATGATATTTGTCAAATGTGATGTTTACGCGTGTATTGGGTGATTATGATATATGCGACTAACATGTTTATGCTGTAGGATAGGATGTTTATGTTGATGATTATGATATTGATGTTTATGGTATTGATGTTATGGATGTGATTAGGATTGATAATGATTTGTAATGAAAGTGGATGTATGTAATGTGGATGCAATGAATGATTCTAATGAAATGGTAAAATGAAATGGATTAAGATGCTTAGAATAAAAAATCTATATTACTCTAAACAATTTAAATGATTGTGATAATGCAAATAAAATGGATTAAGATGCTTAAAATAACAAAATCAATATTACTCTAAACAACTCAAATGAAATAGATTAAGATTCTTAGAATAAAAAAAAATATTACTCTCAACGTACTTAAATGATTATGATAATGCAAATGAAATGGATTAAGATTATTAGAATAATAAAATTAATAGTACTCTAAACAACTTAAATGATTATGATAATGCAAATGAAATGGATTAAGATGCTTAGAATAACAAACCTATATGGGTATGTGCAAGATCATCATGGAAAAAGCAGGCCCTTAAGTGGCAATAAAATTTAGAAAATCAAAATTAGGCAAATTGACACAAAAATTTGAATAAGTTATCTATATTATTTCAAAAATATGTAAGAATAGAATCTGTAGAAAATTGAATGTAGCTTCTAAACTACTAGGTTTATTTTTTATTTTTAAATCTATTTGGTGAAAATTTGAAATTTCAATGCAGTAGTACTTAAATTTCAAGGAAAAAATAAGAAGTAGGTGTCTGTTTGACCACCCTAACCACAATAAAATGATAATATTTTTTTATAATATTTTAGATATAAGTAGGGGACTCATGTCCTGATGTTATGCATAATTTTTTGTAATTTTTTTCCAAGTAAATAATTAATTATGATTTTTTTACTACAACTTTTAAAAAATATAAAAACTCGTATGTCTAACCACCTTAACTTGGTCAAAACTTCATGAAATTCAATTATTATTATTTTAATCCTATAGTATGTGAATCATAGAATGTGACACATGTTTTGGATTCAAAAAATGTGATACTATTTGAAAGCTATAGATTTTTTTCAATCAGCCTATCAGTAAGGACTTTAGTCGTAATTCAAATAGAAAATGAATAATAATAATTTATTAAATTCAAAGTAAAAAATAATTTATATTGGTGGAAAGCTAAGAATCTCCTTTAAAAACCCTTTTCGTTTCATCAATTTTGGGTTAAAAAAATGTCGTCAGCCACATGGGCCATCATATCACTTAGATATTGCCACTTTTTGGCCCATCATGATCCCGCACATACCCATATTACTCTAAACAACTTAAATGATTATGATAACACAAATGAAATGGATTAAGATTCTTAGAATAACAAAATAAATATTACTCTAAATAACTTAAATGATTATGATAATGCAAATGAAATAGATTAAGATGCTTAGAATAACAAAATAAATATTACTCTAAACAACTTAAATGATTATGATAATGCAAATGAAATGGATTAAGAACATCTACCTAAACTAAAGTGACCTAATAGGAAGAATAGGTGGGGGGAAAGATCATTTTCACAGCAAAAATCAATGATTATAGGATAGGTGAATGGATGGAGAAAAATGCAATAGGCTCATGAATGAAATGTAATACAATTCTATGCTATCACACTAGGAGCACTCAATTTTGATATAGTGTAGGATACCAAGCACTAGGTGTATACACCTAAATATGGTCACATTATAATAAGTATGGTAATTAATTAAATAAAATTTATTTAATTAATCTCTAATTCAATCTACATATAAATGAATTTAAATAATTTACTTATATTGTTCATTTTCTAATTCTTCTATTCTAATCAAATATATAAGTTTATTTAATTATTATCACTTTTCAATTTCTTCTTAATTAATTAAATAAGTTTCACAATTTATTTAATTTAATTATCACATTGCTTTATTTTCAATAAAGTAAATATTCTTTTTTTTTCCAAATCATAAAATCATTCTAAATATTCTTCTTTTTCCAAATCATAAAATCACCTTTAAATCTTCTAAAGGGCCATCTCACTTATAATTAAATATTTTAAATATTTAATTAGAAAATTCTTATCCACTTTTCACACATAATTAAATATTTTTAATATTTAATTGTGGAAGCTTCTAAATTCACATGTCACATGAAATTAAATAATTTTATTATTTAATTGTTGAATTATCTTCAACCACCAAAACTGACTCATAACTAAACTTGACAAATGGCAAGTTTCCTCTACTTTTGATTGAAATATTTTTGTGGGAAGGAAACATCTTCCTTCTTTTTCTCTAGCTTCCATCTTTCTCTCCAACTTCTCCATCTCTCACCATTCATCTTACCAGATTGAATCTCAATCATTGATCTTTGCCAACTAAGCTTTTTCTTTCAAAAATCTATAAATAAGACCTCTTGGCTCTTTGAAAATCTTGGAACTATTTTGCATAGTGTGAGCATTATAGTTGAATAATCAAGCACTTATCATCTTAATATTCTAGCATTCAAGCATCATAGCATAACATCTTAGGTTTTATCATCTTAGCATAAATAATCATGGTAGAATAGCTTGCATAATCTATTCTTAGTTTCATTATCATAGTTTCATTTATCTCACATCATTTAGCATGAAAATACATTTTGCATATCATCTCATTCTCTAGGTTGTCATTTTGTTGAGCTTCTACTTACACAGTCTAAGAGCAAGCAACTTAAAATGAATCCTTGGAGATAGAGGACAATGGGACAATTTTTAAGAATATTCTGGGTTTTCAAGTTTATTTAGCTTTAAATTAGATTCTTTGATATAATGTTTCATTAGTGAGTTGTTTAACTTATTTGTTGACTCCACATATTTACACACACATTTTTGGCGCCCACCATGGTGCTTTGACTCATTTTTAATATTTATTGCAAGTTTTCTGCCAGGTCACCACTGGAGATGCTGATTAGCACATATGACACCTGTTCTAGTGCATTTGAAGACTATTCCAATGCATATGATTGATTCTCCAACGCATTTGAATATTATTCCAGCGCATATGATTGATTCTACAACGCATTTGAAGACTGTTCCAATGCATCTAACTGACTCTATAACATATTTGATTAATTTTGTAGCACATATGACCTTTTTTCTAGCACATATGACAAATTTGGAAGCACATATGACAAATTATGTAGTGCATATGAAAAATTCTATAACACATATGACCTTTGTTCTAGTGCATTTTTAATTTGTATAATCTATTGTCTGGATCCGACACCACCGTGGCCAGTGGTTTTATTATTGTTTTTGAATTAAAATACACCAATCCTAGGGTAGTCATCATACATTGCTATCTTGGCTAAAATGAACATCATGTCTTTTGTGAAGCAATATCTTCACGTAGAATAGAAAATCATCATTTGGGCTTTAAAAATGAATATTGTTTATTGTAATTGGATGGTGATAGGCCTATGCTCTCCCCTTAACTAAGTGATCAAAATGCCAAACTCATCTTTTAATTTCATACAATTTATGCTTTGTTAAAACCTTTAGCAGACCTGCTCTTGTGGGAAAAAGTACTCACCCAAGAGGAACCACCTATGTGGGAATGCCTAAAGCCAAATATTCCAACCCACTATAATCAAAAGCGAGTTTTTGATGAAAATCCACTTGATAGTAGTGTGCAAGATAACCATCCCCAAAGCCTTTTTTCTAAAGGTTGGGAGGTATCCTGAAGGATTTTATCATTTTCTGCACTAAACAAAAACCTTTATTATGAACCTTATTGTAGAAGCTAACCATGTTAGTAGCCAAACATTATAATACTCACAGTGCAAGGGGAGGGAAGAATCTTCCCCCAAGATACTCACCATATAATTTCCAAGGATCATTTGCTCAAGGGATCAATAAATATAACTTTGAGTACATGCTTGGAAAATAAAAAAACATGGGTGCCCTTTAGGGGATGACATGGCTGTGTGAGTCGACACAATTTTAAGATGTGGGTTGTGATGATTATAATGAACTTTTTGACCATTAAGAGTTAGTCTACTTAAAGTGTCTTTTTTGTTCAAATACCATTGATAACTTCAGAGAACATACACTTATTTTTTAGATTCTAGGACTTAAAAACAACTATTTTACAAATTCTTGTTGTGTTTAAAAAAATTAATTCAGATAAGATCATCCAAAAAACACAAGAATTTGATAAATCAAACTATGAAATTTATGTTAAGGGATTGGAAATCAACAACATTTGTCAGGAAATCCCTTGCTAAAAGAATCAAGAAACCAAAGAAGAAACTTAGTTACAAGAAACTTTTGAAAATGATACTTTTTATATCAAAGTAAAAAATATATTTCTTGAACATCGAAAGTTCATCCATAGATATCATGACTTTGCTAGGGGATTTACTGATGATTTTTCTTTAGAGACTTTATATTCACAAGCTTATTATCAATGAAGAGCTCTTTCACAAAGGCATAATCATAGTCAACCATTCATCATTCTTTCATCCCACAACCAACAATACAATATTCCAACCATTCAAATCAGTTGTTACAGTAGGGAAAAACTTGGAAACATTAAGCTTTTTGCAAAAATCATCAATTTTTTTCAAACTAAGTTCAAAACATCTTAAAGTGCATCAATTTCAAATCAATTTCTGATTTTTAGTTTAACTCCCATAACAGGATCTATCATCCTTCATCCAGGGAAACAAATATTAAAATTAGAAAATTCATTTGTCATATCAATAGGATCCATCATCCTATTAGGCTAAGGCATCAATTATCCAACAAATTGCACTCCCATTTATGGTCTAAGTTTAGTAAAAAAATTGATTCAAGAATATTCTTGTTGTCACAAGGTCCTGAAAACAAAGAGAAGAAGATGAAAGAGAGAACCCACTTTGCAACATGGGTGATAGGGAAGAAAATCCTTTTCATAGGCTTCATGGAAATAGCTCAAATGATGAAATAACTTATGAAATACTTCAAGAAGTTGAACAAGATCCACAGTTTCACATAGCTATGGAAAAGATCTTAGAGAGAAATAAAGAAAGATACTTCCTTTTATTGGAAAACCAAGGTGCTAAATTTCTCTCTGACTATGATACGGAGAAAATTAAAGGAGATCCTGAAAAGACAGAAAATTCCTTAAATGATCTTAGTTATCTTACCCAACAAATAAGAGCACTACAAGGGAAAATCAAGGAAATGCAAGGGAGAACAACAAAGAAGTATGCTTTGGAGGATATTTTTCCATATCATTTTGATAGAAATCTCAACATGATCCCATTTCCCAAGCATTGTGAAACTCCGAAATTTGATAGATACAATGGGAAAATGGATCCTATTGATCACATTAGATAATTTAGAAACATGAGCCTTGAATTTTCACATGAGGACACATACTTGATGAGATTGTTCCCACAAAGCTTAGGTGGGAAATCTATGGAATGGATTTCTAAAATCACTCCACCCATTAAGACGTTTGAGGAGTTGATCAATAAATTTATATCCCAATACTCGTACAACATTCAATATCAAATAACTATGCTTGATCTATGTAGAGCAAAGAAAAATAATGGAGAACCCTTCATCACATTCCTACAAAGATGGAGAAGGCTATTTGCATGATATTCTCGTCCAGTTCCTGAGAAGGAAAATATGGATATCTTTATTGTCAATCTTAATAAAAAAATGAGTTATAGGCTCAACCCTCATTGTCCTCCACATTTTGAGAAGTTGATTGAGAACTCAATCACTATTGAAGGAGCCTTAGTTAAGAGAGGAGTGATAAAACTTGACAAAGATAGTCCAAATTCATCCAATCATAACAACAACAATAACAAATCAATATTTTGGACTAGAAACAAGAATGTTGTCAATGATGGTATGGTAGATGCAAAAAATGGAAAGGAAAAACCATCCATCTTCAATCTATCAGGTACCCCACGTAATAACACCAATCAAGGAAATTCAGTCAATCAAGGTAATAGAAACACCAATCAAGGAATTTTACCGATCAGAACAATAGCAATAATTGTGGTAAATTCAATAATAATCTCGGCAACACTCAAAATGCAAATCCGCCCAAGTCACATTTGTGTAAAAATCGATGGATTTTTACTCCTTTGGGACAATCTCTTGATTTAGATCTCAAAGAGCTTCTGGATAAAAATGCCATCACTTTACCACCTCAAAGATATTATGAGTTGTGAGTCAAACCACCATCGTGGAATGAGTCATATTATTGTGACTATCATAGATGCAAGGGACATAGGACAAATAATTGTCAAGGATTGAAAAATTTGGTCCGATATTTGATAGAAAATCGCACAATAATAGTCAAGGGACATCATGCCAATGAAGATCATCAAGCGTTTAAGGACCCTCTTCCAAACTATCAGAAAGGAGAATCTTAAAATGGAAAAAATGTAAACCATGTCCAAGATACCATAATCAACCACATTTACATGGATGACCAATAGGTTAATGTTATCAAGGTCAAGGAAAAACAAGAATATCAACAAGTCAATGTGACAAGGGGACAAGATAAAGTTATCTTAAAAGGGAGCTTATCCAGAACAATTGTCCCTCCTCCAAGTCAGTATAATTTAGTTGATCAATTGAAGAAAACATCAGCCCAAATCTCTATCTTAGAGCTTCTCAAGATATCCCCAACACATAAGAAAATTTTAGAGAAGGCTCTTATCGAAACAACTGTATCCACTAATTTGGATATTAACAAGTTTCAAGACATTGTGGGACACTTATCCTCAACCACTTTCTTATCATTTTCCAAAAAAGACGATGCCTTCATGACTCATCCACACAACTCCTCCCTTTATCTAGAAGACATGGTCCATAAAACCTGAATTAGGTGTGTCTTAATAGATGGAGGAGACGGTTTGAATATTTGTACTTTAAATTTGGTCCTTGCCTTAGGATTTTTTGAAGATTCTATTGATCGAAGAAGGAAGATTACAATTAAAGCATATGATGATGAAGAGCGAGCTTCCAAAGGTCTTATCATGTTTCCTATCAGAGTGGGACCTATCATACAAAATAATTTATGCCAAGTTTTGGATCGAGACCTTTCTTAGAACATACTTTTGGGTCATCCTTGGATCCATGAGATGCAAGCAGTACCATCAACGTACCATCAATGTCTCAAATTTCCCTATGATGGATAAGAGATAACTATAAAAAAATATAACAATAACAACCAAATTTTTTCTAATCTTAGAGCAACCCAAGACACCTTTGTACCACTTAATAGAGAGGATCTGGTTGTTTCCTCTTCAAATCATAATGACCAATCAAAGGAGTTGATAAAGAAATTTTGCACAAAATTGCAATTGAAGGATACAAGGGTGGGAGAACATTCATTATGTCTCTCTAACTTACCTATCTCTCCAAGATCATATGTTCATCCCACAATATACAAACAAGTTACAACAACCTCCACATCAGGAGCACAATCTTCAATACCCATCACAATGTTTAACTAAAAAATTATCAAAGATAATACTCGAGAAGATGAGGTTGAAGATAGAGACATTCTCAAGTGGCTATATAAGGATGAAGATGAATTTTTTCAACATATCAAATTGCCTAAAGAACAATATGGTAAAGGCTATACTATAATGTAAAGGATGGTTAATGAAGGAACTAGTCCCATAGGTAAAAGAAAGGAAGGAATTGTATAACCCATTCAACCTACAATAACACATCCAAAGGATAAAAAAGGACTTGGGTATGGTGAAGATACAAAAGAAGAGGCTTAGAAAACTTGGGAAGAAGCAACTTTAAAGAAATCCCATGAAATAGCCTTAACAGTTCTCATATTACAAGATAATTTTGACACTGATTCAAATGAGTATGAATGGGATACAATTTATGACGATGAATTTTGGAGAGATAAAAAGGTTGATGCCATATAGAAATATACACCCATACTTACACACGAAGAAATTTTAAGGACTTAGCCACTTGACTATGTACTTCAAGATGACCATGACTCGAGCAAGAAAAAATCGGTTCAAATTGAGATTGATAATCGACAAGAGGATACAATCATAGACCTTCCCTATAGTGAGAACGTTAACCATGTCATGACCTTAACATCCCTTGACCTCACTCAACCAAACAATCCTTTTCCTTTAATCTATCCTAAGCTTATTGATTGGGACCAAACTAAACCTATTGATATCCCTATATTCCAAGATGATGAAGTCATGGTAAATTTCCTTTTCTTTTCCAATCCTGAAACAAGTTCCAACAACGAATCTCAAAATCAAGATTTTGATAAAGAGGGTGCCAAGTTTCTTAGCTGTAAAATTTATAATATAAAAGATTGATCTAATGGCGAAAACCAAAAAACAATAGTGTTAAATCATGAAAAAGGAAAAAGAAAGAGCGTATCTGACGGTGAAAACCTTTCAAAGGAATTGAAGGATGAGAAAATTGACACTCTCCTAGAACACTACAAAGAGAGATCTTCCATTTTGATCGAGCCAACAGAAGAAATCAATATAGACACTACAAAACAACCTAAGATCCTATAACTTTTTGCTTCATTAATAGAGGAGATACCAAATTTCACAGAATTCTTGAAAGACAATCAAATTATTTTTTCTTGGTCATATGCAGATATTCCTGGACTAGATCCTAATCTCATCATGCATCATTTGTCTATAATGCCAGGAGAAAAACTAGTAAAGATAAAACTTATAAAGATGCATCTTTATGTCACATTGTTGGTCAAAGATGAATTAAAGAAACTATTGGATGTAGGGTTTATTCGGTCTATTGACTATGCAAAATGGATCTCTAACATTATACCAGTATCAAACCAGATGGGCATATCAAAATTTGTACAGATTTTTGGGATCTGAATAAAGCATGTCTAAAAGATGATTTTCCTCTACCTAACATTGACACAATTGTGGACCTAATAGCTGGGCATGCCATGTATTCACTTATGGATGGATTCTTAGGATATAATCAGATCAAGATCATACTTGAGGATCAAGACAAGACTACTTTCACATGTCCCTGGGGTACTAATTATTGGAATGTGGTGTCATTTGGACTCAAAAATGTAGGTGCAACCTATCAATGAGCAATGACCACTATCTTTCATGACATGATGCACACTTTCATGGAAAATTATGTGGGTGATCTATTAGTGAAATTTTCCACAAGAGAGGGACATTTGGAAATTCTATCTAAAATATTTTTCAGAATGGAGAAATTCAAGGTCAGACTTAATCCAAAGAAGTGTGTCTTTGGGGTCAAATCAGGAAAGCTCTTAGGATATATTGTTTTAGAAAAGGGAGTAGAGGTAGATCCAGGAAAATTCAAATCCATCATGGAGATGTCACCACCAATAAATATTAGTCAGCTTTGATCATTGTAGGGACAAATACAATCTATCTAAAGGTTCATCACACAATTAGCAGATAAGAGTTTTCCTTTCACACATCTCTTACACAAAAATGTTCCTTTCAAATGGGAAAAAAAGTGTGAATTAGTGTTCAATCAAATCAAGCAATATCTAATAAGTCCACCAGTCTTGATTCCACCAGTACTAGGAGAGACACTCATACTTTATATTTAAGCCATAGAGGTATCCTTGGGGGAATTGTTGGCACAAGAGGATAGAACAAGAAAAGAGCAAGCTATATATTACATTAGTCTGACCCTGAAAAGACATGAGATCAACTACACTTTTATTGAAAAAGATTTTTTAGTAGTGGTGTTTTCTTCCCAAAATTTGTGGCACTATATATTAGCCAACACAGTTAAACTTGTGGCGAAAATTGATCCATTAAAGTACCTTTCGAGCAAAGCTACCTTAACGGATAGGCTAGCCAAATGGGTAATGATATTAAGTGAAATTGATATCCACTATGTAGATTGAAAAGCCATCAAAGGACAAGTCATAGCAGATTAGTTGGCTAAATCACCCTTACAAACTGATCATCTGATGCATGTTGAATTTCCTGATGCAGATGTTTTCACAACAACAACAAAGCAATCATGGACACTATATTTTGATGGATCCTATACACAACATGGCTCGAGGGTAGGAATTCCATTTGTCACACCTCAGGGTCATACTATTCCAAAAATCCTATCAGTTAATTTTTCCTTGCACCAATAACATAGATAAATATGAAGCATTGCTTACTGAAATGAGAGTAGCATTAGAATGGAGGATCATAGAGTTGCAAGTCTATAGTGATTCACAACTTGTCATTAACCAAATCAACAATGATTATTAGACCTAGGATGACAAGTTGATTCCTTATAAGAACATGGTTGATAATTTTAAGAAATATTTTGTTGAAATCAAGTTCACCCAGATTCTGAGAATTGACAACAAAGCTATAGACACCATGGCTACAATTTCTTTTCTACTACAACTATCAAAAGATCAAACTCGATATGAATTCCTTTTGGAAAAATTGTTTACCCCCACATATGATAATCTCGAGACCCTAATCATCTATCATCTACTTGGTTCTAATTCCCTTTTATATGGCAAGATATATACCTACTTGAAAGATAATATCTTACCTCTGGATTTGTCCTGAAATCAAAAGAGAAACTTTATACGACAATCTTCTTGATATACCTTAATTGTTGACACCCTGAACTGATGTGGTCTTGATGGTATACTTCTTCGATGTCTTGAATGTGATCAATCTTAAAAATCCTTACACGAAGTTCATGGAGGTATTTTTGGAACACATACCAGTGGATTGACCTTAGCTAAGAGACTTGTCAGAATGGGTTATTACTGGCCAACTATGGAAAGGGAATCTTTTACCTTTATAAAGAAATGTCCAAAGTGTTAGATCCATGGGAACCTTATTCATGCACCTATGCAATATTTGCATCCTTTCACTGCAACATGGCCTTTTTCTAAGTGTGGATTAGATCTGGCTAGAAAAATCCACCCCTCTTCATCAAATGGACACAAGTTTATAATCATGACAATTGAATATTTTACCAAGTGGATTGAAGTTGTCCCTTTGACCACAGTAACTGGAAATAAAATTTCATCCTTTATCCTGAATTACATAATTTGTCGGTATGGCATTCCTAGCTCCATTATCATTGATAATGGGGGACCTTTTAAGAATCAAGATATTGATGAACTTTGTGAAAGATTCCATATCCAACATAGGTTCTCTACACCTTATTATCCATAGGGAAATGTAAAAGTAGAGGCTTGAAATAAAACAATACTAAAGATCTTAAAGAAGACAGTAAATGATGTCAGTTGTGATTGGCATGTTCAGTTGAATCCAACTTTGTGGGCCTATAGAACTAGCATTCACACCAACAAGAGCTGCCCCATATGCCTTGGTATATGGATCATAAGAAATATTTCCATTATAAGTTGAAATAGCCTCCCTTTGAGTCTCACTGAAGGTACTCATAACTAATGAAGACTATAGAGTTTCTCGATTGCAAGAACTGGAACTGCTAGATGAGTGATGACAATGTGCAGCTAATCACTTGAAGGGCTATCAAAAAATCATGTCCCGTAACTACAATCTTAGAGTCAAACCATGTACATGTCAAGTGGGTGACTTGGTCCTGAAGGAGAACCCCTACAATCAACAAGATAAGGTGAAGAAAGGAAATTTCAAACCAAATTGGCTTGGTCCATTTGTCATTGTTGCAGTATATGGTTATGGAGCTTACCAATTGTCTACACCTGAAGGGGACCTATTTAAAGATCCAATCAATAGAATTCATCTTAAGAAGTTCTATTTCTGAATTAACAGCATCAAAAGTCTTGAAAAAATACAAAAACAACATAAAAAGTCTTGAAAAAATATAAAAACAGCATAAAAAGTCTTGAAAAAATCAATAAAAATTGGAAAAATTCCTGAAGAAATCCATAAAAATCAGAAAATGTCCTGGAAAAATGGTCGCCCTGATGAAAACCTGGCAAACAAGAGTTCTTGGTGACAAAAATAAATAAATCAAAAGATCAAAAATGCAAAAAAAAGAGAAAATACAAAAAAAAGAGTGAAAAATAAAAAAAATTGTTGCCTTGATGAATACCTAGCAAACAGGCATCTTGGTAACAACAAAAAAATCATAAAATCTGAAAAAGTGCAATAAAAACAAATGGTGAAAACTTGGTAATCAGGTGCTATTTGTGAACAAGTTGGATCCTTCATCTATTAGTTCATGTCCTTTCCTATCAACATTGCCATCCTATCAGCATTAGCATGACCATCCTAGGAGCATCATATATATCCATCATTTGTGCATCATGGGGGAAATCATGTTTCATCATGGTTTGGTGAAATTTTTACATATCCATAATAATTGGTTGTGTCTAACTAGGAGAAAAGTATAGAATCAATGGGGGAAACTAACTTTTGAGCTATTGCAATGGATAAATAGCAGTATAGTGAACGTGTCAAACAAAAAACAAAACAAAAGGACAAGTCAACATTTGGCAATCAATCATACATGATCAAAAACACTTATTGGAAATCATAACATTAGGTTTGCAAATCAAAATGGATGATCTAATCTGAATAATGATTGAAATAGTCTAAGCAAATGTGGAATTGTTGTTTTATGGATTTTTATTATCATACCTCTGGAGCAATTCAATGATGTCCGAGACTAGAGAAGGAAGGAAGGAGTATGATTTTTCTTTTTCTATTGTTTCTGAGATGATCATTATTACTATGAAAATTTTTCATGGGACATGCTCTACAACACATCATTGATGGCATTTCATAATTTTCATAGGAAAAGAGTTAACTCTTTTTGTTTATGCAAGCAATACTTAGGTCATCTCAGTTCAATTATACCTCGATGCTTGTATTAACTTGCTCTATCAAAAACAATGAAAGTTGTACTTAGGTCATCATTGATGCAAATATCCCCTTTGATGCTTGTACTAACTTCCAACATTTCAAAATCTCAATGATGATAAAAAGGCATTAAACAACTCTCAAAATGACAAATCTCCATGGTTAGTATAGATTGCATTCATGTTAGTTCTACATTTGCATTAAAGATTTTCCAAAGTTGTGAAACATCAAAAACAACATATCTCTCTAACAAAGGATTGAATACATTTGACATTACCAAAAAAAAACATCATCCATTTCAATATCATAATCATTTTTATATCATTCATCCATTATCATTTTCATATCATTCATCCATTATCATTTTCATTGTCATTTCATTCATTTTCATTTGTTATCATTTCATTCAATTATTACCTTTACCATTTCATCCATTCTCATTCTCATTCATTCATTTATTATTATTCATTTCATTCATTTTCATTATCACTTTCAATTTTATTTCTTTTATCATTTCCACAGCATTCATTCATTTAAGTTGCTCATTCATTTTCATATAATAATCATTTTTCATCACATTCTCATTTTTTCACATCATTTAGAAAGAATTATCGCATCACATCATCATCATACATCCATGCATTCGATTATATATGTAAGCATCAAAAAAATACAAAAATACACATCGCATTGCATATCATTCGCGTCCATCTCATATAGCATTACAACATCATTCACATAATATAAGCACATCATAATAATTATAGAACACATCACAGTAGAAAGTAAATGCATACATCATACATAAATTCATCATAACTTCATCCATCATAGAATAAAATAGACACATGCATAGATCAACAATATCCACTACATCTCATAATATCAAAACTCAATGTCAAATATACAAGGATATCAAAACAAGGAGAGATACATTATATTAATATGACAAAAATGAATGTGTACACAAATATCATCAAATAGACATCATTAAAAGGACCATGGGACTATGAGGTACTCCCCCTAGGACTCATTGGTCTTGCAAGATCTCCCACACCTGAAGTACCTACACCTGTAGCACGTGTAACTAGATCTAGACCTAGATCTTTGTGGAGTGGCTGTGTCACACCCCTATTGGTACTACATGAATGGATCTGACCAGATCATGACTAAGCATATAACACTCTTTACTTTGTAGGAATAACCTCATAGTATCATCCACAATAATACTCGGCCTCTCTGGCAACCCGAGTAACCTTTTCCATCATTGTACCCATGGAGGTCCCCTCAAAAACTCTTTGCAATCTCTCAAATAAAGCCACTACCTACTCACCAGCCAATCTCGTAGCATCCCTCTTCATTGTCAAGGTAGTCACTTGTGCCTATAATTTTTGTATAGTGGTTTGTGACTATTCTAGCTACCCCTGTAGGCTCTATACTATGGATTGTAGGGTGGCTATTTATCCCTGATTTGATGGACCTCTTGTGTCAATCCCATGACCTACAATAGAATGTCTCCTCTATAGTATCTATATCATTGTTAGGGTAACCCTATCACCCCCACCTCCATCTCCATCATCATCATCATCATCACTATCCTCATCATCATCCTCACTCCCACTCTCCTCCATATCCTTTATCCTCCACCTCTGCCCGGGTCTCTATGCTTTGCCCCCATCCAGTGGTACAAAAGTCTCCTTGAGACTGGTAATCTTTGGTAATGGATGTGTTGTAAAATACTGAGCATAATCAGCTGTCATCCCCCCATCAAGAATATCTGCTATGTAATCCCACATCTATGCACCCAAGGCAATGAACTCTGCAGTAGCTACATCAAATGAAAGTCGGGGTCCCCACACTGAAATCTCCTGCTGATGATGAGTGTAAGTGGATGAACCCTAGGGTATCCCCTGTATTCGACCATACTTTCTAAGCACCTAACTTACTAGAAATATCTCAATGATATATGGGGTGTAGTCGATCAAGTACCAAGAGACAAAAATATATGGCATCTCTTTGGCATCTTCCAGCCACTGCTAACAATCTAAGTATGGATTCCATGTAACTATATCTAGGCCATCAAGTACTTGTTTCCAGTAGTCTCATTTTCCCAACCTCGCTTGGAAAACAACACCTGCATATGCAAAAATATACGATGGCCCAACTAGATCTTTTCTATTTGCCACATGACGTGTAACTGCTATATGTTCTCATGCCTAGACCTGAAGCAGAGAACATCCAATAGGCATTCTCCTCCCTCTATAGTAAACTATTTGATGTAGCTCATGGTATAAATGAGTGAGCATGCATGGTCCCTAGGCATATCATGTACCCTACACAACCATACTCTTAAGTACTTAGCCCCATCCAATAGCCAGTACCTTCGACCTATGGTTGAGACATAAGAATCCACCAATGAATCCTACTAGTATGCATGGAAATGGTGCATACGTCTCAGCCATCTCATACCATGGAATCTCATACCCACCAATATGATCATCTAAAAAAACTCTCCTCAAGGCGTCAGTACCCCCTACTCTCTACTATCGTATGTCGTCCCATCACTAGAATCCACATAATCCTATAAACATCCTCAGGAGTAATCGTCATCTCTCCTGTCACTAGGTGAAAGGTATTTGTATCACTGTGCCACGTCTCAGTGAGCACAGTCAACAAACCCCTGTTGAGACCCTTCTCTAGCATCTCAAGCAATGAAGTTAACCCACGGCATCAATGGCATCTCTATTTTCTTGAACAAGTAGTCGAATCAGGCTCCAGGTCTTTGGGAATCACTCCTGTACCTGAAGAATCACTAATATCTCCTATCCATTCAAAACATATCAAATCAATTTTTGTGCTCAAAGCAATAAATCAAGTCAATCAAATCAATCTATCTTACTATTTGTTTTCAATCATGTGGAGAATATTATCAATTATCTTACTATTTGTTTTTCATCTATCATGAGGGAAAATTTATCAGTTATCTTACTATTTATTTTTCATCAATCATGAAAGGAAATTTATCAAATCTTACTATTTGTTTTCTCATCAAACATGAGAGAAAATTTATCAAATCCTACTATTTGTTTTTTCATACATCATGAGGGAAAATTTACCAATTATCCTATTGGACCTATCAGTTATCATCAGTTGAACATAAAAACTTCACCATCACATGCTAAATCAATCAAAAAATCATTAGTCAGGGAGAAAACTCGTGAAAACTAGATTAGCTTAAGGGAAATGCACTACAGTTTTTATTTTATGTGTTGCTACGTCAAATGCGCTATAATTTGTATTATATGTGCTACATTTTTATTCAAATGTGCTATAGTTTCATATGCAATACAAAACTTATCAAATGCATTGTAGGATTCATCAAAAGTGCTAAAACATCATATGTGCTGTAAAATTCATCCTATGCACTACAAAAATTATCAAATGTGCTATTCTAAGAAAAATGTGGGAAAAACAAAAGAAAACGTGCAAAAATCATTTTTGACGAGTCAAATTACAAGGAGGTTTACGTAATACATACCAGGGCTCCATAATGTGCTAGGTGCTGATGTCATCGAATCCGTTCAAATTTGTGCTGGTGGATGGGAAGAGCCATTTTTCTCACTCTAGAGCTCAAAATTTTCAAATTTCACTAAGGTAACAATACACAAATGATCTTCAAAAGTTACTTTTTACCTATTTAAGGGTGAGTGGAGGGTAATTTCATGGCATTGTTTTATCCATGGGGCATAATCAAAATTATTCATCTTCATATCAATATTTTGATAGTGGATTCCATCCAATCATCTTATCAGTTGATGAATCATACAACCACTCAATAACAATTTTCAAAAATTTCCAAAATTTCCAAAAAAATCAAAAATCTGAAAAATTCAATGTTTTATCCGATTCATCACCCGAGGGGGCATGTAGGCATCAGTTTTCCAAGATTCACATATAGGGAAAACTTGTTAGTTCTTTGTAGCAATGTGTAAAACACATCACTTCAAAGAGGGGCAAAATGTATACACCTAAAAATGGTCACATTATAATAAGTCTGGTAGTTAATGAAATACAAGTTATTTAATTAATCTCTAATTCAATCTACATAAAAATGAATTTAAATAATTTATTTATATCATTCATTTTCTAATTCTTCTATTCTAATTAAATAAATAAGTTTATTTAATTATTATCACTTTTCCATTTCTTTTTAATTAATTAAATAAGTTTCACAATTTATTTAATTTAACTATCACATTGCTTTATTTTGAATAAAGTAAATATTCTTCTTTTTTCTAAATCATAAAATCACCTTTAAATCTTCAAAAAATCCATCTCACCTATAATTAAATATTTTAAATATTTAATTCTAGAAACTTCTTATCCACTTTTCACACATAATTAAATATTTTTAATATTTAATTGTGGAAACTTCTAAATTCACATGTCACATGAAATTAAATAATTTTATTATTTAATTGTTGAATTAGCTTCAACCACCAAAACTAACTCAGAACTAAACTTGACAAATGACAAGTTTCCTCTACTTTTGATTGAAATATTTTTGTGGGAAGGAAACATCTTCCTTCTTTTTCTCTAGCTTCCATCTTTCTCTCCAACTTCTCCATCTCTCACCATTCATCTTACCAGACTGAATCTCAATCGTTGATCTTTGCCAACTAAGCTTTTTCTTTCAAAAATCTATAAATAAGACCTCTTGGCTCTTTGAAAATCTTGGAACTATTTTTCATAGTGTGAGCATTATAGTTGAATAATCAAGCACTTATCATCTTAATATTCTAGCATTCAAGCATCGTAGCATAGCATCTTAGGTTTTATCATCTTAGCATAAATAATCATGGTAGAACATCTTGCATAGTCTATTCTTAGTTTCATTATCATAGTTTCATTTATCTCACATCATTTAGAATAAAAATTCATTTTTCATATCATCTCATTCTTTAGGTTGTCATTTTGTTGAGCTTCTTCTTACACAATCTGAGAGCAAGCAACTTAAAATGAATCCTTGGAGATATAGGACAATGGGACGATTTTGAATAATCTGCTGGGTTTTGAAGTTTATTTAGCTTTAATTTAGATTCTTTGATACAATGTTTCATTGGTGTGTTGTTTAACTAATTTTTTGATTCCACATATTTAAACACACACCAGAATATAAGGAACTAAGGAAAATTAGCATTCGACACATAGGACAGACACAAAAAACAAATAGGTTAATCCAATATCCCAAAGTTACCAAGGATTTGGTTGAGATGATGCTAGAAAAGCACAAGCACAAGCACAAGCACAATAGGTTGTGCTAGCATATCACAAAACCACAAAAGATCTTGGTGGTTACCACACAAGACAACCAGGAAAATATGATCACGCAAAAAACCAACACATACCCCTATGTCTACTAATCAAAGTGCACCATGATATGATGGATCATGGCGACCTTGAATAGGTATAGTAGGAAGCTCAAGAGATAAACAAAAGAAAAAGTACCAAGAAATTTTAATAAATATAAAATATCATTTTCCATGAGGAGGATAGGTGGATGGGATTGACATGATCTGATGTGAGGAAAGATATATCCTGCAAAGACTAAATATGGATGGGATAGATTCTAGGATCATCTTGACATCAGATATATAGAACAGATTGAAACCTCATGGAGCTAATGGATTTTTTTGTTAGGAATCAACTAGGTAGGGACACTCTTGGTGACACAATAGACAAAGACACACCCTAAAAGACAACCTAAAGCCTTGGGGGCTCATCAAGGATGGACTTGCCTACATGAAAGCGTAGAGACATCGTAGTTAGGTAAAAATACCAAAGACTAACAACAAATGATGGATGACAAGAGGAACAATACAAACACAAATAGATAGACTAAAGCCTTAAGGGACCATGAAAGATGGCCTTGCCTACATGAAAGTACAGTGGCATTGTAGTTTTATAAAAAGACTGACAAAATACCAAAGGACAAGATGCAACCTAATAATAAAAGAGACAAAGATGGATCCGAGATGAGGACACAAGACCAACCGATGAGACACTATGTACAAGTGATAATAATCGACAAAATCCCAACTTGTATAAGTAACATAGGACCTAGATTCCTAGTAAGATTCATAGATACTCACTAGCAACAAGTAGGAGAAGCTCAGGATTTTGGATAATGAATCAAAACCATCTAATTATCAATAAAAATATACCATGTGATATGGAATATGATGGATATGATGTATAGATGGGATGGGGTGGATACATAAGCATATAGGCAAACAAGATGTAAGGTAGATAATGATTAAGCCTTTATGAATGACACCTATTACTAGGTTTTCACCAAAATTACTTATCCAAGGTGCCCCAAAGGTGGTTTTCACCATGGGACGATTCATTTCTCTTTACTATTGACATCATTTTTTTTTTTTTGAGTTTTTTACATTTTCCATTTTTATTGTATTATTTTAATTTTTTAGTTTTTTTGGTATTTTCTAGGTGGGGTAACCCAACTAACTTAGGTGTAAACCCACTTTAGATGCACAATTTTGATGGGTTCTAACAAGGTTTTTCCATCAGGTGTGGCAAGCCTATATCCTCCAAAACCATACTTAGCCATGATGACATATGGACCCAACCAATTAGCTTCAAACTTTCCTTTCTTCTCTTTGTCTTGCTGGGTATTATAATTTTCATTGACTGTGAGATCATTGCTTTGGAACTAACAGGGTCATACCTTTTGTTATAGCTTCTTTTGAGCCAAAGTTGGTAATCCTAAAAGTGATTATAAGCGTTGAGATGCTTCTCATCAAGAATCTCTAACTGACTAAGATGTGCAACTCAATACTCCTCAATATTAATCAAGTTTTTCAAAGAGATACAAAGCGAGGGGAGTTTAAATTCAATCAAAAAGATTGCATTAGTGCCATATACAATTGAGTATGGTGTAGTGATTTTGGGGGTAAAAATGGATGTGTGGTAGGCCCAAAGGGTTATGATTGAGATGGAGGTGCCAATATCAACTAGTGTTATTGACAAATTTCTTTACTATTTTGATTAATGTTTTGTTGGTTGCTTCAACCTAGCCATTACCTTGAGGATACTAGGTCATTGACCATCAATGTTGGATATGGAAAGTCTCACATATTTGTCTTACATGTTGGTTTTTGAAAGGTTTTCCATTGTTAGTGATGATGGTGGATGGAATACCTTGTTTGCAAAGAATATGGTATAGGATAAATTTGGATATTTGGGTGTCGATAGTGAGGGGGAGTGGAATTACTTCCACCCATTTGGTGAAGCATTCAATTACAGTGATGATAAAAGAATGGCCATTAGAGGATGGAGGGTAAATCTTGTTGATTAATTCAAGACCCCACTGTGAAAAGGGCCATTGGTTGCAAGTATTGTGTTAGAGCATGGATCAAATCCACATGTTGACATGGTAGGAACTTCTTGAAAAATTCACATGCATCATGTTCTATAGTTGGCCAATAATACATAGTTAAACTAATCTTCTTTTCTATGACTATTCCATTAGTGTGTGCCTTGTAAACACCACAATGCACTTTGCCTAACACTACTTTGGACTATAATTCATTCAAACATTGAAGAAGAGCTCCATAATACCCTCTTTAATAAAGAGTGTCTCCTAGGATAGTGTAGTGGGATGCTCGATGGATGAAGGATTTACATTGGTTACAATTTAGCTTAGGTGGAAGGATGTTGTCACAAAGGTAGGTGTAAATGTCATGGTACCATAGCGATTAGGGACCTATGATTTTGCAGACCATTTCTATATCTAATATGTTGTATGGATGGACCAATAATTATTCAACTAGAAACTCACAATCTATACAATCACGAGGTATGTCTATAAGAGAGACGATGGTAGCTATTGGATGTGCAATCTTATTCTATAACCTAAGAACTTTTTCAAACTGGATATGATTCAAATATTTCTTAAATTCATCCACCATGAATTTATATGGAAGAATATTGTCATCCTTTGTTTGGAACTCATCATTAACCTATTTGATTATAAGCTATGAGTCCCCATAGACATGGATATGAGTGGTGTTCCATTGAACTGCAATGCAAAGGCTAGTGATTAAAGATTCATACTTAGCAATGTTATTCATGCATGGAAAAACCAATCTAAATGACTTAAGAATATAGTCATCTTGAGGAGTGACAAAAAAGTCACTAGCACCAGTTCCATTTTGTGTGTAGGATCTATCAAAATAAAGTCCATGTATCTACTTTTGAAATGGTGAAAATTGACTCATCTTGAAACCCAACCACTAAAGGGTACACATCCACTAGAGGGGAATCAACTAATTGATTCATGATAACTTATCCTTTGATTTATTTATGGTCTACATACTCAATATAAAACTCACTAAGAAACATAGCCCACTTAGTCATGTGACCTGTCAGTGATGTCCTAGATAACAGGTACTTGAGTGGATCAACCTTGTAAATCAACTTAATCAAATGACTAAGCATGTAGGGGAAAAGCATTTGAGAGATAAAAACAACTCCAAGGCAAGATTTTTCCATAGGGGTATAATTGAGTTCATACCCTACCAATGTGTGACTAATGTAATTAATTTCCCTTTCCTTCCCATTGTTGACATGTTGTGCTAAAAGTGCCCCTAATGCAACCATTGTAGTAGAAATATACAACAATAAAGGTTTCCCCAGTATATGAGGCATCAAAATAGGAGGGTTGGCAAGATATTCCTTAATTTTATCAAAGCCTTGTTGACACTCTAGGTTCCACTTGAAGACAATATCTTTGCACAAAACATGTGTAAAAGACTGAAATTTACTTGAAAGTTGAGCTATGAATCATCACATTTTTGTAACTTGCCTTGTAAGCTCCTTAACTATTTCATTTTTTTAGGTGGGGGCATTTCCATAATCGCTTTGACCTTTGTAGGATTAACTTATATTCCCTTCTTGGACACAATGAAGCCCAACAATTTTCTAGAAGTGATGCTGAAATTTTTATTTTTTTGGATTTAACCTTAGCTTATGCTACTCTAGCTTGTCAAATATTTGCTTCATGATCTTCGGATGTTCTTCTCTAGCCTTCAATTTTTATAATAATTCATCAACATAGTATTCCACTGTGATGTGGATCAAATAATGGAAGTTAACTATCATAGCATGTTGATAAGTTTCCCCTACATTATTAAGACCAAAAGGTATGATTTTGTAGCAAAAAGTACCCCAAGGTTCACGTGTAATTTTGATCTGATTGTATGCGAAAAAGTCGTCCATAAGGGATAACATAACATTTCCTATTGTCAATTCAACAAGCATGCCAATGTTTGGCAATGAAAAATTATCTTTAGGAAATTCTTTATTAAGGTCTTTGAAGTATATACAAATGTGGATGCCCCCAGTTGGTTTAGGTATGGGCATAATGTTGGAAATCCAATCTGAATAATCAATAGGTTTGATGAACCTGTCTACTAGTAATTTCTCCAACTCAACTTTAATGAGGAGAGCAACTTTTGGATGCATTTTGTGGAGATTTTTATTTACTGGCTTGACATTAGGATGAACATCAAGGTGATTCACAACTCATGCAAGATCCAACCCAAGAATATCTAAATAGGATCATGCAAAATTAATGATTCCTTCTTGAAGTAGATTGACAATTACTGAATACTCTTCTTTAGTCAAGGACTTAGATACATACATGATCTTTGGATTTTCTTTTGTTTCCAACTTCACCCCTCTTGTTTCTTTGATTAAAATGGAAGATCATTCTAAAAAGTGAGTACCTATGAGAGGATACATTTTTTTTTAATTTTTGATGAGTCTTAAAGTTCCTCAAAGAGGTTTTCACTAGGAGACCCTTTTTTACTTTTTCTCTTTTTAATTTTTTGGTTGAGGTGTTCATCTTCCCCAAGGTAGGAACCATAGTCTTCCCCTAATCCAATGAAGTGTACATATTCCTCTTTGGAAGGAAATATTTCAATAGGTGTGCTTCCTCATAAGTCCCAATCTATGAGGTCAGAATGGTGTAGGGAAAGGCTAATGGTAAAGGTGGAAGTGGATTTGAATAGGGAGGAGAAGTCCAAACCATCATAAGAGTATGATGGTTTCCTCCTCAGGGATGTCATCAAGGATACTAACTTCCACATTAAAATTATTTGAAGCACTAGCAGATGTAGCAGGTTATTTTTGCTTCTTGTCATAACCAAGACTCAAGTGTTTTAGACACACGATTGTATCAATCGACTTGTGTATTCCATGTTCATGTACCCCTAGTCCCCCCCCTTGATAATTGTATTTCTATGCAAATTTGGAAGCTTGTGGATAAACTTCTTGGAAATAATCAATGAGAGGAGGTGAAGGTTCTAGTTCTTCTCTATATACCCATTGACTGATATCCTCATCAAGATAATCTTTCAAGGTACCTATGAATAAAATATAGTGGAGCCCACATTCTTAGAGATTATTGTCTCGGTGATCAACTCTCCTTGTTGTGGAGACTTAGTAGGTCGGTCATAACTTTGTGGTGAGGAAGTAATTGTGCCCACGTTGAGTACAATGTATATCTTGCATTCTCCACAACCTTTTTCAATGATTTGAACCTTGGTAATGGTGGAATCAAAAGAGATGGATGGAGTGGATGAAGTGTTAGGATTTTCATGAGATGATGGAGTGGAATGTGGGGTTCACACCTCAATTTCAAGGAAATGGTAGGAATGTGGGAAGGAAGCCTCTAGAAAAAGGATGTTGATCAACAGGAATGGTGACCTCAATTCCATTGTGGGGAAATTTCAGGCATTGGTGGTACATGGAAGGAATGACTTACATAGCATGGAGCCATGGTAAAATAAGTAGGAGGTTATATGGAAGGTATAGATCAAGGACATGACATGGTGTATACTATGTGGTAGGGCCAACTTGAATAGGAAGATAAATAATGCCTTCTAAATCTCCTTCTATGTTATCATAGGCCTTGATGAGGATCACCTAATTATCTAAGTCAGCGTGAGTGTACCTGACTTGTTTTATGAATTTTAGTCTACATAGGTTGAGGGAATCCATTATTTACCAAGACTTGTTTGAATTTGTGCTTAGTAACAAGGAATTATATGTGAAGGGTGCTAGAATCAGGGAGCACTGAGAGGGGGGGTGAATCAGTGCTCTACAATATTTAACTTTATTAATCTAATCTTTAAACTACTTACACTATTGAACCAAAAGAAATATGCAAGCACATAAATCAATCATCCACAACACCATAAAACAAATATTTTTTATGTGGAAACCCTATTAGGGGAAAAACCATCGTGGAGGTCAATCCAAAATTGAGTACTCAAATATAAGTGTTTTACAAATGGGGAATGCACATGCATTCAAGTGCACTGCCTAGAGCTCAGTGCTCAGAAATGAAGACTCATTATGTTACAATATATTCAAATTAAATCCATTTGAAGAATTGAACTGAAAGAATAGCATCTACTAATGCCTTATTACAATTCTGGTTAATCTCATCAATTGCATTCCTTGACCTGCTTGTCTGATTCTTCTCTTTTTCTTTGTCTACTTTCATTCGCATCACAAATCCCTTTTATGTATAAGTGAAATTTTGCATAATCACTCTTTTATCCTAAATTTTCCATCATACTTTGCACACTTGATTCACATCCCATGTAAAAATGATATAAATGATTGCTTATATATATCGGTAACAAAATATTTAATCAACCATATGTTAGGTTCAATAAAACATAAAATATTTTCCAACCGTTGGATCAAACCACAAATAATTTTCAATGCACACCATCCAAAGTCGGTCACAACATAGTGAGGACCCAAAAAAAAATCCTCATACCCAAAAATACTTCAAAAAATTTCACCTCGAACATCTGCAACACATTACTTTCACTTAGTCAGCCTTCTAGCATTGTTAAACAAAAATTCAATCAACCAGATCTCCTAACTCATACACCAATTGATGTGACAACACAAAACTTTAGAATAAGATATTCTAGATTCCCAATGACCTTCCTTGAGATCCACAACTCAAAATAATAAGCTGGTAATGCAAATGGGTTGACGAACTCAACTTTAGTGAGATACCCCATTCTTCACTTTGTCTCCTAGTATGGACAAATACTAAAGTGTAGACTAGATCAATGACTTAGGTTGCCATCAATAACAACACAAGAAGCCATATGCCAACAATCTCCCCCTTTGGCATTGATGGAAACACTTAGTGAAAAATGACTAAGTGTTTAAACAAGACTTGAAAAAGTCATAGCAGACACAACTCCCCTTGAATTTGATAAGAAATTTATCACTGCTCTCTCTCCCCCTTTGACATCAATGAAAAACCAAAAAAAAAATTCTTATAGTAATCCCTTTAACCAAAAACTTTACCTATTCAAAAACAGGTTCAAATTTTTTAAGAAATGCAACTACAAGTTGTGCTAGAAGATTATTTTGTATTTCTCCTTCATCTCCAAAAGAAACTGTTAGAAACCAAGATTAGACATGCAAACCAAAAGACCTTCCACAGAAGAGAAAAACAATAAAAAAGCAGAGCTTTGCATAAAGATGTGAAAATTGATATATTCAGAATTAAGAAATTACAAGAGATGATTTTGATACCGTATGCCCAAATTATGCCAAAAAGAAAAATACTACTCCTTTAGGGAAAATTGGGGTTAGGAGGGGACAAAGAGGGTCATACGTCCGATGATGTCAGCACTTCACGGGAAAAAAATTATTGCCATTTGTTCATCACTGCAAAAAATTGACCCCTTGCAAAAAAAAAACTTGTGTCGTGGTCACCCATGTGACCTAAGTGGGGGCTAGAGTTGGCCGGTGGCTGGGCGCAGAGCTCTAGGTCCCCCATAGGACCTCAGGCCATAGAGAGGAAGCCCTTAGGGCCTAGCAGAGAGCCCTTGGTCCTCCATATGACCACAGCGGAGTAGGGTGGGGGAGCCACTAGTGGCGGTGGTAGACAGGTGGTCACCTGGTGGTTGCCCAGTGGTGGAGCCATTCAGAACTATGAGCGCCAAACTGAATCCCAAGAGATGCATTTTATAATTTTTGTTTGCATTTTTTTGAAAATCTTGCCTCAGAGTGCGTGCTGGAGAGGCGATATGACCTCCCTTGCAAATATTTTTTTCCTTCTGGATCAAGTGCTCAAAAATTGACCAAACGACAGACGCCCTTAGGGTTTTTGGCTACTACGAACACGATGGTGACCTTCGTTCATGCTCAAAATTCTTTGAAAAATCAGTTACGTTTAGAGCTTGCAAAAAATCACCAAGCTTGAAACCCTTATAGATTTCTTCAACGATGACCAAAATAAAAATAAAAAAATTCAATCTTGACTTTTCCAGTGCTCTGAATCCAATGGTGAAGCTCGATATGATCCAAAATGCCACATAGATAGACTCAAGGCATGAAATCCTTGAGGAACCCCGAACAAACTCTGTGATGATTTTCTCAAAAATATTAGAAGAGGTTGCATGTCAAGGCTCTAATACCATGTTAGAAACCAAGATCAGAGATGCAAACCAAAAGACCTTCCATAGAAGAGAAAAATAATAAAAAAGCAGAGCTTTGCATTAATATGTGCAAATTGATATATTCAGAATTAAGAAATTACAAGAGATGATTTTCTTTATAAAAGCAATGTATGCAACCCTAATGTTGACCTAAAACCAACTCAACTACAGAAAGCTTACTTATTAATTAAGTAAACTAATTATTATCTAAGAAAAACTTAAGTAAACTTAATAAAGTGAAATTAAATAATTAATTACACCAACAGAAACTTCTTCCATTCTTCTACTGCAATCCCGGTAATTATGATCATGCTATTATTTTTAGATGTTCAATTGATAATCTTGATGAGGGATTCCATAATGGTGATGGCTTCTTCTAGTATCTTAATCAACTATTCCATTCTGCATTTTGTTATGTCTTTCATTTTCCAAAAGGTGTCAACAATCTTGTTTCTGGTGCTTTGAGTATTTGGATGCTTTGTCTGTAATTCTTGAATCCTTTTTCTTAATTGCACCATCTTGATCTTGAAACATGTTAAAGTTTGTACAATACTATTCAACTCTGTTTCAATTTGTTCCAAATTTTCTTTGTACTTTTTGATTGCATGAGGCCAACAAAGACAATAGTTGTAGATGTTGTTTGTTGTGTTTATACATTGCCTTAGCTGATTCATGTGCCTTTTTAGCTTGGTGAGATATAATCTATACTATTTCTTCAGGTGTAAAATTACTTCTCCTTCTTCCTTGTTCTGAGACTTAGAGTCCATGATTTCCTTGATGCATTCAATCATCTCTTCTGGCAACATATTTTGTAGACTCTCTAGTTTAATATGGTTGTGTACAAGATGAGCACTTAGTATGTTTAAAATCATGTCCTATTCATATGAAGGTATGATAGGCTATATGTATGATTTTCAAAATTCCATCATCCTCATGAATAAGTTACAATAGCTACTCTTTGGTTAAATCACCTTCTTCTTCACTTTCTTCTATCATTTCATTTTCTTGTTCCGGTTTGGTTGTTTCCAATTCTTTTCTTTGGGTTTCCTCAGTTTCCTTATCAGATTCCTCATCTGGTATATCTACAATCACCTATTCTTTTCATTTCCCTTCAACTCTTGGAGTCTTGCATGTTGGAGGAGTATAGACAATAATTTATTTTTCTCTTTTCTTCTTTCACTCTATCACACTAAAGGAGGAACCAACTTTAAGTGCCTTTACTAGAGGAGGAATACCAACTGAGCCAAACTTCCCTAGCAAACCTTTAAAGAAATTTCCATATGCTTGATCATGGTTTTCCAAATTGTTATAGTGTATGTAAATTTTTTTGCAAATTGGTTCACTCTCTTTCCATATTATGTTGTTGTTCAACAATAAGTAACTCAAAAAATAAATCACAAGACATATAACCAAAGTACCAAACATGAAAGGGTAATCTGACATCTTTTTCAATTATGCGTTCTCCATCAGTTGATCTTTCAGTAATCCGTAAAGGTCAAAATACTAATCTTCCATTATCATCTTGTGTGAGATGTAAATGACACCTACGAAGTTGCACCTTCTTTGTTTCTGAAAAATATTTTTTAACATACTCCATGCACAATGTACCTTGTCATTGAGTCTCTAATTGCTGAGATTATTAATGCCCTTTAATCTCCAATAACTCTAGTTAGGGTTTCAACTTCTTTATTTCAGATTGACTTCTTTCTCGGTACATCCCCAACTTTGCATAATCCAATTACAATTCCAATCACTTCTTTTGAGATATGGTAGGGTTTATCTAGAATTAGAATATCACCATTCAATCTATCCAAAATAACCTTGAAAAATTATGTGTTCTCGAAATAAGGGAATTCACTCCAAATATCCAAGATTTTGTGTTTTTCTTCTTTCAACCATTTCAATTCATTAGGTGACAACATGTTTCTTACAACTCTAATCTTCTCACTGCTATACTCATCTAGATTTATCATTCCTTTGATTTGTTCCATTTTACCTTCTGTACTCATGTCTTGTTTCTATCAAAGAGTTTCTTCAACCACACACCAAATTAAAAGAAAATTTCTCAATACAACAGAAGTACCTGATGGCTTAGGGTTTTCGCTACCAAATTATCTTCACGCCTTCAAAATTCTATTACAAAGTGCTCTCCTTCTTTTCTTCGATAAAATGAAAAATTAGGGTACCAACTTGCTTTTTATTACTCGCACACCTAACTTTTTGTTGTATTAAATTCTATTACCCTAGGTGTTTTGGATACCCTGTTCTCTTAGTCAATAAGAGAAAATTTATTTTGAGGACCTACACTTGCTTGAATTTCTTTATGAGTGTTTTCCAATGCATTTGTAAATCATTAATACAACTGCTGACAATCTTTCATTTTTTGGTACCAACTATGGAGAGGGGAAAAAGGATTTTCTTGAAAAACTCCCCCTAGGCCAATGGCCTGAAATCAATTCTCGGAGGAATTACTAGAAGGAGGTTCTAGTACAAAACTATTTCCTGCATCAAACTTGTTCTTTCTTACCCATGTTTTCTTCATCTGATATCTTAATTCATCCACAATCATTTTCCCTTTTCCTATATCAGCTTCCTATGTATTTCTATCTTTGTATGTCAAACCCCTTATATCCATTTTTTTTTTCTACAGAATCTTGCAATGTGACCGCATTTGTTGCAATTGTAACACATAACATTTCCTTGTCTAGATGAGTCATTCCATTAATTTCTTCTTGATCTGCACTAGTTAGCAATATGCCCAACTCTTCCACAAGTATAACATTTAACATTCCTTCTACTGACAAAGTTATTTGACATGTTTCTACATTCAATTGACTTATGACCAAACTTATTGCAATTGAAACACTGACCGGAGAATGATGAATCACTCGATTTCATCTTACCTCTACATTGAGTAGCCTTATGAAAAAATTTGTTGCAAAAAAAATATATCTATTAAAATTTTGAGCATTAGGTTGTCTTACCAGATTCCTTTTTTCTTTGTTCATCTAATTTCCTTGCCTTTGTTCATATCTGTATCTTTCTCCTTTCTCATATCCAAGACCTCACTTTTTATTTTTATTTTTCTGACCTTGAACGAGCTCATTAAGCTTAGTTGAGCTAATCTTGAAATTCTCCTCGTATTCATTTGTAGTAGAAAGTTCATCCCTGAGAATAAAAATTTTTCTTTCAAGCTCTTCTTCATTGTTTCTGGATTGTTGTAGTTCAATCTCCAATTGAATAAATCCAACATTAATTTTGTTGCATTCATTAGATCTTTCTTTTAAGGACTAAGCAAGATTCTCCTCATTCTTCTTTCTTTCTTCAATCTCCTTATTTAGCTTCATCACCATAGATTCCATCTCATGCTTTAGGGTAGCATTATCTTTGGGAAAAATTTCACATTCTTCAATTATTTCCTTCAAGGTTTGATTCAGGTGAATATCATACATGCTTTTGATCTCTTTTTCTTAATTTTATCATAGAGATCCTTTCTCTTTTCCCCAGACTTAATAATTTGATCGTTCAATGTCTGAATGAATTTCTCAGCATCCTTAAGATTTTATTTCAATTCCCATACTTTTTCTTTGGACTGATCAAGATCATCAAGTGCCACCAAAAGCTACTATTGAAAACTACCAGAGTCCATTACATTCCAAGATCAACCTCAAATTGCTAAAAAAATTTCAAGGAACTAGGATCTAATACCAATTTTTGGAATCAGGGAACACTTAGGGGGGGTGAATCAGTGTTCTGCAATATTTAACTTTATTAATCTGATCTTTAAACCACTTATAGTATTGAACCAAAATAAAGATGCAAGCACATAAAGAAATCATCCAAAACACCATAACACAAATATTTTTTACATGGAAACCCTGTTAGGGGAAAAACCATAGTGGAGGTCAATCCATAATTTGAGTACTCAAATATAAGTGTTTTACAAATGGGGAATGTGCATGCATTCAGGCGCACTGCCTAGATCTCACTACTTAGAAATGAAGACTCATTATCTTACAAAATATTCAGATTAAGTCCATCTAAATAATTGAACTGAAGGAATATGATCTACTAATGCTTGATTATAGTTTTGGTTAAGCTCATTAGTCACATTCCTTGACCTTCTTGTTTGATTCTTCTCTTCTATTTTGTCTGCTTTTATTCGCATCACAAATCCCTTTTATGCACAAGTGAAACTATGCATAATCGCTTTGCTATCCTGAATTTTGCATCATACTTCACACACTTGATTTACATCCCATGTCAAAATGATATAAATGATCACTTATATATATCTGCAACAAAATATTTAATCAAACATATATCATCTTTAATAAAACATAGAATATTTTCCAACTGTCGGCTCAAACCACAAATGATTTTCAATGCGCACCATCCAAAGTCAGTCACAACATAGTGAGGACCCAAAAAAATACCTCAAACCCGAAAATACTTCAATTATTTTTTACTCGAACATCCACAACACACCACATTCACTTAGTCGGCCTTCTAGCACTATTAAATAGAAATTCAGTCAACCGGATCTCCTAACTCATACACCAATTCATGTGACAACACAAAAATTTAGAATAAGATATTCCAGATACCCAACAACCTTCCCTGAGATCCACAACTCAAACTGATAAGCTGGTAATGCAAATGGGTTGATAGAGTCAACTTTAGTTGGATACCCTGTTCTTCACTCTATCTTCCAGTATGGACAAATATTGAAGTGTGGACTAGATCAATTACTTAGGTTGTCATCAAGGACAACACAAGAACAAAGGGCATGGTTATGTGTGAGATAAATGGGTGGCATATCATTTTGACTAAATCCCAGTTGATATATAGATGATAGGTATCCTATGAGAGCTTGGAATTGGGTAGGATCTATGTCATTACATATATGAGTGTCTTGCAAAGCTTTGGTGATGATTTCTTGATGTGTCAAGGAAGACCACCAAATCTAAGATGTTTGGGTTGGAGTCTTTCCTAGGTGATCAAGGATGTTATACTGGGAGTTTACAGAAGCTGGTTAGGATGATGTGGAGGGTCCTAGAACTAATATATGGGTGCAATGTGTGGTGTCAACACATTGATGGTCCTTACCCTTCACATAAATCATAGAGACACATGGATCCACTTGTGTAATGCAACCAACTATATTATCATAATTTAAAGGAACCTTAGTATAACTAATATTGTTGGTTTGGTTATTGTTGTTGGACCTAGTATTTGTGTTGGTAGAGCTAGAACCTTGATTGTGCTTTGGGAAATCATTTTGGAATATTTTCAATTGAGCATTAGAAAATTGAGACTATTTCCCTCAACTACATTTTCTCCTCAATAAATGAGATCCTAGAGTGAACTTTGATCTTATGGTAATCAAAATATTCATTTTCTCTATACCAATTTGGTTTTTGTTTGGACTCATTGAAAGGTTTGGTCACATGATACACAACTGCATTGGCTTGAAACAACCTTCTAAATAATACCTCTAAGAGCTCCCCTAAGGGAGTGAATGTCTATTTAAAATTCCCCTAGCTTGACTGATTATACTGATTAGGAGGACGAGATACTCCTTGCAGCATAGATATGACATTAGCCATGGGCAATTGGGAAGTGATTTGTTGTCATTGGTAGGCTTGATACCCCTTGCAGCATAGATATGACATTAGCCATGGGTGGTTGGGAAGTGATTTTTTTTCATTGGTAGGATTGAGCTACCTAAACATGTTTTGTTTCACTGACACCATCAGTAACTACATGTTTGTTGCATCAATATATTTCTAGATTTGATTGTGCTAATGCATTTTTTTTCTTGTTCCAGTAGTGGTATTTATCACTAGATTTCTTATCTTTGTCTTCCTTGAAGATCTTTATAAATCCCTTAGTAATAAGAGCCTTCTCAATGGTGACCCCCTTTTTGATGACCTCAAGAAAGGTGGATGCACAATGGATGTGTAAGTTATAAGCCAATTTAGGATGTAGGTTTTCAACAAAGATACCCACCAATTCCTTTTCAAGAAGGCTACATTTGAGATGACTAGCTAGGGCTTGCCAACTTTGCAAATAGATAGAAATATCTCCCCATTATGTTGTTTGTTCTTCATAAGATCCATGGTATCGATTTCATTTTCTAAATTATAAGAGGAGTCACAAAGTTTTTTGATAACTCAGAAAAGGTAGATATTGATCCATGTGGGAGACATAAGAACCATTCCAAAGCTTTTCCAGTCAAGATCCGAGGTAACAAATGAATAAGGTAACTCTCATTATATAAGACCTCTAGAAAATGCAAGTAAAATTCTTGTAAATGTTCTTGTGGGTCTCCCTTTCCCTTATATTTATTAAATTTTGTAATCTCAAAGTGTTTTGGAAATAGAATGGTGAAGATTGATGGATCAAACAAATATAGAAAATTCTCCTCAAACTTGAAGGATTTTGTTGATGGTGTTTCTTGCACAACAACAACTCAAACAGAATATGATATCCTATCTCTCTTGAAAGGTAAATCTCTATGGGAAAAGAGATAACCCAAAGGTCTCTAATGTTAGGTCTTGACAATGCAGTGAAACCACTTAGAGATAATGTGAAAACGTTGGTAATCACAAAGGGACCTTACTACAAGCAAATACTAGACTTTAAAATTATCAGATCTAAACAATGAATTGATACTTGAATCTTTAAATAAATCTAGATAATAAAGAAATAGCAAAAGATGAAGGTTTTAGAGATAATTCTAAGACTACTTCTAACCCTAATATTGATAATGCCAAAAGATAAAATGCTCAAAATTGACCGATCTCTCATAAACTACTTTTTGTTTAACCCAGATAAATCTGCAATTTCATAGAAATAGTGCAATATTCTAAGGTATTTAAATATTTTCAAATCACAAACATTCATTCAAGCAATCCTGAACAAATCCTTATAATTGAACTAAGCACAATTTTAAGTCCAGACTAACTTTGTAAAGCAGCTAACAATCAGCTAATTGCAAAAAGTATGGACTATAGATCGCTATAAACATTCCAAACATGAAACCTTAAGCGTCACCAAACTATTTAACTATGGCCTTATAAGAAATTTGAAAGATAGAACAACAAGAACCATGCCAGATGAAGCTCCACAAGATAGATACCAAATCACAATATCCTTTCTTATATTAAGTCATCTGAAATGGCAATAATTCCAGTTTTTTGTTGTAACACTTGCTTGAAAATAAACCCTAATTTGCTCAAATATGAAATCTCTATTCTACTTCTCTATGCATATCATGTATCACCTTCTCTATACCAAATGAGGCAACATGCCCGTTTTATAGAGAACCCCTAAGATAGGTCGACCCAAAAATAAGAATTAACAATAAAACATGACCTACAAGAGGTCGGCCTCAAAATATATTTGAATATAATATGAAATGTGCAATTTGCACCAATTTCATCCAGGTTGGCCTAGGTATCAAAGGGTCAGCCCAATGCATGTGAGTAATGGGAAGCACAAATCTCAATGTAGCCCTACATAACTACTTTTCATTCTTGTCCTTAGCTTGGTCTTCTTCACCGTGCACGACCAACAATACTCTATCCAGCTCAACAACAGGTGGCATAAGCAAAACCCTAACTCTTCTTTCAAGAGACTTAATATCATGCCTTGCCTGCCTCACTCTACCATCCCAATGAGCACTATTGGTAAAGTATATGTCAATGACTGCAATATAGGTTGCAACATCATCTAGCTGATGTTCAGTGATTGGTCCCTCACCAATTGGAGAATAGACATCTCTCCACCATTTCCTAAGTTGCTCCAGATTAAGATGCTTCAGAGCAAACTTTTTCCTTCTTGTCATAATTTCAAAGAATGAGATACACTTATCATGAATACCATTCAAAGTGTCCTCAATCTTCCTTCCTTGTTTGTGAATCTTCTTCAAGGCCTTCTGCCTCATTTGCAAAATTTCTAACCACTCCCAAGGTTTAGAAACCCTTGGGAAAGGAAGAATCCCACTCCTTACCATCTTATCCTCAGTAAACTCCATGATCGTTCTGGTTTTCTATAGTAGAAGATCATTATCCTCCTTGTCTTGAGCCAGCACAGTCTACAACCAATCCACCGATCTCATGGCATCCCCTCTAGTTGAAAAGATATCCTTGATAGCAACATCTCCTTTAGTTTGAACCCCTTGTAACTAAGAAAACATGGCAAGTGTGGTTCCTTTCATCTTCTAAAGCTCGAAGATTGTTTCCTGAGTCAAGAAACCCGCAACAAAGGAAGAAGAGCCAATAGGTTGCAAGGGTTTCATCAACTCCTGCAAGTACTTCTTCAATTTCTCATTCTCTTTGTCCAACTCATGCCTGGTTTGTACAACCTTCTTCAATCTTCCCACAATTATAGCACTGGAGCCTTCATATTCTTCAATGTCCTGTTCCATAGATGCATGCCCTAAGTCAATAGTCTACACATGATAATCCCTGGCAGTCACATTATCTCTATCTTTATCTGGAGTAGGGGTAGCAATGTGAACTACTATATTGCCTGACCCATCTCTCTCAATCCGGGACACGACCCTAGCCTTCTTCTTAATCTTTCCTTTTTCAACATTGGCCATTAAGTCATCCCAATTAGGAGGAGCATATTCTACTATTACTTGTTTACTTTTCAATTCTTTATTCAGCTAGCTTGGAACAGTAGACTTAGTTGGCACTGTATCTTGCTTATCCTGCTCCTGCTGGTCATTATGGGCATCTTTCTCAACACTTGGCACATTAGGGATATCCACGATTGGATCCTCCTTATCTTAAAAATTCTCCTCTACAACAACCTATACCGGTGAAGGGATCTTAGTTGGTATCTCCTCCTATTGAGGAGATTTACTCAATTTCTCTTTCACAGGTGAATCCGCATAGGCCACCAAAGGGGACTAGATCACCTTGTCAATTTTTTCCTCCACACTGTAGAAGTCTCCTTCCTGAAATTCCTTCTCTCCCAAGTCCTTAGGATCTTCATCCTTCCTTGGCTCTTCTTGTACACTACTAGTATCCTGAGGAATGGAGATACTTTCATGTTCAGCACTGGGAGCAGTCACAGGAATATCCTCCTTCATAGTAGCATCCTTTGGGGAATGATTCCTTGACCTCCTCATGTATACTTGTGTTATTTCCCCTAAACTCTCCACTTCTACAATTGGTGGTTCAACCTCCTTATCAGTTTTAGGAACCTCCTCCTGCTTCTATGATAGCTTCACAAGCCTTCTTCTCTTTGTCAATGGAGGGGTAGCATCTACCTCTTCCCTCTCTTCTTTTTCCTTCTCATATTCTCTCCTTGAGACATCCCTCCTTTTCTTGGAAATAGGTTTCCTCTTTTTACCCACTTCTGCCACCTTCTTAGCTTGAACATCTCTAACTTGAATTTTGAAAGGAGAATGCACTTTTGTCTTACCTTTAGGATCCTATTCATGTGATTCCTCAGAAGCAAAATGAGACTCCAAGTCTCCCATCAGATCATAAGTACATTGGACACCCTCACTCTCCAATTCCAGAATTTTTTTGTTTCAACCACATTTTGGTGTACTTGATCACTAGAGTCATGATTTGATCCAATTCTATTTTTTCTTCTTATAACCAGTCGATCTCTCCATCAAGCTTGTCTTTTACCACCTCAAAGACATGACCCTGAATTAAATTTCTATCCTCTTCCACCTGGTCAGGGATGGCCTTCACATTGTATAACCTTACCAAGTCCACTGGGAACCTAGAGAATTTATTCTTCCTTACCTCAAATTCATCACCAAGGTTAACCCAATAATCCTCAATATTGACCTTATGGCTGTACTCCCTACTGGCCTTCTTCTGTGCCTCACCAGTGATTTCAAACCTCGCCCTCTTGGAATGGAAAGAGAGACCAAAAGTACTCATCTCCTCCTTAGAAGCATGAGCAGAATGGATAGAAGGACAAACCTCACCCATTCCTATCTTCAAGGCAAAATCATTCCCAAAACTTGTTTTATGCTTATCTCCCTTCACAACTATGTTTAAGTAACAAATTTTCCTAGTGACCTCCAACAATATAATATGATTAGTAGGATACCTTGGGAGTCTGTAAGGAGCCCTTTGAAAACCATCAATCCTAATGTAAGAGAAAGTGGGGAACTAGATAAACCATGCCCCATAATTCTCACATGCTCTGCACCTTGGAGCAATATGGTGATATACATTTTGAAAGCATCATTTTCTCTTCTATAGCCTCCTCTAGTTAGGTGCAGCTGTGGATATACCTCATATATTGTATCCTACCCAAATGTACCCCTAGTGCTCAACCCCTTGTATCAGTGAAATCTCGCCAATGCATACACTAAGTAGGAGGTCATGGTGAAAGTCTTGGTTTAAAAGACATTGCACAATTGCTTTTGGGTGACTGCACTTATGGCACCTTCCCAGTGATAATCAATACCTTGCTCCATTTGAGCAATAACATTAAGCAACCAGCTTTCAAACACCCCTGCACTCTTCAATCCTACCAGTCTACTAAGAAGAGTGATAACATTGTAATACTCCCTTTTGAACTTGAGCCTAAATAGTTGCTTTGGCAATTTAGAGAAATGAGACTTGGGCTTCTCCAACCAAGAGTTGATTATCTACTAGGACTTGACCACATTTTCCTCATAGTATTTCCTTGTTGTGTCTATATCAAAACCCACCACATGTGACCTGTCAGGCATATCAAAAGTCCTTGCTATGGACATGGGACTAAAACCTGCCACAATCCTTCCTTGAGGACCAATTATCCTTTGTGTCCCTCTTTCATAATTCTTGGCACACTCAAGTACCAAGTCATAGCACTATACTATGGAGAGAAAACCTGCTACATGTGCCAACCCAAATTCCACAGTCCTCCTCACCAACAAAGGAAGATTATGTGCTGTCAATTCAGCCTTATACTCCTCATAATCCCACATACCCAAATTGGTATTGGTGATTTTGGACCAAATAGAAGTCAGCTTTCTTTTAGGAATCTTGCTTTTTATGTCCAACTTTACCTTCTCTACATTAGAGATAGCAGAAGTCTTTGCACTTTGATCCGTTGCTTTTCCCTTGCCTCGACCAACAACATCTTGTCATGATCCTGCCTGCAAGTAAATAAAGATGACCAAAATGAGATCCAAAATAAACAAGTTTCAGATAACCATATCACCAAAGTACGAGATTTAGCCCATCTCACGGATTCCAGAGTGGAGAGGAATTCTAGGGAAATCTAGACCAAGTGGATTCCAGTAAAACAAGCATACAATCCCCCATAATAGCACTCAATTCATCAATTCAATAAAGGAATAACCATAGAGATACTTAGCATAAGTTCATTTGATCATTTAAATATACTATCAATAAGCAAACTTCTCAAATAATCCTCATATTCATCATTTCCCAAAAATTTGGAAGAATCCAACTAGGGCGGATTTTCGTGAGAATGATAATAGTTATAATCAACCCGAGAAAAAGGATGAGACACGGAACATCCAGGAAAATCTGGTGGAAGCAGATTTTAGCAGGAATAGGATAAGTTACCACAAAGCGTGAATCTGGCAGAATGATGTGACCACGGATACTAGGAAAATCTGAAGGAAGCGGATTTTAGCAAGAATAGGATAAATTACCAAAAAACGTGAATTTGGTAGAATGACCCGACCACGGATACTAGGAAAATCCAGAGGAAGCGGATTTTCTTGAGGCAGACAAAAATCAAGTTTTAAGTGGCAAAAAAGAAGGAATGGGAAAAGTAGGGGAAATCCGGTGGAAGCAGAATTCTGCGAAGACATTGAAAACCCGAACTCATCCCCATTCTCTCATTTTTACCAAAATGAACCGAACGACCATGGACCTAGGGTCTACACCTCGACAATGACCTAACCACGGACCCCAATGGATCAAATATGAATTGAAAACCCTCCTCTCGATAATTTGAGAGGGATTGGCTATGCCCTAGGTTAGGAACCCTAAAATCTCTGCCATGGGAGCACGAAAAAAACCAGGCATGACCTTCTTACAAATGGGATGGGAGGTTTAGGACAAAACACAAGCAAGCACCAAAAAGAATAGTGAAATACTAGACCAAAATAAGAGCTCAATGATCAACCTGGTGGACTGGCGGAACAACACAAACCCCAAATGCCCGGTCATGGCACACACACCCAAGAAATAGTGAATCAATGAAATTCATGAAAGAAAATGAAGCAAAGCAATTAATGACCAACAGAGGAAAGGATCATAGCCACATACCATGAGAGAAAAAGAACTGGAACCAACGATGCCAACAATCAACCCACAAACATGAGCAGGATACGAGCAATGCCTACAAAATTCAAATGCAGCACTCCAAAATAGCCTCAAAATGCATGATCTAGCAACACACCTCCAGCTCTAGCACTCAAACTCAAATGACCAAATACTCCCTAAGATTCGATATATCAATGCCCCAAAAGGGTCGTGCAATTTCCATTAATGTGATCGATAAGACAACCAAAACCAAAAAACCAGAAATCCAATAGGGCCACGGACTTCAAAGAAATATGGACATGATGGATTTCCCTAGATTTTGGTCAAAGTACAACTGCCTCTGGATTCTGAAAGAAAACCAAGAAAATCCGGCTAGGGCAGATTATCTCGAAAACAGTAAAAAGTCTGAAATGCACTCAAATCTTAAGATTTTTCAGTAAAATTCACAAATGTGCCACTCCAACTGGAAAGATGAACATTAAAGCATAGGTTTCAAGCAAGAAAAACCCCAAAATAAAAAATGAGGGTCCCCATTTTCAATGGGGCATGTGTGCGAAAATTGCACAACAAATGGCGACTCCGCTGGAAAAATTCTCCAAAGCATTTCAAGGACAAACTAAAATCAAGGACCCATAATCTCTGGTTTCAATCCTCTCATCAAGAAATCTATGAAAAAAGTTTTAGAAACCACAAGCAGGGAGACCTTTTCCTATACCAGGGTCCAAGTGTGTGTATTGTGCATTTATTTCCTATACTGTAAGTGCAATGGGAACTAGGGAAAATCTGACTAGGCTACATAAAAGTTCAAACTTCAAAAGCAACTTGGATAGAGCCTCGCTGCTAGTTAGACATCCATAGCCCCAACGAGGTTATCATTGTGACCTTCCCAAGCATAGCTCTATTGCCAGTCAAGCATTTATATCCCCGGTAGAGATACTAGGATCCCCCTGATAAGGTGAAGCTTTAAGTTTTTTCAAAATTTTCCCTTTTCTCTTTCTTTATAAAACCTTTCTCCTTGAACAACTTCGTAAGTAATGAAACTCACACTTAGGGATGAGGGACATAGTAGCACTGAAGCAGAATATAAGATTTTTCACCAAGCCAAATTACCCAAGAACCCTATGTAACTCCAGAATCTTCAAATTTAGTGTGAATAATGTGAGACCCGAGTATATTCCAAAGTGTATCCAAAACAAGTGACTCTAATTCCAATTACAAGGGACCTCAAATAGAAGACTTACACCACTTAACTCTGAAAAACTGATTAAATTTTATAAAAGAAATTCCCAGAACAATCCCAAGCAAATAGTCCATTGTACAAACGCAACAACCCCAAGAAAAAAGGAAACCAAAAGCCAAAAACCTAAAACCGAAAGTGAAACAAACCAACGCAAACCTAAACTACCAAATAAAAAACAAGCAAAGAAAAGCAAACTAGCAAAACAAAGCAAACCAACAAAAAACAAACCTACTCTAAGCTATATACAAGATGAATTGTAAATAGTTCAAGGTTGAAAATAATGCTTCAGATACTGCCCATTGACAAGTAGTGAGATATCCTCACTCATGAGGGTTTTCAAGCGACAAGCATTATCTCCCAAAATTTCTGAAATCTGGTAAGGACCAAGCCAAAGTTTATCAAATTTACCATGCTCTCCCTTATGGTCATGAGCTTTATCCTAGTAGAGAACTAAGTCAAAAATTCTAAAGGCCTTCACCTTAGCTCTCCTATCAAACCATCTTTTCACCACACCCTCATGTTTAGCAAATTTTTCTAGGGCTTCATCTCTTTTCTCTTCTAAGTGCAACAACTCGGCCAAGTGGGCTTCCCGCTTATCTTCCTCATTGTAGTATTCATTGATAAACTGTAGGGTAGAGATTTTCAATTGGATAAGAAACACGGGTTCCAAAACATACACCAAGTGATAAGGAGAGGTTCCTATGGATGCCTTATGTCTAGTATGGTCAGCCCAGAGTGCAAAGCAGAGCTGGGTGTGCCAATCCTTAGGATTTTCTTCTAACAACTTATGGATAAATGTTAGTAGGTTCTTATTGGAAGACTTAGCTAGACCATTACCCTGGGGGTAACAATTTGACAAAAATTTAATAACAATCCCATGATCAAATGCCCAATTAGAAAATTTTAGAGATGCAAATGTAGGACCATTATCACAAACCAGAGATAGTGGACAACCAAACTGATTGATAATTCCTGACTCAAGATAACTAATTACCACATCCGAAGTACATTGTTTGCAAGCAAGAGCTTCTATCCATCTAGTAAAATAATTAGTTATGGTAAGAATATACCTATGACCTGCATATGATGGTGGATTAATTGGACCTATGAAGTCCATACCCCACTGAGAAAATGGTTTTACCTCTATGACTAGATGAAGGGGAAGAGCTACATGTTTTTCCTTACTTGCTATCATTTGACATATGTGGCAAGTCCTCATGTGTTGGTGTGCATTTTCGAACAAAGTAGGCAAGTAATAACCTACCCTCAAGATGTGGTTTGTAGTGGCTGATGCAGAACCATGGCTTGTGCCATATTTCTCATGAAATTCAATAATTACTCTGACAACTTCCTCCTTTCCCAAATATCTTAAGTATACACCCTCATGATTTTGTTTATACAAGATAGCTCCTTTCATCATAAAACCTCCACTCTTCAAGCACAAAGCCCACCTATGAACTGTATTAAGGTGATCACGACATTGCTGATTTAGCAGATAGAAAATGATTTCATCATACCAATCTCTTGGAGATACTTCTTGAGGATAATAGTGTTGAGCTGTGAGATCGGGACTTGTCTCATCCATCATCTTTGTAAGTCCTTGTCCTCTCACTAATTTCATGGGTTGGATTTCCATATCATATTCCTGCAACATAGTCACCCATTTGTCTCTTCATTCTCCTAACTCATTTTGCATTAACAATAGCTTTACTGTAGGATCAGGTACTATGGAAAAAAATTTATTCCTCAAAATATAATGCCTAAACTTTTTCACTGCTCTAACCAAAGCATAGGCCTACTTTTCTACATTATGATATCTTAACTATGCATCCTTTAAAAGAGTACTCATGAAGGCTATAGGATTCTCATCACCTTGATCAAAATTTTGAGTTAACATTGCAGCACAAGAGTGATCAGAAGTGAATGAAAATATGTAAAAAGGTTTAGCATAATCTAGACTCACCAATACTGGAGCCTCAATAATAGCTTTCTTGATTTCTGCAAATGCTTCCTTAGCTTCTACATTCCACTCTATTTTTGTTTCTTGTTTCAACATAGCATTTAATGGCGTAACTATCTCTTCAAATCCAGTGATAAATTTTCTTACAAAGTTAATTTTACCAGAAAATGACTTCATCTCTTTCTTACTCGTAGGAGGCTGAATCTTCAAGATAGCCTGTATTTGCTCAAGGTCGATAGCAATACCCTATTCTGAGATAATATGTCCCAACAACTTTCCTTCTGTGACTCCAAAAATAAAATTCCTTAGATTAAGTTAAATACCAAACTCTCTGCATCTTTGGAACACTTTGCACAAATTTGTTATATGATCTCCTCATTTTTTGGAAAAGACCATCAAATCATTCATATAAATAATGATGCACTTACAAATTATGTCCTTAAAAGCAATGTCCATAGCTCTTTGTAATGTAGCTCCAGCATTGATCAATCCAAATGTCATCCTTTTGTAAGCGAAAGTTCCCCATTTTGTAGTGAAGGTAGTCTTGTGTCTATCCTCATACTGTACCATAACTTGGTTGTATCCAAAATACCAATCCAAAAAGGACATCATTTGAGATCCATTAACAATTTGAAGCACCTCATCCAGTGAAGGGACTGGATAATTATCCTTTTTTGATTCTCTATTCAAACTCCTAAAATCTACACATAGTCTGATTTCTCCATTATTTTTCCTTACTGGAACCAAATTCGCAACCCAAGTAGAGTGTCTTACTAGAAATATAATGCGTGCTGAAAGCAATTTCTGCACCTCCTTTTGAATAATGGGTTCTAATAGGGCATTGATTGGCCTTTGTCTCTACCTAAATGGTTTGACATCTAACTTCAAAGGGATGGTGTGTGTAATGATCAAAGTATCATATGCTTTCAAATATTTATAACTCTAAGCTATTACATCATGATATGCATGTCGGATATCAATAATCCCTTTTCTTTCTTCTAGAGTACATACCTTGCCAATAAAAATATTTTTCATGTCATCAGGTGCCTCCATATTATATGTTTCACACTGGCTACTGAGAGACTCCCTTTTAACCTATTGTTCCTGATCTCTTATCTTATCCAAATTGAAAATTCATTCAAGTTGCACCATACCTCTTGGAATAGTACTAGTCTTTAGATTAATGATTCCTTCGAAGTCAATTTCTACTTCTTGAGGCTCTATCTCATCAATGACTTGGGAAGCGAACACATCACAACTTGTAATAAAGTCCAAAATATGCTTACCATCTTCAAATACCTATAAATTAGTAACATTGTCAGGCACTGAACATACTGGAGTGAGCTCAACTGTAAATTGCTTCAATCCTGAAAGTGATAAATGCTGCAAGGTGCTAGCAGCTTGTGCTAGAGAATTTGCAACCTGATTCTTACTTCAAGGGATCAAATGGATATTGAAAGCATCAAACCCCTCAATAAGATCCCACACTATATGCCTATAATTTTTCATTCTCCTATCTTGACATGAATACTGTTTCCTTACTTGTTTGATTACTAATTCTGAATCTCCAAAAATTTGTAACATTTTAACCTTCTTCCTTGATGCCATTAACAAGCCATGGATCAAAGCTTCATATTCAACGACATTATTGGTGCATTGGAATTGGAGTCTATGAGCAATGAAATAATTCTTACCTTTAGGACTAATTAATTCAAATCCTACTCCAGCACCCTGCTTAGATTTAGATCCATCGAATCTTAATGTCCAACAGCCATCGGGTTCTCTTGGTTTTAATTTATCTTGCTCTTTTTTGAGGATGGGGGATTCTTGGGAGGTGTTGGACTCTTACCCTTATCATTATTTAATTATTCCTGCATACTAAGTCCAATGGTTGGAACTAGATCAATTCACTTTTGTATTCGTCGGATAGCAGTTTGACACAAGTCACATTCCAACTCGGAATGAGAGGCACCATGGACTCTGCACCAATTGGGAAGCAATAGTTCTTCAAAGGTCAGACTTCCTTTCAACTGTATTTGATCCTCCGTACATTTCTGGATGAACTTTTGAAAGTTATCCAACAGACCAAACTGCCTATCCTCTCGGTCATCCATCTCATCCCCTTGCTCAATTAGTGTTCTAGAACTACTACTCTCTGGGATGTGTTCATCTAAAGAATCATGTAGCATGAAAACCTATTCATCCTTTGTGACTACTTTCTCTAACCCATAGTTTCCCATGCTAACCTCAGACACCAACACCTCATTCAAAATATTCTGATATTCAGTGATTACATGCTTCATTCAAGGCTCTCTTTTAATTCGGATCTGATTCAGAACTCCTTTCCATGGTAACCACATGTGAGAATGATCTATAGATGTATACCCATTCAATGCCTTAGTGAGATCCCTACCTAAAATCAAACCATAAGTATCAGGAATGTCAGCAACTTGGATATTGAGGACTTGTTGTACCCTAGGATCTGATGCAAGCTATGTAGGGATCATATTCAATTCTCCAACTACACTTACCTTTGTTTTTTCCAATTGAGTAACCTTCTTTTGATAAGCTATAGGGGTAATACCCAATACTTTTCAAACAACAAAAGGCATAACATTTGTAGAGGCTCCTAAGTCTAGAAGACAATTATGCAAATTCTTTCCAAAGATACGAATGAAAATTAGGAAAGGAGGGGTTTATGTCTTGACTTGAAACAAACTCAAATGAGTGTCAACTTGTGCAACTTGACCTTTATCTTTATCTCTCCCTTTGTCTACAGGTGGAACCTGACTTCTAGGTACCTAGGAATTAGAAGACCTAGTTGCAGTCTCATTGGAAGTTACCCCTTAGGGTGCCATATTTGAACTAAATGGTCCAAAAATTGAGTTCCTAATAGCAAGAACTCTTAATAACTCAAAAGAAGAAAGAATTACCTTTACTTTCTTGAATTCCTCAGTCATATATTCAGCTAATTGCTCCACATTCAGGTTAGCATGGGTTTCCTTGCAGCCACTAGCCTACCTATCTTTGGACACTTCAGCATTATTTCCCTTTGACAAGTACTATGTGGGTACATGAAGATACGGTGGATTATTACTTGGTTGTGGATCTAGTGGAGTATTAAAATTGTTAGGAGGGATAGAAGTAGTGAAAGGACCTCCAACCTATGGGCCCTTGTTAGGTCTATTTCTTAAATCATATTTCTTTGTTGGTTGTTGAAACATCTGAACTTCTTCAACACTAACTTCATCTTCATCCAAGGGGCCATTATCATTCTCTTTTTCCTCATTAAAAAACTGGAAAATCTTATCTTCATTTAGCACCTGCTCTGCCTCATCCTCTTGGTCACTGGATTCTTCTTCTGGTTCATTTTCCTCACTTTTGGGGAATGGGGCATGGTTGAGTACTAGCACTGGAGAATCATAGGGATTTGAGGGTATAATTTCTTGACTAGTGGAATTATTCTCCACTTCATATTGAAAAGTAGAAGCCTCAGTCTAAAATTCGGTACAATCTAATTCAGAGTGTTGACTTGTCTTATGGAGTCTACACCAACTAGACAAAGTTGCTTCCACCAAGTATACACCATTCAGAGGCTTCTCCTATGTAGAAGGTTGATCCAATGGAGTAGGAATCCCTCCATTATTAGGTCCAGTATTCTATGACCTATTCTTCCTAGGTGGTTTCCCTCTGTCAAATCCCAGTCCACCTTGTTGATTTCTATCAAAATTCTAACCACAACCTTGCCTCATGTCATAGTTTTGATTTCTGTCAAAATATTGCCCTCTTTCAACGTTATTGTTCTCCCTACCATAGTTAGATTGCATGTTCTTCTGAGCAGCCTGAAGCTGGCTATTCTGATTTCTCAAATAAGTTATCTCCGTATTCCAAATTTTCACTTGTTCAGATAGCTCATCCAATATTTCATTATCTAGACTATTAGGTGATGCCAAATTGACAATACCAGAAGGATATCTAGGTATGCCTCCAGAACCAACGACCTGATTCAGAACTTCTGAATTTTGCAAGTATGTAGGAAAACCAGCTTTTTGTTGATGAAGGGGTGATTAGCTCTCTGCTGAGGATAAGAGGTCATAGGTTGAGCTTGATTTAAAGGTGGACTTGGATGAGGAACCAAAGGCAATGAAGGTATTGGATTCATTATGGGATCATGACTAGTCAAATCCTGATTAAGGGCTTGAATTTCTCCAGGGTGAGCAATAGGTCCTAAAGATGGTAAAGGTCCTGATAAGTGTTGTCTCAAGTCTATGCTGATCTTCACAGCCTCAGCATACATAGTGAGAAAAGAATTCAGAGGATTAGTCATTTGTTTAAGGAAGGTGGTTGTGAGGCTATCCAAGGCTTCAAGGTAAACGTCTAAAGTAGTATTTTCATTTCTAGCATAAGGTGCTTGGAAACTGGTGTATGCTAGATAAAACCTATCATTGAATGATACTATGGCCTCATTAATCTCTCTTTTAACTCCAGTAAACTACAGGTATAGCTCATTAGCACTGATGGGAATTTTGAACTTTTGCAGAAATGCAGTTTCTAATTCAGTCCAATTATGGATGGAAGTAGTAGGTAAGTGATTGTACCAATAAAAGGCCTCTTCCCCTAGGGAATAAGGGAAAATCCTACATGCAACATCCTCATGGTTAATTCCTCTATCCCTCAGGTAGATTTGGAAAATCCTAATATGCTCTTCTGCTGTTCTGTTGGAGTCATGAGTATGAAACTTAGAGAAAAAATGCTCAGGGTTCTTGGGCATGACATTGTAATTATTAAAGATCAATGGGGATGGATTATTATCAAGGAAAGCCATTGGTGGGGGTGGAGGTGGTAATGGCTGATTTATGACCTGTTGTGGTTGTGGGATAGGAATTCCCTTAGAGTCAGATGAGGATGAAGATGATGGAGATGATGGAAGTGGATGGGTGGATGATGATTCTTCCCCTCCTCTAGTCCTTCTAGACCTACTAGGGTCTTTTAATTCTTGAAATTATTCTCCTCCTAGAGTAGATCTAGTTCTTCTTCTAAGCCTCTCAGGAGAGATGGCATTTAGGATACACTCTAGCTTGCTTATTCAAGGCTCTCCTTCTAGCGCCAATCTATTCATGGTGTTTTCTACAGAACAACAACTCAGACAAAATATGATATCCTATCTCTCTTGAAAGGTAAATCTCTATGGGAAAAGAGATAACCCCAAGGTCTCTTATGTTAGGTCTTGATAATGTGAAAATGGTTGTAATCACTAAGGGACATTACTATAAGAAAACACTGGACTTTAAACTTATTACATCTAAATAATGAATTGATACTTGAATCTTTAATTAAACCCAGATAATAAAGAAATAGAAAAAGATGAAGGTTTCATAGATAATTCTAAGACTACTTCTAACCCTAAGATTGATAATGCAAAAAGATAAAATGCTCCAAATGGACCGATCTCTCAAAAAAATACTTTTTGTTTAACCCAGATAAATTTGCAATTTCATAGAAATAGTGGAATCTTCTAAGGTATTTAAAGATTTTCAAATCACAAACATTCATTCACACAATCCTGAATAAATCCTTATAATTGAACTAAGCACAATTTTAAGTCCAGGGTAGCATTGCAAATCAGATAAAAATCAGCTAACTACAAAAAGTATGGACTAGAGATCGCTACAAACATTCCAAACATGAAACCCTAAGCATCACCAAACTATTTAACTATGAAATTATAAGCAATTTTAAAGATAGAACAGGAAGAACCATGCCAGATGAAGCTCCACAAGATAGATACCAAATCACAATATCCTTTCTTATATTAAGTCATCCGAAATGACAATAATTCTAGTTTTTTGCTGCAACACTTGCTTGAAAGTAAACCCTAATTCGCTTAAATATGAAATCTCTATTCTACTTCTCTATGCATATCTGTAGTTGGGGTAGCAATGTGAACTACTCTATTTCCTAACCCATCTCTCTCAATCTGGGACACAACCCTAGCCTTCTTCTTAATCTTTCCTTTTTCAACATTGGCCATTAAGTCATCCCAATTAGGAGGAGCATCTTCTACTATTACCTGTTTACTTTTCAATTCTTTATTGAGCCAACTTGGAATAGTAGACTTAGTTGGCATTGTATCTTGCTTATCATGCTCCTGCTGGTCATTATGGGCATCTTTCTCAACACTTGGCTCATTAGAGATATCCATGATTGGATCCTCCTTGTCTTGCAACTGCTCCTCTACAACAACCTTCACTAGTGAAGGGATCTTAGCTAGTATCTCCTCCTATTGAGGAGATTTACTCAATTTCTCTTTCATAGGTGAATCTTCATAGGCCACCAAAGGGGACTGGATCACCTTGTCAATTTATGCCTCCGCACTATAGATGTCTCCTTCCTAAAATTTCGTCTCTCTCGAGTCCTTAGGATCTTCATCCTTCCTTGGCTCTTCTTCTACACTAGCAGTATCTTGAGGAATGGAGATAATTTCCTATTCAGCAATGGGAGCAGTCACAAGAACATCCTCCTTCATAGTAGCATCCTTTGGGGAAGGAGTCCTTGACCTCCTCATGTATACTTGTGTTCTTTCCCCTGAACTCTCCACTTCTACCACTAGTGGTTCAAACTCCTTATTAGTTTTAGGAACCTCCTCCTGCTTCTCTGATAGGTTCATAGGCCTTCTTCTCTTTTCCAATGGAGGGGTAACATCTACCTCTTCCCTCTCTTCTTTCTCCTTCTCAGATTCTCTCCTCGAGACATGCCTCCTTTTCTTGGCAATAGGTTTCCTCTATTTATCCACTTCTGCTGCCTTCTCAGCTTCAACATCTCTAACCTGAATTTTGAAAGGAGAATCAACTTTTGTCTTACCTTTAGGATCTTCTTCATGTGATTCCTTACAAGAAGAATGAGACTCCAAGTCTCCCATCAGATCATAAGTACATTGGACACCCTCACTCTCCAATTCCATCATTTTGTGTTTCAATGACATTTTGGTGTCCTTGATCATGGGAGTCATGATTTGATCTAATTTTGTTTTCTCTTCTTCTAACCAGTTGATCTCTCCAACTGGCTTCTATTTTACCACCTCAAAGACATGACCCAAAATTAAATTTCCATCCTCTTCCACCTAGTCAGGGATGGCCTTCACATTGTATAACCTTACCAAATCCACTGGAAACTTGGAGAATTTTTCCTTCCTTACCTCAAATTCATCACCAAGCTTAACCCAATAATCCTCAATATTGACCTTAAGGTTGTACTCCCTACTAGCCTTCTTCTGTGCCTCACCAGTGATGTCAAACTGTGCCCTCTTGGAATGGAAAGAGATACCAAAAGTACTCATCTCCTCCTCAGAAGCATGAGCAAATTGGATAGAAGGACAAATCTCACCCATTCCTATCTTCAAGGGAAACTCATTCCCAAAACTTGTTTTATGATTATCTCCCTTCACAACTATGTCGAAGTCACAAATCTGCCTAGTGACCTCCAACAATATAATATGATTAGTAGGGTACCTCTGGAGTCTGTAAGGAGCCCTTTGACAACCATCAATCCTAATGTAAGAGAAAGTGGGGAACTGGATAAACCATGCCCCATATCTCCTTATCAATTCTTTAGCTTTGTCAGAAATTCTCACATGCTCTACACCTTGGAGTAATCTAGTGATATACATTGTGAAAGCATCGTTTTCTCTTCTATAGCTTCCTCTAGTTAGGTGCAGCTGTGGATATACCTCATATATTGCATCCTACCCAAATGTACCCCTAGTGCTCAACCCCTTATATGGGTGAAATCTTGCCAATGCATACACTAAGTAGGAGGTCATGGTGAAAGTCTTGGTTTGCAAGACATTGCATAACTGCTTTTGGAAGACTGCACTTATGGCACCTGCCTAGTGATAATCAATACCTACTCCATCCAAGAAATAACATTAAGCATCTAACTTTCAAACACCCCTGCACTCTTCAATCCTAAAAGTCTACAGAGAAGAGTGATAACATTGTAATACTCCATTTTGAACTTGAGCCTGAATAGCTTCTTTGGCAATTTGGAGAAGTGAGACTTGGGCTTCTCCAACCAAGAGTTTATTATCTACTGGGACTTGACCACATTTTCCTCATAGTATTTCCTTGTTGTGTCTATATTAAAACCCGCCACATGTGACCTGTCAGGCATATCAAAAGTCCTTGCAATGGACACAAGACTAAAACTTGCCACAATCCTTCCTTGAGAACCAATTATCTTTTGTGTCCCTCTGTCATAATTCCTGGCACACTCAAGTACCAATTCATAGCACTGCACCATGGAGGGAAAACCTACTACATGTACCAACCCATATTGCATAGTCCTTCTGGGCAACAAAGGAAGATTTTTTGCTACCAATTCAACCTTAATCTCCTCATAACCCCACATATCCACATTGGTATCGGTGATTCCTGACCAAATAGAAGTCAGCTTGCTTCCAGGAATCTTGCATTTTATGTCCAACTTTACCTTCTTTGCATTAGAGATAGCAGAAGTCTCTGTACTTGGATCCGTTGCTTTTCCCTTGCCTCGACCAACAACATCTTATCCTGATCCTACCTACAAGTAAATAAATACAACTAAAATGAGATCCAAAAGAAACAACAAGTGTTAGAGAACCATATCACCAAAGTCTGAGATATAGCTCATCTCACGGATTCGAGAGTGGACAGGAATTCTGAGGAAATCTAGACCAAGTGGATTCTAGCAAAACAAGCATACAATCCCCCATAATAGTACTCAATTCATCAATTTAAAAAAGGAATAATTATAGAGATACTTAGCATAAGCTCATTTGATAATTTAAATATACTATCAATAAGAAAAATTCTCACATAATCCTCATATTCATCATTTCCCAAAACTTCAGAAGAATCCGACCAGGGTAGATTTTCGTGAGAACGGTAATAGTTATAATCAACCTGGGAAAAAGGATGAGACAGGAACATCCAAGAAAATCTAGTGGAAGCGAATTTTAGTGGGAATAGGATAAATTACCACAATGCATGAATCCAGTAGAATGACCTGACCATGGATATCAGGAAAATCCGGAGGAAATGGATTTTCGTGTGGCAGACAAAAATCTGGTTTTAAGTGCAAAAAAGAAGGAATGGGAAAAGCTAGGGAAATCTGGAGGAAGCAGAATTCTACGAAGCCACCGAAAACCCGAACTCATTCCCATTCTCTTGTTTTTACCAAAACAAATCGAATGACCATGGACCTAGGGTCTACACCTTGACAATGACCTAACCACAGACCCCAACAGATCAAATATGAATTGAAAACCCTCCTCTCGGCAATTTGAGAGGGATTGGCTATGCCCTAGGTTAGGAACCCTAAAATCTCTACCATGGGAGCACACAAAAAACCAGGCATGACCTTCTTACGAATGAGATGGGAGGTTTAGGACAAAACACAAGCAAGCGCCAAAAAGAATAGTGAAATACCAGACCAAAATAAGTGCTCAATGATCAACCTGGTGGACTGGCGGAACAATAGAAACCCCAAATACCTGGTCATGGCATGCACACAAAAGAAAAAATGAATCAATGAAAGTCATGAAAGAAAACGAAGCAAAGCAATTAATGAACAACAAAGGAAAGGAGCATATCCACATACCATGAGAGAAAAAGAACTGGAACCGACGATGCCAACAATTAACCCACAAACATGGGCAAAATATGAGCAATGCCTACAAAATTCAAATGTAGCACTCCAAAATAGCCTCAAAATGCATGATCTAGCAACACACCTCTAGCTCCAACACTCAAATGAAAATGAAAATTAAAAAAACAAACTCAAATGACTAAATGCTCCCCAAGATTCAATATATCAATGCTCCAAAAGGGTCGTGCAATCGCCACTAATGCGACTGATAAGACAACCAAGACCAAAAACCCAGAAATCCAATAGGGCCACAGACTTCAGAGAAATCCAGACACGATGAATTTCCCTAGATTTTGGTCAAAAGACAACTACCTCCAGATTCCGAAATAAAACTGGGAAAATCCGGCTAGGGCGGATTCTCCTGAAAATGGTGAAAAGTCTGGAATGCACTTAGATCTTAAGATTTTTTCATAAAATTCACAAATGCACCACTCCAACTAGCAAGATGAACATTAAAGCATAGGTTTCAAGCAATAAAAACCCCAAAATAGAAAGGCCAAGACACCCAAAAGCAAAAACAAGGGTCCCCATTTTCATTGGGGTGTGTGTGCACAACAGATTTCTTAGAGGAGGACGTGCCATCTTGTACACCTTTTAAGATGGATTTAATTTCTTCCCACTCCTTATTAATAGGTGTGGATGAGGATGGACCTATGGGATTAAATTGATCATAGGGAGCATAATGATAATATGGTGGTGGTGGTGGAAGTGATTGGTCAAAAGTGGGATCAACATCCGATGGTGGGAGATATGATGGTGCGTGTTGATATTGGTCGGTTATTATTTGTAATTTATTGGGTGGTGTTTGATAATAGGATGATGATGTCTATTTTTGAGATGGAACTTGTGGGATACCACCATAAAATGAGATGGGTTGATATTTGTATGTGTGTTTCTACTGAGGGACATATGGAGGAAGTTATAGATTGGAAGGCTATTGGTATGTGTTGGATGTGGGCTGTTATGGGTTAATATAGGAGGTGTGTTATTAGTTTTGGTGTTAGGAATATTGGTAATTGGGATTAGGCATGATATATTTCTATTGCGAGGTGTTAGGTGTTGGAGGTGATTGATAATAAGTCTATTTTTGTGGTGGTTCCACAAAGGGTGGAGGTGGATGATAGCAAGGTGAAAATTAATGTGGTGGTTAATTGGCATATGTATGTGGAGGTTGTGGTTGGTTTGCGGGATTACCTTAAGGTTTTGAGGACTATTTCTAAGGAATCGATTGTGTGGGTTATTGTTTATAGGATGTTTATGATTGGGGAATGGATTATGTTGATTGTTGTGAAGGGATGGATTATGTGGATTTGTGTGAAGGAATGGATTCAGTGGATTTTTGTTGAGGAAAAGATTTAGTGGATTCTTGTTGAGGAAGGAATTGAGTTAATTGTTGATAAGTCAGTGGTTTTGGGATGGAATGAACATGATTAAATGATGATGTTTGTTTTGTGAGTGGTTGTGTTTGAATGAGGGGGACATGAGGGGGTACAAATTCTAATGGATTAGATCTAGTTCCCGTAATATTCCCTAGTGGCTTATTTGACTGATATTGTATAAGAGGTTGCATGAGTGGAATGGATGTATGACCTTGTTGGTTGTTAACTATAGGTGTTTCTCCCCTAACCAAAATTTGAATAGGGTGTTGGGATTATGGAGCCTTGCAACATGAGAATGAATTATGGATGGTTTGTGTTAGTTATTCCTATGTTGTCATTAATGTCAACATGATGATAACTATATGGGATGTCTACATGGTTTACCGAAATATGTTCTCTACCAGTAATACTCTTTTGTGATGGATTAGTGTGTTGGTATTTGAGTCCAAAATTCACTACAAGATCTCATATAACTCCAATCTCTTAACCATGTTATTATGACTCATTTAGATAACTATATCTTGGATCTTGAGACATTTTTGGTTGTGAGTAGAAATTTATCTCTTACATAGTTCAACTATGTATTCTATTGTTGTTTCTTTCTTGGCATACTGAGTGGGAGACTCTAAATCTTATTAAAGTGAACATTCTTATGTTGTGGTTTTGTTGTTGGTAGTATGATGGGAAACTAATGTGTTCTCAGATCTGGAAGGTTTTTGCTTTGAGGTTTATTTTTTGGTTTGGAGAATTGTGTTGTAGTCTTGGCCAACTTAGCATATGCAATGCATTATGGAGACTAGTTATGTTTTATGGATGCTAGACGACTTGGTATTATTCACTACATGGATAAAATGTTTAAATTATATATGGTGCCAACAAAGATATTTTTTATTATTTTGTTTTCATCTAATTAGGTCGACCTAATTGATGAATAATATATAATTGTATATATAATATGTTTTGAAATGAATGATTAGTGGGTGTGAAGTGTGAGTGCAAAAAGGATTAAGTGGTATGCAAAGATCTGATCCTAAATGGTTTATCAGTTGTGGGTCAGAGAACATTAGTTGAGAAACTACTGTGTGAGGTAGTACTTCATATTATGAGCTTCATTGGAACTAAACCCTATACATTGAAGGTGTATCCTATCAGTTCAATCTTTTGGCAATGAGTCACTATCTTTGTATCTTGGCAGTTAGCCTTGTTTTGTACTAAGGCAATGAGCCTTTTTAAGGATAGGGATTCCTAACAGTGATCCCTATAATATTTTGTATCCTAATATAATATATTATGAGTTAACCCTCATCGTGGTTTTTCCATTTTTGGGTTTTCCACATAAAAATCTTTGTGTTCATGTGTATGGTTGCATTGATTTATTTTTTATGTTCTTTCTTGTTGATTCAGTCAGAATTATGATAATGATTAGATATATTTTATTGTAGTTTTATGGAATACTGATTCAACCCCCCTCTAAGTATTTCAGATGTTCTAATTGGTATCAGACCTTGGCTCCTCAGAAGAAGCCTAACAACTTTCAAGGAAGGTCCATAACTTGAGTATAAGAATTTTTTTCCTCTGAAAGTGGTCTCTACTAGATATTCAGAAGAAATAGAATATCTAAAGGACAAGTTGATGAAAGTGAATGAGTATATTGAAAAGTAAAATTGTTGAATCATGTGATCTATTGGTTAAGGCAGATGAAGTTGTCTCTATCATGTTGCAAAAATCGGATGAGAAGAAAGGAACTGAAGAATGTTAGGAAATTTAAATTCAAAGGAAGATGGATGAATGCATAAAGATTGAGGAAGAAGCAGAAATCTTGAGATCTGACCTGGAAAAAGAAAGAATTTTTGAAGAAAATTTTAAGATAAGCTCAACAATGTTTGATGAGTTGATTACTTCTTAGAGACTGGCTATGGATAAAAGTGTTTTAGGGTTTGAGAAAGGTCAAAGTTCTAAAGTGAATAAATCTACTAGTAAGAAGACTCCATGCAAAGATGGAAAAATCAAGGATCTAAGAAGGAAATTTGGAAGAAATCCTATCAAACAACCTAATGCTAAAAGGTATTTATCTTTCCATGTTTATTATTCTTGTCGCAAATTTGGTCATAAGGAAAAGGACTAAAAAAGTAAATGAATGATTCTTTATCACTTTGGAAAATGTATTAAGTGTAAGAAGATTGGATATAAAGTTAGTTTGTGTGAAGATAAGTTGAATAAAAGAAAGAATGGAAAGAAGAATGTTGTTTTGTATAAGTGCAACAATTTGGAACACCTTGGTAATAACTCTAAAATAAGAAAAAATAATTATCTGGTGAAGAAGAATGATCAAATCATTGATCCAGAAGAAGCAAGAAAGGAAATAAAAAATATTTGGAGAAAGGAAGGAGAAATCAAGCAAATTGAATCAAAATCATCAATCTTATCTGTGTTGACCTTTAGTGTAGATAGTCCCATCAATTTTTAAGTAAAGTAGTGGCTAAGGGGGAGCAATTATCAGAAAATATAATAAACCCCCTCATAGATACTTGTGTCACATCATGAAAGAAGTATATTTAATATGGTAATGAAATTAAGGAATTTTCTTAGTCACATGTTTGAAGGATGAAGTCTATAAAATTTGAAAGAATGGAGGCACACACAATTTTCAAGGTAATCTAATTGCAAGTTGAAGAATTTATTGCAAAATCATTCGAAATGAAAGGAATAAATTTAGATAATTCAAAAGGGTTATGTATTTTTGGAGAAGCATGCAAAGGAAGATTAGAGAGCAATTCAGAGTTTTAGGGTTTGAAGAAGAGATCAAGTGGATTCTAAGTGAGCTCCAAAAGTATGATATCTATACATATCTTGTTGGCATTTAGAGATATATTCCCGTTCACACAATCTTTCATTTTTATTGCTATGGATAATTCAAAGGTTGTGAATAGTGCAAATAGAGTGCAAGTTAATTTGAAGAGATATTTGAGGAATGTACTAGAAGAGTCTGTTGGTACATTATCTCACATCCCTCCAAGAGTGTTTCCGACATAAGATATCTATGCATTTGTTTATTGTAAGAAAAAATAAATGTTGTTAGTCTAGTTGAGCATGCTATGTGATAGTAAATTGAAAGAGAACCATGATGCCTATAGATTGTTAGTTGAGAAAAGTTGGATGTTTGGAGGAAAGTCCCTTTGTTTGAATTTGAAAATAAGTATATTTAAATAGTGTTGATCAGAATTCACAATGAACCTTTGTGGATTGATAAGGCACATTTGATTACTAGAGAAGGTATTAGAGATGAGACTAGTTTGTGCTCCTTCAGACCATTTCCCAAATGGAAGGCTATGGATGAGAAAGAGATAATTGAGGTTACTGATGCAAATATTGAAGGGAAAGAGATTGATTTCAGATCAATTGTGGATTTGGTAATAAGGTATGCTGCTATGGTCATTGGTCACAAAGTTTATATACCTAGCAATGATCTTATAGTTTCTATTGTTGTTGTACATACTAATATTGATATGGTTAAAAGAGGTATAGATTATGACTTGTGTGAATTACTTTGTATACATATTTTGAAGAATTTAAAGGAAATCAAGAAGAGTAAGAAGAATATATTCCGATATGGAAATTTGGGTGTTTGTTTACTCTTTTACTTTTTGAGAGAATTGCTAGTAAAAGGAAGGATACAATGGTCAAATACAAAGCCTATTTCCCATCAAATCAGTAACTTCATAATAAATCTTTGTAGTTCGGATGCATAAGAGACTACCCTTGTTGCATTCTTTGGAAAATTTTATATGAGGATGAGTAGAAGGTTTAGGATTCTAGTAATTGTTGTTGAAAGGTAATCCAAGAGCATCAATTTTCTTATGTCTACAAATTTTTGTCACATGGAAGCAATTGAATCAAAGTGTTAGAGTCTAAAGTTGATAATTATGCTAAGATTATTTTGGAAATCCCTAAGAATCTCAATATAGAAGGTACCTCCGGTAGCATAACTAGAAAAAGGAAGAAAATGAAGAGAGTTGTTAAGAAAGAAGTTGTAGAAGGAAGTGATTTTGAGAGAGCTCAACATGAGAATGAAAGAATAAATGTTCAATGAGCTTTGGAAGAATTGTAGAAGGTTATTCTCGATGATAATTTTGATTCATCTATTTCTATTATGGAGAATCTTCAAGGCATGATTGATTCTTTGAAGGTCTACATATCCAAACTTGAAGTGCATACTGGAATTAGGTTTGATGAAGCAATTTTGGAAGATAGCAAGGAGAAATGTGAAAATGAACACAATCGAGTGATTAAGGAATTAGAGAGTGTACAAGTTTGTGAAGAAGAGGCACAAGAACTACTAACTTTTTTTCCTAGATTGGTCTAATAATACAATGAACATAATAAATGAGATAAGGATGAGTGAATCCCATATGATCACTCAGGAAGATACATATAGATTAGTAGAAGATAGAGATAATCAAAGGTGGTCCTAATTGTGCAGCTTCAGGATAAATTATTTTCTTTGCAGGATCAAAGGACAGATGTTATTAATAATTTTGTGGCACTTAGAGACATGATTAAACTCATGCACACTTCTTTTTCTAGTGCTCTTGGCTATATTGGTGAATTATCAGAGATTAATCTTAGTCCCAATATTTTAGTAGATGGTGTAGAGTCCTTAACTACACTTGAGCTATTACACAAGAATATTATAAGTGTAAAAGTTTCATGGGAAGAAGGCAAAGCATCATGGAAGATCATCCTAGAGATTCTCAGAGGTTCTTCTTCAGCTTAATTCAATTTTGTGCTCATATATTTTTGGTTATATTTTGATGCATATATACATATATACCTAATCCATCCTTTTTTATTGATGTCAAAGGGGGAGAGATAAAGAGATGGAGAGATAGAGAGATGAAGAGACAGAGGTTAACAAAGAAATACATTTTTATGAAGAAAAATTTTGATAGGGGGAGTATTCAGAGTATTCAGTTGTACTATATTAGAAATTGTTTTTTCCATGCATGTTGCCATCAATGCCAAAGGGGGAGATTGTTGGGATTATGGAGCCTTGCAACATGAGCATGAAGTATGGATGTTTTATGTTGGTTGTTCCTATGTTTTTATTGATATTAACATGGTGATAACTATATGGGAAGTCTACTTGGTTTATAAAAAGTTGTTCTTTATTAGTAATACTCTTTTGTGATGGATCGATGTGTTGGTATTTGAGTCTAGAATTCATAGTAAGATCTGATATGATTCTAATATCTTAACCATGCTATCATGAATCATTTATACAACTATATCCTAGATCTTGAGATGTTTCTAGTTGTGAGCAGAAATTTATCTCTAACAGAGTTCAACTTTGTATTCTACTATTGTTCCTTACTTGGAATACTAAGTGGGAGACTCCACATCTTATTAAGGTGCGCATTCTTATGTTGTGGTTTTGGTTTTGGTAGTATGATGGTAAATTAACGTGTTCTTAGATCTGGAAGGTGTTTTCTTTGAGGTTTATTTGTTGATTTGGAGAATTGTGTTCTATTCTTGGCCAACAACGTATGCAATACATTATGGAGACTAGTTATGTTTTATGGATGTTAGCTGACTTGGTATAATGAACTACATGGATAAAATGTTTAAATTATATATGGTGTTGACAAAGAGAGTTTTTTTTTTTTCATCTAATTAGGCTGACCTAATTGATGAATAAGATACACTTGTATATACAATATTTCTTGAAGTGAATGATTAGTGGGTGTGAAGTTTGAGTGTGAAAAGGATTAAGGGGTATGCAAAGATCTGAGCCTAAATTCTTTATCAGTTGTGGATCTAAGTAGATTAGTTGAGTGACTACTGTGTGAGGTAGTACTTCATATTTTAAGCTTCATTGGAACTAAACACTACATATTGAAGGCGTATCCTATCAGTTCGATCTTTTGGAAGTGAGCCACTATCTTTGTATCTTGGTAGTTATCCATATTTTATACTCAAGTAGTGAGCCTTTTTAAGGATAGTGAGTCCTAAAATTGAGCCCTATAATATTTTGTATCTAGATATAATATATTGTGAGTTAACCCTGCACGTGGTTTTTCCCTTTTTGGGTTTCCCATGTAAAAATCTTGGTGTTCATGTGTATGGTTGCATTGATTTGTTTTTATGTTCCTTCTTGCTGATTCAGATAGAATTATGATAACGATTAGATGGATTTTATTATGGATTTATGGAATACTAATTCACCGCCCCCTTAGTATTCTAGATGTTCAACATAGGGGAAGGTGTAATTTGATAACACACATCATTCTTGAATCTTGATTGATAAAAAATATCTTGTGGTGTAACTTGAGGGGCTTGAGGGATCAACGGGTCTAGACAAACCTGGGAGATTTGAGGATCCTAAAATTGAGAGGGGGGTAAGGTGTTAACATATTGTGTCATTTCAAACCTAGGTGGTGGTTTGGAATCCCTCATAAGAAATGAAGAAAGGATCTTATCTAATCATTCTGCATGGATACAATCAATCATTTTTGAATTAACTGGATTACTAAGATACTCCTTAATAGAGATCTCAGGTTGATTAACCATACCTTGCTCAAGGGAAGGTCAAGGATTAGAACCCAATATTTTTTTTGTGTTCAATTATTGAGATCCACCGTTAGTGGGTGGATTGGGAGGGTAATGTGATTGATAAGTCTATGACTATTGTTCAATGAGATTTTTAGCCTATGATAGAGTGGTAATGGGAGTGAAAGTGTGCATAATCAGATGATGAAGATGATATAAATGCTTGGGATGATGCTAGATGATAATAACTAGATGATTGATAAAAGAATGACAGATTGATTGATTAGATGATTGATTGTATTAGATTGGATCGATGATTAGATAGGATCAATGATTGGATATGATTGATGATTGGATTGGATTGATTGATTGGATTGGATGGTTGATTGTATTAGATTGCTTGATTAATGTAGTACCCCAAACTAGACTTGAGATCTTGACTAGATGATGTTTGGATATAAGATTGTTATTTGATATAGACTAATGATCTCAAACAAACTATATGATTGTGATGATGATGACGATTGGATTACATGATTATGGCAAAAGTTTACTTCTAGATGGAAGAAAATTGATGAGGCCGCAGATAATTAATGACTCAATATGGATTATGCTCCTAAGTAAACATGGATGACAATGATAAAGGTTGATTAACTAGCCAAATTGGATAAGATCTTAAATAGACATCTAGGGGAGTTAGATTAGATGTTTGATGATTGGTAGGATGATTAAGGATAACCTAAGATGAAGCTATGTGATCGATTGAATGATTTAATGACTTTTGGAAAATTTGAATGCACAAAAATGGTGATTATAAGAGATTCAGGGATGCTAAAAATGTTTTGATCACAAGATTGGGCTTGGAACAATGTAAGCTTTCACTGGTCAAGAGGATTCACTCTCGGGTTTTTCAATGGGAAGCACAATCACCTCTGTAGGTAGTGGAATCACCCCTCTATACTATCACAAATTTTCCTCTGTAGGAAGTAGAATCACCTATCTAGGACTGACAAGGGATGTATGGACCACAAGTATATATTTTCCTATCAAATCTAGGTGTAGGAATACAAGAGCGAATTCGCCCTTGAGTATCACCAATTTTCCTATCTAAGGATCACTATATGGAGATGGATAGTGAGATCACCTATGAAGGATTGAATGTATGGATAGGAAGGCATAATTACCTATCCAGGGAGCAAAATCATCTATCTAGGGAAATTTGATATGAACACGGGATGATAGAATTTCCTATCAATGTTTGACTATACGAATAAGATGAAGTGGATCTACCTATGTTGGAGGCTCAATCACCTATCAAGGAAATACTCAGTATAGAATTAGGGATGCAAAGTCTCTTATCCAAGGAGAAAATTCACCTATTTAGGGAAGACAGTACAGACATGGTGGAGCATTTTTGCCTCTATAGGAGACATAATCACCTATCGAGGATCTAGACATATACAAGTAGATTTGCCTATCGACAAGACAAAGTTGCCTTTTGGGGGGAAACTAACTAAAGTGACTGATGAGTTCTCAAAATGACACTTTAATTAATCATTTTATATTCTCAAAGACTTTATTATATTATTAATTAACTATGTTGGCAGTAGATTATATACTTATATGCTTGCTTGTTTTATCTTATATTAAACTAATTTGAGGATATATTATAAATAATATTTTGCATTAAATGTGTTGATTTTAATGATGGTAATGATGGAATGAATATGCAATTTCAAATCTCTACTATCATATTAGAATCCTATTTTTGAGGATACTATTCAAGTGATTTAATGCTTACTTCATGAAGTGTATTTGTTAAACTCTTTGTTTGACAATGTGGAGTCAATTGCTCTCCTGAACGCTCCAACTGGATATTGATTCATCATGATTTCAAATTGACTTCCTTAGTCAGTTTGGAAAATCCTTGTTCTAGCTATTATGAGGTGGAATTCTCTCTATAACTTTTAGTTCTATTTTGGTTTTAGTTGTTGCTTCGTATCTTGGCGGGTAGCGCCATGATTTTGAATTGAAATAAGGGATATTCCTACAAATATCCATCCTTAGATTTAGTCTTGAGTTAGATAATTTTTCTCTTAGCATTGTAATGTTTTTACTACACACTTTTGTCTCACTCACCTATTTGGTCCAATTTGAATCTGGGTGTTAAAGGTCCCACCAAAGGAAGAGAAGGGTCCGCTCAACTGAAGGAAGTGACCTTGTGTTGTGTTCTTGTGATTTCATTAATTTTTGTCTAGTTTGTATCAATTGAAAAGTTAAGAATAATGATCTGTGTTTAATCATTGTTAGTAACTACATTTACTTATACTCATAGATTAGATCATTGTGTTTTTAAGATAGTTCATGATTCTTTACTATAGATTAACATTTTTTTACTATAGATTTAATTGTTTTTCATAAGAATTAGACTTAATAGCTATTTTCAAATGCATGTGGTTTTAATGGAAGTAAAAATGATGACTGATGGGAAGATTAAATTGAAATTTATTTGGAATTTATTCATTGAAATTAGTGTTTTTATTTTCTAGATTAGTCTTTATTTTCTTGCAAGCGTAAATAGACTCTCTTTTCAAGTAAATTTCAATTCTGAATTTTAGATTTAGAGTGAATTTAGTTATAGCTTAAATTTTCCATGAATCAATTACAATTAAGTCAAGTGGAGTTTGAAGTAAGTTATAGGAGTCTAAGTAAGCATTATTTTAGGGATAAGATAGATTTAGTCTTTAGAAATTAGTCAATTACACTATTGAGAGCTCCTAGAGGCTCCTAAAGGATTCAGACCAAAATCAAAAGTCACTATTTACCATGCAAAATTCCCCAATCCATGGAGACATCCTTATCGCATATAGCTCTAAGATACACCTGGTTCAATAATTGAAAGATTAAATGATGCAAGAAGTGACATCAAAAACCTTGCCCATGATTTTTGGCACCATTGATAGGGAGATTAAAAGATATGGCTATTAGTGTTGATAAGGAAGACAATTTAGATTATGGGGTCAACCTGAATGGAGGAGTCCTTAGTGGAATCAGCCATAGTGGCAACAAAATCAAACACATTTTCAACCATGGAAAAATTAGGGGCTGAGGCACCCTTGGGAACAGTCACCTCAATTAACCCATGGTTCTAATCCTACTAATGAACAAGTAAATCAGCCTCAGATGCCAGCATAACCTATTCCAAATCCAAAAATGATTGAACTGATTCAAATCCTCCTACTCTGAATGCCATTGATGCCAGTGATATTCAATTAAGGAACCGTAATGTCCCATCCATACCAAATGCTAAAGATTAGGAGGGTGAGAAAGAGAAAAGAGAGTATTCGAAGGATAATGAAAAATTTGATGATGAACAAAAAGTTAATTAGGAACCTTACCCAAAGCATTTGAAAATAGAACAAGTAGCTCCTGACAACTCCCAACCAACTTATATGAATGTGGTAGATTCTCAACTTATACATAAATTGAAAAAGATTAATATTGAGATACCATTATGACAGGACATTAAAGACATATTGGAAATAAATTAGTTGGTCAAGTCTTTTTGTATGAAAACACTAGATAGGAAGAAAAAATTACCTCCTACAGTATAGATAGGGACCAAAATCATTGATGTTTTGTCAATAATATTACTCCCTCAAAAATATAATGATCCTAGTAATCTTGTGATAACTTTGAGTATTCAAGGAATTGAGATAATCAATGTGCTAATTGATTTAGGACCAGTTATCAATGTTATCACATTAGACATTGTTGAAATGTTGGGTATGACAACTGTTCAACCCACAATAACTGTTTTATAGCTGGTAGATCAATGTACTACCAAACCTAAAGGTGTTCTTGATGATATCATGGTTACAATTGATACATGGGATTATCTAGTTGAATTTCTAGCCCTTAAAGCTAGAAAGAAGGATTCTAGATATCCAATTATCTTAGGCAGACCATGGTTAGCCATTGCAGCAACATTGATAGATTATAGATCAGGAAGTATGATCATTTCTAATAGTAGGAAAAAAAAGGAGTTGTCACTTTATCCTCTGGCCCAACCATCAATTCAACCTAATACTCAACCTTGGGTTGATGAGGATATGGATTCAAAAGGAGATGGCATTGTGGATCTGGTCATTATTACTTTAGTAGAATATTTTGAGGAATGTGAAGAACAAGTTATTAATCCTAAAGAGATTGATCGAGTAGTGAAGAAGAATTATCATCAAACATTACACCAGAAAAATTCACATCCATGTCCTCTAAATACACTTGTAGGGGATCCGGTTGATTCTAAGAATGAGACTAAAGAAATTACGGTAGCACAGGATATACCTCTCTTCATTAATTCATCCTTATCCTCCTCATGAGAAAAGGAATTAAATAAAATCTTGGAAGATCATATTAAAGCATTTGCTTGGGAATACAAAGACATGAGAGGAATTCACCCTTCTATTTGTACTCATCATATTTATACCAAATATGTTAAGCCAGTAAGGCAAGGTCAAAGAAGAATCAATCTTGTTCTTCAAGACCTTGTTAAGAAAGAAATAGAGAAATTGTTGAAAGTGGGGTTTATTTATCCAATATCTAATAGTCAATGGGTTTCCCCATTGGTTATTTTTCCAAATAAAAATGGAAAGTGGTGTGTATGTTTAGATTATAGAGAATTAAACAAAGCCACTAAAAAGGATAATTTTCCTTTACCATTCATTGATCAAGTACTGGATAACTTAGCTGACAGTAGTTATTTCTCTTTCTTAGATGGTTTTAGTGGGTACAATCAGATCCAAGTGGCTCCTAAAGACCAAGATAAGACTAATTTCACATGTCCTTGGGGTATGTATGCTTATATAGTTCTACCATTTGGACTATGCAATGCTCCAACCACTTTTTAGAGAGTTGTCCTAGCTATTTTTATAGATTTAACTACCTCATGTGTGGAAGTATATATGGATGACTTCATAGTCCATGACCAAACATTTGAACAAGCACTTGAAAGTTTGAACAAGGTTTTGCAAATATGTAAGGATCATAGGTTATCTTTGAATCATTGAAAGTGTTCCCTTGTGATGAAAGAATGGATTGTTCTAGGACACCACATTTCTAAACAAGGAATCAAAGTTGATCCCAAGAAAGTAGAAATCATTCAATAGATTGAGATCCCTAAAATCAAACTAGTGTTTATATTTTTCCTAGGCATGCTAGGTTTTACAGAAGATTTGTTGAGTGATTTAGTAAAATTGTTGAACCTTTGTTTACATTTCTCAAGAAATATGTAGAATTTTTATGGACAAGTGATTGTCAGAAAGCTTTTGAAACAATTAAACATGCCTTAACGAATTCTCCGATTATTAAAGGACCTGTTTGGGGAGTTCTATTTCATATACATACTAATGTGTCCAACTTTGCTACTGGTGTAGTTTTGGGAAAGAAATATGAGAATGAAGCAATGCATGCTATCTACTATGTTACCAAAAATCTAAATCCTGTAGAAAGTAATTACACAACAACTGAAAAAGAGTTTTTAGCCGTAATATATGCAATTAATAAATTTAGGCACTATATTACTAGTTACAAAATATTCATTTATATAGACCACGCTACTATTAGATACTTGATGAATAAGATTGTAGTGGGTGGATGAATTATAAGATGGATATTATTATTGCAAGAATGTGATGTGACCATAATAGATAAGCCTAGTAAAGATAATGTTGTTGTTGATTTCCTTTTGAGAATTGTGTTGCAGGGTGATCAAGAGCCAATAGATGACACATTTCTAGATGGGCACTTGTTTGCAATATCAATTCATCCTCCATAGTTTTCTGATCATCTTGCAAATTATCATGTAACAAGTATGCGTCCAAATCATTTTAATCCTAAGAAAAAAGGAGATTAATTCATGAAATTTGTAGATTCTTATGGATAAATGGAATTTTATTTAAGATGTGTCCTGATCATGTTCTTCACAGGTGTGTTGCTAAAATAGATGTTTATGATGTTATACATGCTTTCCATCATGAGGAAAAAGGAGGACATTATTTAGTGATCAGGACTGTTCATAAGATCTTAGGAGCTAGTTATTTTTGGCCATCTATGACAAAGGATGTTTCATTCTTTGTTAAGCATTGTGATGAATGTCGGTGGATGGGAAGACCTACACCAACAATGGAGATGTTACAACCTTAGATATATACAAAACCATTTGAGAAATGGGGAATTGATTTCATGGGACCTAATGATCCACCTTTCATAGGACAACACTATATTCTAGTTTGCACAAACTTTGTCATAAAGTGGGTTGAAGTGAAATCTTTTCTAGCAGAAAGGGAAGATAAAGTAGCTGATTTTATGTACAAACATATTCTTCAAAGATTTGGTGCACCAAGGGAGATAGTGTCAAACTAAGGACCATAGTTTTTGTCTTCTATGATGGAAGCTTTTATGCAAAGATACAAGATGACACACAAAAAAATCCACACCATATCATTCTCACGTGAATGGGAAAGTAGAAGCTACTAATTGGGAATTGGAAAATATTTTGACAAAGATTGTTTCATTGAGGAAAATAGACTGTGCAGAAAGGTTAGATGAAGTAGTTTGGGCTTACAATACAACATGGAAAACTACTACATGATTCTCTCCATATGAGTTAGTGTATGGGAAAACTCTAGTCATGCTTATTGAGTTTGAGTTGTAGACATTAAAAATAACATTGGATGTTGGTATTAATTTATCTTAGGCAAAGAAACGTAGGATTCTACAGTTGAACGAATTGGATAAAATGAGAATGAAAGCTCTTCAACAAATAAAAATAATCTAGAAGTAGAGGAAAAAATGGCATGATAAGCACATTGTGACTAGAAAATTCAACAAAGGAGATTGGGCACTATTATTTGATTCTAGATTTTATGAGTTTAAAGGGAAATTCCAAAAAATATGGTTGGGACCCTATGAAATTGACCAATTTTTTGAAAATGGAGTTGTTCAACTGGTACCAATAGATGGACAAAGAAGGATTATGCTGGTTAATGGTCATCATCTGAAGATATATCACAAACCTACATCAAGAGAGGAGTTTTTATCAAATTTACAACATAGAATTGAACATTTTCTGGTGGAAGATATTTATTCCATAGAAGAATGTGCTCTTGAATAATCTTTTGAAAAAGAGGCATGAATAAAGAGGGTAGATTGAAAACCAGAAATGGTGGTTTACCTTATGAATAAAGAAGATAAATTGAAAACCAAAAATAGTGGTTTATCTCCAAAAAAAATGAAAAAAAAAAAAAGAAAAAAAAAAGAGAAAAAAAAGGAAGGAATTGATGAAAACCAGAAATGGTATTCTTCCTCGATCAACTTTAGTTTTCTCTTGATGGCTCCTGCTAACTCCTTATGTTCCCAAGGTTCTCAGTAATAAATTTTCTTGTTAATTCTGAGCTCTCTTTGATTGACTAATTGGAATATTTTCCAACTAAAATAATTTATACACTCTAATTGGCTTCTACATTAAACAAAAAGGTATGCATTTATTGTATGTATTTTTTTTGAAGTATTATTTTCTAACTAAGTTATTATGATGCGAAATTGAGTAAATGTTGTAAGTATAGGAATCTTCACCTAATAGTTATTAATGTTGTAATAAATAAGTATAAATCATTTCAAAATCTGGTGGAGAGATAAGGATGTGACATTTAAATGAATTCCACAATAATTTCAAGTAATAATGATATTTTCATATCAATTCCAATGAATTTTCTTATGTTAGCACCACTGCTAACTTTGCAAATCATAATACAATGTACAAGGTTGTTGCATCTGAATCGTCTAGAGGGAATAAACATAAATTAATAACGAATGATTTTACATGATGCGTGATTTTTTTTTAAATTCCTGCATTTGAGTGAAGAAACACTCATTTTGTGTTTTTCTTGAACAATTATGGCTACCATTTTCTCTGTTGAGTTGCATAAGTGAAAAAAATGGGAAGTAAGACAAATTCAGAGACTAAAAATTTTAGTTTGGACCCTCAGATCGAGAGATTACTCAAAAAAGATGGGTGGCTTGATTTATTCAAATGTATGAGAGTTTTGAGCTTGAATTGGTCAAGGAATTTGTTAGAAATTTGTATATTAATGTTACCAGAGTAAGAGGAGAAGTAATATAGGTCATTCCTACTATTATAAGTGAACTATTTGGTATTCCAGCTGAAACAAAACCTATAAATAAAGGGCATATTAGTTTTGAAGAGTTGGTTTTAGAATTTCATGAAGAACTTGGATGGAAGCTTGAAATTCAGTGGCATAAATGAAGTCAGAGGGAAATTGCTCACAATAGCCTAGAGGAGCTCTAAAAAATAGTTGTGATGTGGTTAATGAAATTATTCACTTATGAGGGACAATATGGCACAATCTTAGGGCTAGGAATGTGAATGCTGATGCATTTAAGGTATGGTTTTATCAAACCATCTACAAAAATCAACTTACATTCCTTTCTACTTTCTCAAATTTCTTCTATGATATCTAGAGTAAAATCTAGGGGTGTATCATCTATAAGATATCATAGTTTGATACATGTGATAATTAAGCACCATTTCATGAGGAAAGAGTCTAGTAGGGAAGGGTGGCTGGAATTTTTTTCAACTCCCATTGTTAAACATGAAATAAAATCCAAGAAGGGACCCATAGCAAAAAGGGTAAAAGTTAAAAAATGAGAATCTTTCAAAGAACGACAAAAAAAGAAAAAGAGGAAGCTATAGGAAATTTTTAGGGTAACCTATAGTAATTTTAAAAGGAAAAAACATGAATTGAAAGAATAAAACCCTAGTGCTGCTGACACCCATGTTACAACTCCTGAAACTCATCAGGAAACTTTGGAAATCCATGAAGAAGTTCAAACCTTTGTGCATTCTCTTGAACAAGTTGTTAGTACTCTTGAATCCCCACTTCCATCTCTAGGAATAACTCTTGTTATAGCATCCCATGGGTCACCATATGAAAAAAAAATTCCTCATATGTCAAAAGAAGATAGCCCTATTGAAGGGTTTAATAATCAAACAGAAGGAAAGAAGCTTCTGATAAATTTGAAGATGAGGAGGTTGAATCTTCTCCTCCACATTTATTGGTTTTTGAAAGAAGGAATGGAAAAGAGCCAATGAATGAACAAGAAAAGTATCCTCAAATGCATGAAGGAGAGGAAATTGAGGAAGAAGAAGAGATGGAAAAGGAAATGGAAATATCTAGAATACAAGCAGAATTAGAGGAAGAGAAAAGAAGAGGAATTACAACAATCTGTAAATAAAACAAAACAAATGGAAAAAGAAAGGTAGAAAAAGAAATAATTTTACAAGGACAGTTAAACAAAACCAAAAAGGCCTTACAACAAGCTAATGCATAGGAATTAGCTCGAGTAGAGGAGACAACAACGTTAAGTGCAGTAGAAATAGGAATATTGAAGGAAGAATTACAACAAAAAGAGGAGTAATTAAGACAAAAATTGAGTAAATTACATTATCATGAGGCTTCCACCTCATCTGATCCAAGAAGATACCTTTATCTAATGACAATAAAACTTAAACAAGAAAATAATCAGTTGAGAAGTTAGAATCAACAATTAGAGAAAGAAAGAGATGAAGTGAATGAAAGATTTTAGCAAGTTGTAGAACTTTCCGCTGCAATTTTGTCAATGAGAAAACCATTAGGGTTATATGTATTATTTTTGAGAGAAATATTTCTCCAATGGAAAATCAATCAACTGGTTCTAAAGAGAAAAATTGATTATGATGATGACAGTGAATTTTTTAAAGACTTTTACAATAGTCATCCAACTATTCAGAACCACATGTGTGAATATTCTCAACATGGTTTTCTCCTTGTTCATTATCCTCAGTATTTTCTAAATGTTTTTATAGGAGAGTTACAAATCAGGTCTTTTATATCATTGTTGCTTTTAATGATGGTAATGATTGAATGACTATGTAATTTTAAATATCTATTGTCATATTAGCATACTATTTTTGAGGATTTCATTCAGGTGCTTAAATGCATACTTCATGAAGTGTATTTGTTAAACTCTATGTTTAACAATGTGGAGTCAATTGCGCTTCTGAATGCTCCAACTCGATATTGATTCATCATGATTTTGAATTGACTTCCTTAGTCATTTTGGAAACTCCTTGTTCTAGCTATTATTATTTGGAATTCTCTTCGTTACTTTCAATTCTAGTTTAGTATTATTTGTTTCTTTGAATCTTGGTGGGTGGCACCATGATTTTGAATTCAAATAAGGGATATTCCTATTAATATCTATCCTTAGATTTAGTCTAAAGTTAGATATTTTTTCACTTAACATTGTAATGTTTGTACCACACACTTTTGTTCCACTCACCTATTTGGGCCAATTTGAATGAAAAAAAGGAGTTAATTTGAATCTAGGTGTTAAAGGTCCCACTAGAGGAAGAGCAAGGCCCACTCAACCAAAGGAGGTGACCTCGTGTTGTGTTTGTTTGATTTAGTTAATTTATGTTCAGTTTGTATCAATTGAAAAGTTAATAATCTTGATCTTTGTTTAATCATTATTATTAATTTCATTTACTTATACTCATAGATTAGTTCATTGTGTTTTTAAGATAGTTCATGATGCTTTACTATAGATTTAATTGTTGTTCATATAAATTAGACTTAATAACTATTTTCAAATGCATGTGGTTTCAATGGAAGTAAAAATGATGACTAATGGGAAGATTAAACTGAGGTTTATTTGGAATTTATTCATTGAAATCAATGTTTTTGTTTTCTAGATTAGTCTTTATTTTCTTGCAAGCGTAAATAGAATCTCTTTTCAAGTAAATTTAAAATCTAAATTTTAGATTTAGAGTGAATTTAGTTATAGCTTAAATTTTCCATGAATCAATTACAATCAAGTCAGGTGGAGTTTGAACTAAGTTATTGGAGTCTAAATAAGAATTAGTTGAGGGATAAGATAGATTTAGTCTTTAGAAATTAGTTGCTGAGTTACACACCTAAGAGCTCCTAAAGGCTCTTGAAGGAGTCAAACAAAAATCAAAAGACATTGTTTATAGTTAAAAACCTCCCAATCTATGGAGACATCCTTATCACATACAAATCTAAGACACACTCGGTTTGATAATTGAAAGATTAAATGATGCAATAAGTGACACCAACAACCTTTCCCATTAGTGATTGGACTGGTGAATGACATGGATTCACCTATGAGGGAAATATTTCTCATATAGAGCATGTATCTACCTCTATGAGAAGTAGAATCACCTATGAGGTAGAAAGACATGCAAAGAACAGAAAAATAGCAAACAACAGATAGTGGCAAAGATGAACTCAAGGCAAAAACTTTTACTAGTATAACACAAGAAGACATGCCAAGCACTTGAACATGCCTAAATTAGTAGCAAAGGATTTACAAACTTTGTGTATCCCACACTAGGAATCTCCTTAACTCAAGTGTAGGAATACCCAAAATAGGTGTATAATATCATTTTTACTTGAGGAGATAGCTAGGGGCCTCCTGGAATGGAAGGATAACCCAATCACCCTCTCCTCAAAAAGCTATGCATAGCTTATACAAATATGAGGATTCCTATCTCTAATCAAGGGAGCCAAAAGGTGGGTGTAAAAATATTTTGGGTACGATGCATATCCCCTACACTACACCAAGTCATGACTGAACACGGGTCTTATCTAGGCTTAACAGGTAAACTAGGGAGTTATCAATACACCAAGAGGGTGCATGAGATATGTCTATGAACACCATATCATCAAAAGCATGGGTCAAAAACTTCAATGAATGTCCTAAAATATCAGACCAAACCTACACACCTAACTAGGAATCACCTTAGTATCAATGCTTTGCTAGACACAATGTGACTGGATTGGGGTACAAATTTAGTTCTCCCCCCTTTATATACTCCACCAATTTTTGTGGTTGAGGTCATCCCTTGGGTGATTAAATCCCAAGCATACCTCCTAAAGGGAAGGAAGTCTTAATGGTTTATGATCCCTAGGCTTACATGTAGCACAAGGGGAGAGCATACACACAAAGCTAACACCTCCTACGTAAATAAAAATGGACTTGAGTTAATTGCAATTTATGATCCCCAAGTTCACTGTATAGTACAAGGGGAGAGCATATGTCAATAGTAACTCCAAATATGGAGAACAATTGTTTGACCCTTTTTAAATATAAGTGTGCCTAGTTAGTTTGGGAAAACAAACTACTCTAAATCTTTGACTGTTCGTCCTCTGATTAAAAAGTTAGAAGTTTCTATACTTCAGTCTTCAACAAACGAGAAGCTGCATAAAATTTTAGCAACTAACACAGGCACAACAAAACAAGTTAGCTAGTCAGTATCAAACATGTTGATGCAAAATTTTGTAGGTAGCAGCCTTATGGGAAACTTAGCTATTGGGGGACTTGTGAGCATAGCTAAGTGACCTCTGGGATTTTATCGAAGCTGGCTCTTCATTTTTAAAATGGGGGGGGGGGGGAAGGGAATGAAGACAAACATAAAATAAACAAATCTAAACTAAGGCAATGCACCAGATTAGTAATGAGATAAGTAAGCACATTTCTGAAACAAAGGTTTAGATAGTAATTAGCGTATATCAAATAGACGATTCCCAGCACTATAAACATAAGAACATCAAACCATTTGCATAGTATATCCCATTAAACATAAGCTAATACAAAAGAGTAGCAACATGATTTGTATTACGCTAGGCTACATAAATATTATTAAAGCTTGGAACAGATGTTCACATATTTCAGAAAATGCAAGCATAATTTAATGTCTTATCAAATGCTTGAAAATAGATAGTCTGAATGAATGGCATAGTCTGTGAGTTTAGATTTAATATCAAAAACTACAGAGGCTAATTCCTAGTGCTTAGGAAATTTTTTCCATCTAACAACCACAACAAAATGAAGAAAGGGCTACTTAAATTAGCTAGCCCACCACCTGAAAAATCCAACAGAAAATATGCTCCAGTGAAGCCACCCACGTGAAAGAAGGAATGATCGTGCACTAGGAGGGGCACTCCGAAGAGAGATGGGCCACATGACAAAAAAGTAGAAAGGGAAAATGGTGCCAAAATGGAAATGGTTGCAACAAACCATGAGAAAAAATAATAGACGCTCAAAAAAACACCATGTGGAAAGCTCCCACTCCCATCTGAACAAAAAACAAGCTAATGTGACTTGTGAAATGGAAAGCAACTAGAGCCCAGCCAAAAAGAAAAGAAGCCTCTAAAGGGAAGCCCCGATAGGACACCACATGGAAAGAAATTGGAGCCCGAAAAAATTAAAGTGAAGTATCTCAAAGGGAAGCTCTGATAGGATGCCATGTGGCGGTGGCCGGAAAGCTACGAGTGGTATCAAAACCAAAGGTGAAGCCGTGAAAAAAAAAAACCGTGAATGAAAAGAGCATAACGTGAATAAAAATTCAAAGCCAGGTGACTCACAAGGGAACTTCACCTATGGAATGAGAATCCCAGAATCTCTGGTTTTTCTTCATTTTATCTCATTTCCATGCATCAATGTGGTTGTTGATTTAAGAAAGCACTGAGAATGGCCCAAAACAAACAAAGCAGGGAAATATATACATATTTACACACCCACTGTAAAAGCCAAATTAATTGAACTTGTTGAGGTGTATTCCATTAACTAGAATACCCCAAGGCCTTGCCCTCTACTATTTCCAAATTGAACGAGTTGTGCTACTTGCACCATGTGATTTTGAATGGTCCTTCCTAGAGACTATCAAACTTGCCATGATGATCGAGCTTTGCTCCGTGCTCATTAAATTTGAGCACCAAGTCTCCACATTACAGACCCTAGTCAGCCATTTTCTTATCAAACCATTTCCTTACCACTTGCTGACTGTTAGTCATTTCCTCAAGAGCATGCTCTCATTTTTCCTAAACCTCAAGTAATTTTTCCAATTGCGCCTCCATTGCTCCATTTTTCTCAATCTCAAGAAACTTGAGTAATTGGATTGTAGGAATTTCCATAGAAATTGGCAACAACATTTCTTTCCCATATACTATCTCATAAGCAGATATTTTCAATATTTTCTTGGGTGTGATATGGTCTACCCATAGTGTTGTCTAGAGGTGCTTATGCCATTGCCTTTGATGTTCTGAACCTATTCTCTTGATCAACCGGAGAAGATTTTTGTTCGTAGATTCGGCAAGGCTATTTCCCTGTGGGTAGTAGTTAGAGGATGTCTTTAGGAAGACTCCATATTTTAGTGCAAACTGGCTAAATTTTGAGCTGAGAAAGGCTTTGGCATTATCTAAGATGATTTTCTTTGGTGGGCCAAACTTGGCTACCAGTTCTTCCAGGAAGTTCACAATTTCTACCCTGGTTGCATTTTTCAAAGGTACAGCTTGAGTCCACCTAGTGAAATAGTCAGTGGCTATCAAGATCCATCTATGTTCGGCTGATGAAACTGGGTTGATCATGCCAATGAAGTTGAGGCCACATTGAGAAAATGGATCTTCCACTCCAATTGGTTTTAGTGGCATGGAAAAACAAATTCTTTTCCCAACAAAAAATTGACACTCATTGCAAGACCTCACCAATGAATATGAGTCTTTAAATAATGCCAGCTAGAAATAACCAGAATGCATAATCTTGATTGCAGTAGTTTTTGCTAAAAAATCTCCTCTGGTTGGGCCATTGTGGTACTACTCCAATATCCTTTTTTCTTGTTCTTATATAACACACCTTAATAAGACACCATTGAAGTTCCTCTTGAAAATAACTCCCTCCAAGAGTACATAGCCATTATTTTGTAGTTGATAAAAATGCCTTTTAAATGAGGGGAGGTTGGTTGGGTACCTTCCTATTTGCATGAAATTAATTAAGTCATCTAGCCAATAATCTCCAGAACCCTCTTCATTCAGTAGCATGGGTTCTAGAATTTCAACCTCAGACATTGCTTCATTGTTTCCAGTCAAATATTTACATAGTCCCTTTCCTTTCACAGTCTTGACTGGCTTGATCTCGATGTCATACTCTAGAATCTTGGTTATCTAGTTAGCATGTTTCTCAGTGATTTCACCTTCCATAATATATTCATGCACGCTAGGGTGCAACATACAAAAAAATACCTTGTTGCATGATATGAGGTGTCAGAACTTCTTCAACCTCTTTACAATAGAAAAATCTTGCTTCTCCACAAATTTGTACTTCACCTCATAATATTTTAGAGTGCATGAATAGAAGGCAATGGGAAATTCTCTTTTATCTTTATCGTCTTTCTACATCAGGACAGTAGTGATACTCATGCTACCACCAAAGATGTACATGAGGAAGTCTTTCGAAAAATTCAGATTAACCAACACGGGAGAAGAAGAGATGACTTATTCAATCTGTTCGAAAGATTTTTTGGCTTCCACTATCCATTTAAAATCTTGGTCCTTTTTCAACATCAAGGTGATGGGCTGAACAATCCTTGCAAATTCTGGTATGAATCAGTTGATGAGGTTAACCTTGCCCAAAAAAGATTGAACTCCCTTTTTGTTGATCGGTAAAAGGAGTTCTTTGATTGCTTTAACCCTTTTCGGGTCGGTGACAATACCTTCCTTTGAGATGACATAGCCCAATAGCTTCCCTTGTGTGACCCCAAACACACATTTCTTCGGGTTCAGAGAAATCTCGAACCCCTGTCACTTTGGAAGAAAAGCTCAAGATGCTCAAAATGATCCTCAGTAGATTTTTGAAAAACCATTAGGTCATCTAGATAAATAAGGATGATCTTATTTATCAAATCCCTGAAAGCAATATCCATGGCTCATTGGAAAGTAGCTCTGACATTTGAAAGTCTGAAGGGAATTTTATCATAAGCATATGTTCCCCACTTGGTGGTATATGTCATTTTGTGTTAGTCCTCCTCCTTCACACAAATCTGATTGTAGCCAAAGAAACCATCTAACATTGAAAACATCTCAGAACTAGCAATTGTTTGCAAAATTTCCTCCATGGAAGGAAGAGGGTAGTGGTCCTTTAAAGATGCTCTATTTAGGTCTTGGAAGTCAACACACAACTGTATATCACCATTCTTCCTCTAGAACTGCACCAGGTTAGACACCTAAGTACTGTGTTTGATCAGGAACTCTATCCAAGATTCAATTAACTTCTTTAATTCCTAAGCCATTAACGACTCGATATTTGCATTTACCAGCCTCTTCTTTTGATGCATGGGTTTTGCTCCTTCTAGTAGCTCAATGGTGTGTTGGATAATGTCAGGATCATATCTCTTAAGATCATCATATGACCATGCTACCACACTCGGATACTTATCGCAAAAATATTTCAACCTTTCTTTATTCTTCTGTGAGACTCCTTTTCTGACCTTAAGCCTTTTATCTCCTCCGATTTGCAAATCTGCGTAATCACCTTTATCAGCTAAAAACCTTCTCTTGTCATTTCTCACATCATCAGAATCAAATAGACTCTTGAGAGTAACCAAACCTCTGGGAATCTTGTTTGATTTAAGCAGGACCACTTGATCTTCATAGGCTTCAATGATCTTTGGCTATAACTGGTCAGAAAATTCTTCGGACAATTGGAGAAATGATGTGATATGAGCATCACTATCAAACACTTTCCAATTTTTATCATTATTTGGGACTACAGGCTGCACAATCACTTGCACTAAATGTTTTTTATCAATTAACTCAGAAGCTGGCTCAAACTAAGATCCAATAGTCGCCATTCGGTCTGCTTTGGAATTCTGCCCTCTAGGTAGGGCTTGGATTTTGAATGCCTTGAAGCCTTCAATTAGGTCCCAGACCCTATGTCAATATGATTTCATACAAACATTCTTGGCGGTCGATAGCCCTCGGATCTAGTTAACCACCAGTTTTGAATTCCTAAACACCTGTATTTTCTTTGTACCCATTCTTTCCGCTAAACTCAAGTCATGGACAAGGCCCTCATACTCTACTTTTTTGTTGGAGCATGCGAACTAGAAATAGTATGACCTTAAGGTCTTTTACTTGGATGGAGATACCAAACATATTCTGGTGTTGACTCTTACTTTGCATCTTGCTTCGTCAAAGTGCAAGGTCCATAACTCTAAGGTCTCTTCACTCCCAGACTCTTTAGTCACTCTGGGCATAATCTGATCCTCCTCATGTATGATGTATGTTCCCAACCTAGTTGCATGATAGTTTCCAAAATGGTATGTGCCTATAAATTCATTCAAGAGAGCTTCTTCATTTTCAGTTCGGGAATTGCTTGCTTCTTCATCCTCAAGAAGCTTGGCATTGAGCATCTCTTTGGGGGTAATTGAGGTATGTGCTACCTCAAAATTGATCATGGATTCATTAGCCACATGCTTAGAATTTAAAGTTTCCAACAATATCTTCATCTTAGCTCCATGTTTGGTTCTTAGGATCAGTTGCAACTGGTCTAGAGAGAGGTGACCTCTAATATTTATAGTGAGTTGTTGGGATAGACATATCTCAAGCATAGGAGGGACATCAATGAGCATAGTTTCTTGGTTCATAGTAATGTTGGGGTAATCAAACAATATCATAGGAGACCCTTTGATTACTCTGACGGTTTCAACCTTGTTCACATCGAGTTGCATGACCCCCTTCTTAAGAGGCTCATATTCGAGTCTCAGAGCCTCAACTACTTGCTTGGGCATGATAGTGGTGCTAGCACTAGAGTCAACCATACAATTATGTAGTAGTATTTTACCAATGATAAGTCTTAGAAAGAAAGGCTTGGGTTTAGGCTTACCCTCTTTTTCGACCTACTTTTTGCTGATTGTTTTGCCAAAACTCTATTCAGGCCTGGATTGGTTGTCTTACCTTTTGAGGACTACTTGAGCATCTTCATGCCCTCTTCTCCCAATAATGCCTTCTATAATAGAAAATTTTGCTTCGAGATGGCCAGGATATCCCATAAATAAACATTAGCAAAATATTTCTTTAGTTGTTCCACCACGTTTAATGGCATTCATGACTGATGAGCTATGGTAGTTGGCTCCTTCTACCTCACAACTAGTGCATCTGACTATTTGGCAATTCTCGGGGTGGTCATGGGAGCTTTTTCTTTCAGATGGGGTGGATTCTTAGGACCTAGAACAATAGCCCCAAACTGTTGTGGACCTGATGATATAGTCGCTAACGGACTAGGAATTGGATTAGCTGACCCTTCAATTTGCAAGGATGTGAATTCTCTAGTGAGCCTCTGCTTGGAATGTGTATTGTAATATGACTATACTTGTGGTGCTTGGGTCACCAAAATTTCATTCAAGTTTGTTGACTCCTCTCCTTCCATCCAAGAAAAGAGTGCCTGGTCCGAAACTATCTCTAGCTCCTGCTCTATAGACATTCCTTGCATTTCAGTGGTGAGAACTGCGTTCTCCATTTGCTGAGAGGCAAATGCATGACCTTTGAAATCAGGCATAATGCCTTGACTACGTTGCTCTGATATATTCTATTGTAAATTCTATCACGGGACATTTTAGGGCATGTGTGCATCATTGCAAGGGAAGCACCGTAGATTAATCTCCTTGGAAAGATTATTTTGTCCCACTACCAACTCTTTACTCGAACTAGGATGGACAGTCTACATCGGCATAGTCATAGGAATGATGTGATTCTCTTTTGAGCTTTGGTATTACTACGCAATCTATCCTACGATTGATTCTACTGAAAAGGAGGTTTCTCACTTTGTTATTTTTGGTAAGCAAGCTTCCGATAGGCATACTTCTACTACTTCATACTGGTTAACTCATTTGTCATAGTTCACAACTACTCCCTCATGTCACTCACCTTAGTTGCTAGGGGGTTGGGCACTAGAGCTAAGAGTTTTGCAGTTTTCGCACACACGCCCCACTGAAGCAAGGACCCTCTTTGCTTGGTCTTTTGGTTCTTCTCTTTGGCCTTGTCTTTGGTCTTTGGTGATTTGTTTGTTGAATTTTGGTCACCTTGCTTGTGCAAATACCCTCTCTAAGAAAACACTTTGAAAATCCTGAGTTTTGGGTCAATTTCAGGTTTTTCCTTGGTTTCAAGATTTTCCTCCTCTAGCGGATTTCCCCGGTTGCCTTGAAAATCTGACGGAGTTTGTTTTTGCACTCTTTTTGGGGATTTTGGTCCTTTGCAAAAATTTTTGTCAATCGGATTTTCCCGAAATTCATTTTCTGCCTCAGATCCCCGAACTCATCTTGAATTGTCTTGTCATCGCATTAACGGCTCGCATACAGACTCCACAGTTGTGTTTAATGAGGTTTGAGCTAGTTTTTATGTTGTGAGTTGATTGCATTTTTCCCTAATTGAATTTTAGGGGATCAGTTGTGATTTCTTGGCATGATTAGCATTTGGATTTGCAAATTTTTGGGCTTGGTCATGGTTTTGTTGGCATTTTCCCTACTATTGCTTGCTTGCACGCATCAGGGTTTACTCTCGATCATTGATTACCACCTGTTTGCTTCATCAATGGTATATAACCATTACCCTTCTTTCAATTGATGAATGTGAATTTCTCTTTGGCTTGTTGAGTGTGCTTAGGTTTGATTTTGGTATTTTGAGGGGGGTTTGCAATTTGGCTAGGGTTTTTCATTTCCCATTTCAACTTTCCCTTTTGAAGTCGACGTTGTCTCCTTTAATTATCCTGTGATCAATTGTGCCTTTCCTTGCTCATTTTTCCACCCTTCGAATTTGGTTTTGTGAGCGAGTGGATCGAAATTATGGCTGTGTGTTCATCCTGTGGCCCTAGGGTTTGATCTCGAGTTTATTATCCATTGCTATTAGGCCACCCCTTGAGATAGTTTGAAAGTTGGTTCCATCGGTGGGCGATTTGAGGTAGGTCATTTTTGAGCTTAAATCCCCAAATCTATGATCATTCGATCAATTTGGGCGAAATTCCAACAGGGTTGTGATTTTTGGTTTTCTGTGTCCTCGCGGATTTCCTTCACCTTTGGATTTCTTTGAGTTTCCCTCATGTGGCCGCTTTACCGAGAGTTGCATAAAGTCTTGAAATTTGTTGCCTCAGGATTTCCCCAGATTATGTCACCTCTTCATTTCTCTGAAAAGTGCTAACTCTTGCTAACTTCATGGATTTTTGTCCCCAATGGAATTCCCCAAAAATTTGTTAGAAATGAAGAATAAAGGGAATGCATGAATTAACTGTTAATGAAATTGCATTACATGATTGATTTGGGATAATTGGAAGATATTTGCAAAGATTTCTTGAGTTTGGAATGATGATTGAGATGATTTTGAATGTTATTTTGGGTTTCATTGCTAAAATCCACCTATCTCAGAATTCCCCGAAATTCCTTTCTGGCTTGAATTTTGCAAAGGGGTGAAAAGCCCAAAATTTGAGAAAGGATTTTTAATGTTATCTTTAGGGATTTTGATTAATTTTTTGGATTTATTTGGTGATTGGGATGCATTTATGATGGACTAACTTGGATTTTTATGCTATCATAGGTATTGATTATGGTCTCTAGAATGCAGGTTGAATCAAGCAAAGCTATTGCTAGAAGAGCTATAGGTGGAGGTTAGTGATCACCCAGATGAGAAAGTAGAAGAACTTCATGATGGAGACCTCTATAATCTAGAGGCAGAGATTGGCAAGAATTTGCACTCCTCCTTGGTGTCTTATGATGATTCACTAGTCAAAGATGAAGAGAGAATACCTGCAGAGAAGGAAAGGCACAAGAAAGAATTCCCTCTCCCATTCAAGTTATGGAAGAAACACTAGATCATGGAGAAGTGTCAAACCCTAAGGTTGGAATGGAATAAGGTCATCAGGAAATCAAGGGGAAGGGATTAAAGTATTAAATGTTTCACCTTTGGCCGACCTATTTTTTAGGGCCGACCTGGAGGAGAGTTTAAAATGGGGCAAGACCAAATACAAAGGGGAAAACATTTAATGCAATGCTACATCAAAATTTGTGCTTCCTAATACTCTTCCTTCATCTTTTACATGCATTGGATCGAGCTACATTGGAGATCTCAGGCTGACCTAGGAAGGAGCCTCAAACATTTAATTTAATATCATGTTTGATTTTAAGGTTTTCTTTTCTTGGCTAACCTATTTTTGGGGCCGACCCTCTTTGTGGCCCTAACGTGTGCTGACCCATGATGTAATCTCTATAAGTATGGAATTTCCCCTTATTTCAAGATATAGAGATAGGACTAGAGGATTGGATTTTGAAGCGAACTTAGGAAATAGAGTAGAAAGTTAGAATTAGAAGTTATTTTATTTCGAAGAAAGTGTTGTAATACAAGATACTGGAATTGTTGCTACTACTGGATAAATTTAATATAATTGAAGACATTGTGATTTGGTGGCCTCTCTTGGATTGATTTATCTTGCATGGTTCTTGTTATTATATCTTTCCAATCTTCTTTTGAAATCTTGAATGCAAGTTAGATGTTAGGTGTTAGTTTTCAGTTTCCTTAGAAGATTGCACCATTTTTGTAGAGTTGTAGGCTTTCCCTTGATTAAGAAGAGATTGGTTTTGTTGGATATTTGTTCATTTGCAACATTCATCATTGTTGTGATTGATTTTAGGAGTAATTTTAATCTTAGGATCTCTCTTAAACCCTTATCTCTTTTTTTGTTTATTTTGAATCTAGGTTAGTTTTAGGATTGAAAGCATCATTGTATTGCTACATCTAATGAATGTACACTTCCAACATTTTTCATTTGTAAGGCCCCTTATGATTACCAAAATTTCAAATTTTATCACTGAGTTGTTTTATTGCATTGTCAAGACCTCGCATTAGAGACCTTGGGGTTATCTCTTAAGGCTTGTTGATAGAGATTTAACTTTCAAGAGAGATAGGATATCATATTATATCTAAGTTGTTGTTGTGCAGAAAACATCATCAACACTAAGCTCAGCGTTGTTCCCAAGTACACATACATAGACTGTGGGGGCATGGGAGCACTGGTTGAAGCTACCTCTAGTTCTTTTGTGATCGATTCCAGGAATAATGGTATGATAGGTCACGGTGCCAAATTTTTGGCCACAATAAGATTGTTCTCCATGGTGATGACAAGGCTATATGCATCGGGTAAGGTATTCCTGTCGAGAGATTGTAGCATCTCAAAAATATTAGCATTTATAGAATTCAAATAGAACATGAACGCCAGATCCAGAGGTGGCTGATTGCTGATAGGGACCCTCTACCAAGTTGAATGAAACCCAGCATTGAAATCAACCAAAGCTTCATGAGGAGCCCACTTTATATGAGCCATTTGGTGATACAATGAAGATCTATCACCATTATTTGAGAAGCGCTCGTAGGAAGGATTTTTGAGCTGATCCCAAGTGCCAATTGTATTAGCCGGAAGAGTACGATACCAGTCCAATGCCTTCCCTCTGAAAGAGGCTGCAAGAAGCCACAAAGCCATGTTCTAGTTAGTAATGCCATGAACCAGAAATACATCAACCACATCCTGCAAAAAAGCTCCGCTGGAGTGTTTGAATCATCCCCAGTGAACTTTGGGACAAAATTTATAGAAAAAGTTGGGATTGGAGCCCACAATGCAAGTGGTATAGGGGCTATCAAAGGACTACAAGCATCCTAGGCTACAAAATTTCTAGCCATCTATGCCAGGGGTGGAGGAGGAGTTGGACCTAATGTGTTAGCCTGCTAACTTATTGCCTTGATTGAAACTAGTGGTGGTACAAGCAGGCCATAAATTCTTGTGATTTGAGACCTAGTGACAGGCCTATGGCTCATACACTCCTTTGGTTTGTGATCATTTTAGTTGGTCCCACCGAGCATGCCAAAAAAAGAATTGTTGATGAAAAAGTTTGCAGGCAATAGCCTTATGGGAAACTTAGCTATTGGGGGACTTGTGTGCATAGCTAAGTGACCTCTGGGATTTTATCAAAGCCAACTCTTCATTTTTTAAATGGGATAGGGGGGAGAAAAGGGAACGAAGATAAACATAAAATAAACAAATCTAAATAAAGGAAATGCACCAAATCAGTAATGAGATAAGTAAGCAAATTATTGAAACAAAGGCTAGGGTAGTAATTAGTGTATATCAAAATAGATGATTCCCAACACTGTAAACATAAGAACATCAAACCATTTGCATAGTATAACCCATACAACATAAGCTAACACAAAAGAGTAGCAAAATGATTTGTATTACACTAGGCTACATAAATATTATAAAAGCTTGGAACAAATGTTCGCATAGTTTAGAAAATGAAAGCATAATTTAATATCTTATCAAATGCTTGAAAACATAGAGGCCAAAAAAATGGCATAGCCTATGAGTTCAAATTTAATATCAAACACTACAAAGGCTAATTCCTAGTGCTCAGGAAATTTTGTCCATCTAACAACCACAACATAATGAAGAAATGGCTTCTTAAATTAGCCAACCCACTGCCTAAAAAATCTAACAGAGAAGATGCTCCAGCGAAGCAACCCACATGTAAAAAGGAATGACCACATGATAGTAGGGGCACTCTGAAGAGAGATGGGCCACGCGGCAGAAAAACAAAAAGGGCATGTGGCACCAAAACGAAAACGGTTGCAACAACCCTTGAGCAAAAATAACAAATGCCTGAACAAATTCCATGTAGAAATCTCCCACCCCCATCTGAACAAAAAACAAGCTGATGCAACGTGCGACATGGAAAGGAACCGGAGCCTAGCCAAAGATAAAATAAGTGCCTAAAGGGAAGCCCTGACAAGATGCCACGTGGCAAGCAATCGAAGCCTGGAAAAAGTAAAGCGAAGTGTCTTGAAGGGAAGCTCTAATAGGACACCATGTGGTGGTAGCCAAAAATCTTTGAGTGATATTAGAACCAAGGCAAAGCCGCGAAAGAAGAAAAATCATGAAGGAAAAGAGTGGTATGTGAATAAACATTCACAAAACACAAAACCAAATAAAATATTTAAAAAAAAAACTTAGGTTTAGGTTTACCACATAGTCACCTGTCTGGAGGGCATAATCACTCCTGTAAGAGGTCGTGTCATCACCCTTGTATGACACAGAGTCACCTCTAACTATTTGAGAAGAACCACCTGTATAAGTTGCACAACTAGCTATGAAGTGCTTTTTCCTGTGTAGGTCTGGTGAGAAACACATATTCACCTTTGTTGCTCACATAATCACCCATCAAGGGGGTGAAATCACCCATCGAGTGGATTTTCCTCTATGTCTCAAAAATTACAAAGCTAAAAAATATAAAATAGAAAAACACATAAAAGAGACCCATTATGTAGGTCCCACTAGGCATGTCAAAAATGTGTGCAGTGTTTTTTACTATTTAACTATGCAAGAGCAAATCAAATGCAAAGAAGGAGACAATACAACACCTCAAGATTAGCCTAGTTGAATCTTAGTAAGAGAAAATAGGAAAACAAATAAAAATTATACCTTGCCAAAATTGATTAATTGGTCCCTTTGTTGAGTTGATTTATATGCTCCTTGTGTGATAAAATGATATATAATCTAGCTCAATATGATGGTGGATGTGGGGTGAATGCAATGAAAGTTGTTTTTATGAACTTGGATGCAAGATGAAAGCTCTAAAATGCTGCAATAATGGTGGATTTTGGATGCTTGAAGGCTTGAAGGCTAAGTGTGTGAGTTGAAAATGCATGTGTTATAAATGAAATGAAATTATCTAAGTATTTAGCCAATTTGGAGAAGGTGAAATGAATGGATAGGATTAACCCTACGTTTGGAGATCAATGGTTGATATTCATTGAGGAATATCAACACATGTGGTGGAGACATGTGGCAGGCTATGTGGAAAGGGTGAAATTATGTGGAGGTGAGGTGGATCCCATGTGGAGGTACTTTCAAGTACGTTGAGGAGAGGAATATGCTTGACTTGTCTTATCCTTCCCTAAATGATGGAAGGATGTGACAAGCCAAATCCTTCTAGATTTTGGAAAAGGGCATTGGGAAGAACAAGGGAAATTAAAAATTCCCCTTGTAAGGAAATTGGGATATGGGGGGAGGAATTAAAAAATATCTTTTAATTCCTCAAAGGATATGAGAAGGATAAAGTGGAATTTAAAATTCCACATGGGATACCTTGAATGAATAAGTGGAATTAAAAATTCCAAGTTGGAATGTTGGGAAGATAAAAAGGAATTAGAAATTCCTTTAGGTATGGGGATATCTTATCCAAAAGGAGAAAGAATTTAAGAGGGTTGACTTAGGTATTCATGCCATAATTGGCAAGAGACTTAGGTTGGGGATTAATTGATTCTGATTGGTGGTTGTGCAAATGATTAGGCAAGTTAATGATAGGATTAGAGGCAAGTGGAAAAATTAGGAGGATGTAACACTAACCACAATTAGTGGTGTGCACATCCTAATCAAATATTAATTAAGTTAACCCAAATTAAGGAAAAATTATGGAGGATAGTGACCTGTGGAGAGAGAAAAATGATGAATTAAAAATTGATTCAATTCATGTGGGCCAAATTACCCAATTAAATAAATTCGTATATTTATTAATTTGGAGAGGAAAGGGGTAAAGTATTTAATTAAATAATTAAACACTTTAGGGAATGTTAGGAATAAGGTAAGTATTAATCAAATAATGAATTATTTAATTAATATGGATATGTAGGTAGGATAGGCGAATATAAGGATAAATTTGACCATATGGGAGTGGCCAAATTTAGGTGTCTGCAATAGCTGAAAAAAATATACAACCCATTTGTTATTTTTTAGTCAACAATAAATTAAGATAGTTTAACTCTTTTTTTTAACTATTTCTTTTCTTTTCAAATACCTTAATTGACTCTAGTTCAAAATTCAAAAAAGTAAATAAAGGAAATTAATAAACTATTATTAACTTAAAATAATAATCACTTGAGTAACCAATCAATTATTATCCAAATTACATTATTTGAGAGGAAAATCACTTCAAGTACCTTTTAACAGTTTTTGAATATCACTTAACTAGCCACTGAACTATTATCTTAATCATTTAATTAAATTAAATTTTGCATAATTTATTTTTAATTTCATTTACAATGAGGATAATTTTATTATTATATTATTTAATATATTTAGTTATTTAATATTATGTATGTATTTTATTTTTCATTATTTCTTATTACCTTAAGAAAATTAAATAATTCATACCATTAGCTTACTTTTTATCATAATATAATCATTTACTTATCTTAATGATTTTTTTTTTAATGTTCCAAGAATGGGGTCATGACACCTTTCCAATCCATACATCATTCATGGTGAATAAGAACCATCCACAATCCAAAGGTGTGATACAATATAATACTAGTGAATTATATTATTCAGTTCAAATTTATTAATACATAACCATACACATGAACTCGTAGATCCCAAATATCTCAAATAAATGTTAAATATTTCACAACATAATGTCAATAATATGAAAATTCTAAACAATAATTCTAAGATAGTTAATATTTCACAAAAGCTCATAACACATTCTTTCTAGTGAAACCAATCCAAAAATCTACTTCTTTTGGTGGATAATGTGTCATATTTTTTTAACCATTGACAACTTGAAAGGGAGAGGATTTCAACTAATAAATAGATGCATTTTATTTAAGAAAAATAAAGAAAGAATAAATCACTTAATTATGGAGTAACCTTACACTTGGAAGATCAAGAAAATATTCCTTAAGAAATTAAATATCCCTTGGTGTTGTAGGAGGCCATTAAATAAATAACTAAAAGTTATATTTCCCTTTGAAACACTGCTTGATTAAAGAACTATGGGAAAAATATCTAATTCATGTTGGACTATTAATTTGGAAGGAGTAATTAAAAAACTTTTGAAATCATAGAAAAAATTGGGAAGTTACAACCAAGAAGATAATCTATAAAATTATAAAAAATGTGAAAGTGTCCAATCTTTAAATGAAACAACCCAATATGTTAACATAAAAAAATCCACTATTCTTTTTCTTTCTTATTTATTATCTTTATTTTGTTTATGTATTTCTACTCTAAATTTCTTCAATCCATATGGGATAGGAATCCAACCATATGGGTTAGGAATTTATCCATAGCAGACAACAATTCATCTATCCATTTGGGATAGAAATATACATAAACAAGTTAGCATCTATCCATAAATGATAGGAATGTGCTCTAGCTAGAGACTTAGACTCATTGGGACCATCTGGGTCCTTAGTCACTCTCCAAAGAATACACTCCCATATTGGGAGTGTATCAAGGTTGAGATATTTAGGATTATATATATAAATAATTAGCCTGAGTCCCACCACAAAATTTAGCCTAAAGCCTCGAGGAGTCAAGCGAATCCATCCAAGATTCCTTCTAAGTATAGAAAGAATATATTGTATCTTAAAATTTATTGTTAGATATTTTAACCCTTCTTTTAATCGAATAATTCTCTTGAATTATTAAATCTATTATAATTAATTAAATTTAAATAATCCTTATTATAATTATGACAATAGAAAAAATATCCTATCTAGACATTGTAACCCATCTTCCCACTTTTCCTTCTAGCTTTGAAATTTTGAACTCCCTGCGTGCATAGTGGATGTTCCCTTAGGGGTACCCCATGGTCCCCCTTCCCTATCCCCTCTTGACTCTACTCCACTTTTTTCACTTGCATTTTTCGCATTCCTTGGGGGTCACTCCTCATTTAGAGGATTCTGTTATGGAACCCATGATTATTTCTAGTATAGGGCCAAAACACTGGAAGAGTGTGCTCCTCAACACTCCCCTTAACACTTCTATGAATTTTAATCTCTCCCAAACTAAAGTTGTGGATTATTTCTTTGGTACCAAAATATCTCTTCCCTATTCTACCATTGACATAATAGTTTTGATAATGGAAAACACTGTGGTGGGAATTTTTTTCTCTTTTACGCCAACCATTTATATGGCCCATAAATAGACAATTGCTAAGTGGAATTTGAAAGGAAGTGTTGAATCTTGTTCCATGGTTGGAGGGTTATTTCTCTTCAAATTTACTACACCTGAGGATTTTATTTTGGTTCTTTCTTTGGGTCCATGGGTTTATAGTAAGCATAACTTATTTCTTTGTCATTGGAAGCTTGGCTTCAACCCTGCTCTTGATCTCAACAAATCTACCCCTATTTGGATTTGACATTGGAATATTGGTTCGAGTCATTATTCTAATACATTGGTGATTCAAATGGTTTCTTTATCACTTTCAACATCATCAAAAGAGTGAGGTCTAGGTTAGTTTTATCCTATTTCTATGTCAAATGTTGACATTGGCAAAACCTTGCCCAACTCTATGACTCTAAGATCTAAGTTTGGGACTTGGTCCAAACAAGTGTCCTATGAAAATGTTTTTTTTTCTACTAGAAATTATCTAAAATTGATCATATCATTACTAACTACAAGTCCTCCATGAAAAGTTATCAAGAACCCAATGTTGTTGTTATCGCTAATGAAGATATCACTACTAGTTACCCTTTCAAAACTAATATTTTAAATATCCTTGAATCCCCCTAAAAAACTAAGTGTATTGATAGTCTTGGTTTGGATATGACTTCTCCTACCAAACCTTTTGAAGACCCATCATTGAAAAATTATCCCATGAAAAGCCCAAACAATGCCCCTATTGCTCTGACTATTATGGATTCTTTGAAGCCCACTCTAGAATCTCTAAATCCTCTAGTTGTCCAAGGTTGAACCAAGGATCTAGAAGAAGTTGAAATACCTAATCTTAATTTAGGTGGTGAATCCTCTATTGTTCTTTCCATGAAATTGCTGAAAATAACAATGAGTGACTGAGACTAGAATCCAAAACAAAGATATGGATGATTGGTTAACCCCAAAGAAAAAATGAAAATAAAAGAAGGAAGATGTGGGGGTTGCAACCATGGTTGGTAGACCCACCTAGAGATAGACTAGGAATAGAGAAACAACAAAGGAAATATCTATTGGAAAAAAAAGGATGTTGGAATCTTCTAAATTAAATTTCTTTCTTGGAATGTAAGAGGACTCAACAGTCCTCATAAGCAACTAGCCCTAAGAAACTATATTTGGGAGCATAAGATTGATATTTTTTTATTACAAGAAGTGAATTTTTTTTTGAATTGATTGATAAGAAGTTTTCACCCAATGTCCACTATACCTTTAGTGATGTTGATGGAGCCTTGAGGGGGCTTGTTGTTATGTGGAACCAAAAATAATTAAGTGGTATCAACTATTCCAATCCAAGAATAGCTTGGGGGTTCATTTCTCCCATGTTGGGTCTTCTTGGATTTTCACTAGTATCTATGCCCCCAATGTGAGGAATGCTAGGAAAATCCTTTGGATTGAACTTACTAATTGGATTTTGGGTAATAAAAAGGCTTGTTGGTTTCTTGTTGGTGACTTCAACTCCCCCCTATAACCCTCAGAAAAGTGTGGTGGATTAATGGATTACACTGACAATATGATAGATTTGGTTGATTTGTTTAGTAATACTGGGCATGTTGATATCAAATTACAAGGTCAAGTATTCACTTGGACCAATAGGAGATTGGGGGAAAATATAACATAGGTTAGATTGGATCACTTCATGTTCTCCCCCAACTAGGTTGCCCTCCATAGCTCCAATTCATAAAATCTCCCTCAAAATGTTTTGAATCATAATACTCTCCTTTGTTTGGATGACCACTCTATTTTTGGTCCATACCCCTTCATTTATGAGATCATTTGAAGTTCCTAGTTATATTTTAAATATAAAATTGCTAATTGTTGGAATATTATTATTCATGTCTCTCCCCATGTTTACGGTTTTTCAAAAACTCAAGCATATCAAAAACATGGTGAAAGAATGAAACAAGTTGGTTTTCGGGGATGTTTTTCACTAGAAGAGAGAACTGATAGCTAAAATTAAAGACATAAAAACCAAAATGGAGAATGGAGATGTGTGTGAATATACCTTTCAAGTTAAGAAGGGTTTCCACACTGATTGGGAAAAAGTTCTAAAATGAGAAGAATTATTTTTGAAACAAAAGTCCAGAATACAATGGTTAAAGGAAGGGGACCAAAACTCCTCCTTCCAAATCTATGTTCTCAAACACAAGAAAAATAATTACATAAAGAAACTTAAAAATTTAAATGGGGTGGAAGCCACTACTCTCACCTAGATTGGGTGGTTGGCCACTGGACACTTCCACCATTTCTTCTCTAAGTCTATTGTCATTCCCAACCCTGTCTTAGATGACTACTTACTGGATATCATTCCCCCCATCTTAACCAACATGGAAAATGCTTATATTCTTAGGTTAGTCACTCATGAGGAAGTCAGGGTGGTAGTTTTTAGTGTGTGTGATTTCAAATCCCCTAGGTCCAATGGCTTCCCTCTTGCCTTCATCCAAGAATTTTGGTAGATTGTGGGAGAAGATGTCTTCCTTTCTACTAAAGAATTTTTCAAAATTAGAAAACTCTTGAAACAATTGAACCACACTTTTATAGCCCTCGTTCCCAAAAAATGATGACCCTTAGACCATGGTTGAATTCATGCCTTTCATCTTATGTAACACCATATATAAAATCTTCTCAAAAATCCTTGTAAACTGGCTGAAATCTCTCCTTGAGAAGATGATTAACCCCTGCCAAAAAGGCTATCCCTAGTCGCCATATTATGGATATTTCCATTTCCACTCAAAAAATTCTTCACTTAATGGACATATGCAATAGTACAGGTATGGCCTTTAAGCTCAACATATCTAAATCCTATGATAAATTCCTGTGGAATTTTCTTCTCAAATTTATTTCTAAGTTTGGTTTCAATTAGTTGGTTGTTAATCGCATTTATGAATGCATTTCTACTATCAACTATTATGTATTGGTTAATGGGGTTCCCCATGGATTTTTCAAGGCTGGTAAAGGGATTAGTCAAGGAGATCCCCTTACTTCCTTTCTTCTCATTATGGTTGCTAATGTATTAAGCTACAATTTTTTTAAATGTTAAATGATGGTACTATCAAGGGAATCAAACCTGCTACCTCCTTGGACCCTTTAGCTATTTAAAAATTTATGGCTGACACCATCCTATTTGGGAAATCCTCGATGGTGGAAGCTATGAAATGGAAGTGTTATCTCAATAAGTATGCTTCTAGATTTGTTCAATGCATTAACTATAATAAAAGAATGATTTACTTCTTCAAAATCTCACCAAATCTTCAAGATAAAGTGACTTCCATCTTGGGTTGTAAGATTTCCACCCTTCTAGCTATGTATCTTGGGCTTCCTCTTATAGTTAAGGAAGTAACTCCTAACTTTTGGAACTCAATCTTGGAAAGAATGTAGAGGAAATTGGCTAGGTGGAAAGGCTCCATATCAATTCATGTTGGTAAGTTACAACTCCTAGCTATGGATCTTCAAGGGATCCTGACCTATACTTATCCATTTCTAAAATCCATAGATACATTATTGAGAAACTAGAAAGAATCCAAAGGAATTCTCTCTATTTTGGTATTGAGTAAAATAAGAAGTTAGCTTTACTAATTTGGGATATTGTCTACCTTCCCAAATCTAATGGTGGACTCGATATAAGGAAAATCAAAACCATTAATAAATATTTTTGCAAAGGTTGGTTGGGACCTTTTGAGAAATATAAAGGACTAGTGCACTATACTAAATACTAAATACCTTAATAACACTCCCTTGATTAGGTGTCTATTTGATGGTCACCCTGTGGAACCTTAATTTGGAACAATATATGGAAGATTAAACTTTTTCTATATTTTGGCCTGGGATGGAAACTTGGCAATGGCTACAAGATTAAGTTCTAGGAGGATCCTTGGCTACTTGAAATACCCCTTAATCAATCTGATTTCAAGACTTTTATGGACCCTAATTCTACTCATTTTGGTAATAACATGGTGGATTATATGATTGGTCAGCAAGGCTCTCAAAAGTGGAAGGTTTTGGAGATTTGTTGCAATCACTCTTTGGAGTTAGGTCACCAAGAAAGATTACTTCAAGATGTTCTTTCTCTAACCAGAATACTAAATTTAGCCCAGGATGATGAATTTTTATGGACCAAAGAGAGAAAGGGTAATATCTCGGTCAAGTCATCTTATAGACCATTGTCTTTTCCAAGAACCCAAGGTAGTCTTTGGAAACACATTTGGAACAGACACCTCATTCTAAAAATCAATTTCTTTTGGTGGACTACAGGTCACAACAAGATTCTCACCTAGAATAATTTAAGGAAAAAGGGATTTCAAATCCCAAATAGATGCATGCTCTACAAGAATGATGATTATGTTCATCATCTATTACTCCACTATCCATTTTCTATTGAGGTTTGCGATTCAAAACTATAAAATATTAGCATATATTGGACCATAAATCGAGATCTCAAAAGATTTGTGAAAAAATATATTTTCCCCTATTATCACCCCTTACCCAAAGAAATTTGGAAATAGGTTCCTCTCTTTATTTTCTGGTTCTTATAGAAGGAAAGGAACAATAGTATTTTTTGAAATGTGGAAAAGATCCCCATGGGGGTCTTTAATATCTTCTTCATAATTCTCACTAAAAATATATCCCTTATACTTGGAAACCTTAGAGAAATCACCCCTGTGCTTTTGAAATCATCATGGAAAAATATTGGAATAGGTATTTGGACCTCAATCCCTTTGATAACTCAAAATATTTGGCTAGGATAAATACTAAGTGGAAGCCTCTCTCACATGGTTGGCACAAACTCAATTTTGATGGTGCTGCTAAGGGAAATACTAGCCCTATTAGAATTGGTGGCATCATCAAAGATCTAAATGGAAGAATGGATATTGGTTATGTTGGAGGAATATGAATTGAACCTTCTATGATAGTAGAGGCATGGGATTTTCTTAGTGGGGTCAAATTTGTTGTCTCTATTGGGTTAAGGTCTCTACATATTGAGGGGGACTCCAAATCAGTGAATGATTCCATCACTAATGGAAGATTTTAGGGATGGAATGTTAGGGATATAATGGTTAATATTCAGTTCATTATCACTAAATTTGAAAGGAAGAAACTTACATTTTTAGAGAAGGAAATAAAGTTGTCAACTCTTTGGCCAATATTGGATCTTCATGGAACTCTTCAAGCTGTTGGAGGAATATGGAGGCCCTTCCTATTAATGTGCAAGGAATGATCCTTGATGATCAAAAAATTAGTACCATTAGTGATGAGTGCTAACACCTCATGCTCTAGATGGATTATTCTTCCAATTACAAACAAGATCAATAAGTTTTGGTGGAATAATAAGCATGATATGGATAGGAACCTATGGATAAATATGATGTATTCTGACTTGTACCTTTTACCTATCTAGGCTTAGACTTGGATCAGTATGACTACTTGTTAGTTGTATGAGGCTCATCATGTTAATAATTATGTTTGAAAGAGTTTGAATGGCTAGGCAACTGATATGATTTCACACCCTTCCAAACTAATATTTAATTATGACCTTATATTAATTACCTTTGGGTTCATCATGGCTAATTTATTGACCTTGATGTACTCTATCACTCTCCAAACTTTCTCTACTAGCCTAGGATTCTTGGAAAGGACTAATTGTATGTGAGAAGATCTAATCTTCTTAATTTGGTAGGGTACAGATATATATGATGATTCTTTATCTTTTGAAAAGATTCCCTTCTGCCTAACCATTCTATAGTTTTTTAAATTTCAAAATTTCTTGCTCTTGCTTGTGTGATTTCTTCTCTAGTTTCGAAGATGGATGGTGATAGAGACAAGACTGAGCCTAACTCTTGTGAATAGTTTAAGTGTGATTCTCTATTGTGGCATATATGTGTTGAAGGGGGCTTGGCCCCTCTAATGGAAAGCTTAAAAGGTCACGATGAGAAACTCTCCACTCAATTTTTTAATAGTTGTTGCAAATGAAGGGTGATTTTTGGAGGAATTTCATCCAAGGTGAGTGAAGAGGTGATAGTCAAGGCTTGGTGGAACCCCTAAATTTTTTGGTGTTCCACTCATAAATTTGGTAAAACATGGCTATTTTCCTGGTCTATAATTGTCTTGATAGCTTAGGGTTTGGTTTGGCTTTGTTCTAGGGTTTTAGTTTGCCTTAAACCATCATAAAATCCTAAGTATTTTTATCCTCTTTGCAAGAATTCTAATTTATTGTTGAATTCTTGTTACTTGTTCCCGGTCATTCAAGTCATATCTTATGCCATTAGGTTCATCTATTTATTGGTCCTTTTAATCCTAATAGTCTCGGTTGTTACCTATCATATTATTTAAAATATTGCTTTATGTATGCAGGTTGCAAACTTTAAAATTTGGGCTAAATGGTCTTAATGTCAAGGCTTTTAATTTTTCTATTGTTAACCTAAAGTTTCAGCCTTAATTCTTATGTCCTTGCCCATGATTCACCTAGTCAGGCCATCTTTTGAGTTACTAACCATTGGAACATGCAGATAAAGTCTTAAGATGGTCATTGAATCTGGAAGATCAAATATTGACCCTTCTCCATGCCCCCACCCAATTTTAATATGCATTAAAATAATCTCACAAGCTGGTGGATTAATGACATGTGTCCCCTTGTCAGTTAGACCCATCAAAATTTGAAGGAATCAAACACTTATCTTGATAAGATTGATGGTCAACAATGGAGCATGTGGGTCAATCTTGACCACTCCCTACCATCTCCCAAGGGACCCACCTCCATCTCTCGTCTCTCAATAGGGAAGCGAGGAGAAGCCATGAGGATTTTTTTGAGTGGCCAAAGGAACATTAGAGAAGGGGGAAATATTAATAAAATATTTCAATGAAGGTTTGAATACATTAAAGTTTGAATTACTGAAAGGACTTCTAAGGCACATGTTTCAAAAGTAAGCAAGGTCTTTTAATCTTGGTTTTCCATTGTATCTGGTGCTTTTGTGCACAAAGAAGCGATCAAATGGTAAAGTAGACACATATGGAAGACTCTATATTGAATTTGAGCCCTTCCTATCCTCCCTGTTACTAAAAGTTTCACATGGGTTAAGACTAATGGGGGAGTGGGGAGGCCGACACATGGACTTTTCATCAATGCTTAAGAAGTGGTGGAGCCAATGAATGACTTGGGAAATTTTCCACACAACTTATTTTTGATTGGTCGATAATGATTGAGGCCTACAGTCACCTTTTTCAAATATCTTTGACCTAATTTGGATCATTCATTGGTCCAACTCACTGTGCAATCAACAACTAGTATTCAAAGTTGAGTTTTAGGGGGAATGAGCCATTCTAGTTTGTGTGAGTGAACCATAATGGTAGAATAGTAGCAGAACTACCAAATTGGTAAGTTTCAAATCCATTAAAACTCACTTTAAAGCATAATTAAAGATTGTTAAAAGCATTATGTGCATTCAAGGAGCTAGTGTTGGGATTTTCAAGCTTTTTTAATGATAAAATTAGGGTTTTCGAGTGTCTACAAACCAATAAGTAAAATTGATACATTGCTTCTAAATTGCTTAGAACTTGTTTAATTGCACTCACTCAAGAATTTTTTCTTTAGGGTTTCATTGTTCATGCATTTATTTTAAGGATTGACGTTCATTTCAAACAACTATCTTGTTTAGTCATGTTGTTGTTGCATCAAACCCTTGATCAAGCCATAAATTTGTTATCTTGTTGGAAAGAAACCATAGCCTACATAAACCCTAGAATCATGGCCCCAAAAGTTAAAGCATCCTCTTCTAAGGGAGAAGCCTCTAGTTCAAAACCTCCTGTTAGACCTATAGTCTATGACCTAACTGACTAGCTAAAACCCTCAACTTATGAAAAACCTAAAGGTCAATTATTGTTTTAAGGGAAGAAAATTGTAGAAGGACTAATAGACAAGAAAAGTACTATCAAGGACACCACACTCTGCTACACTGGCTGGATAATATTTAATTGCTGGTTTGGAAATAGAAACTATAACATTCTTGTGGGAAACCCATGTAACTTGGATCTAGGAAAATTCATAGTCCCAAATTTCTATATGAATGTGGACTTACTAAAGGCAGTGGATAGAAACTATGACCCAATCACAAGGATTGTGAGAATGTTTGATAGAATTGATATGGTAAAGATAACAAGAGAATAATTGCTGAAATCTTCAAACTCATAGAGTGGAGTGAGGGCATGGTGCCCATTGATGAGAAAACTCTCAGGGAAAAGTATGAAAAGGTTAGGTACATGTTCAAGGTCTCCATGCTACCAAAAAAATTGGCATCGATAAATGGTAGAATGGTTATTTTAGGTCCCTCAGACAAGGAACCCTACCCAATCAACTATTTTTTGTCCTACTTTCAGAGGAATTTTTATTCTATATGCCAAATTATTAGTTATGACCCATCCACAGATATGCACATGGCCTAGATGTATATGGCACCACATATCCAACATCTCACATATTGTACATTATGGAGGTTACCTACTAGAGAGAATTCATGAGGGCTTGGTAAAGTTGAAGAAAGGTGAAGATGAAGTCAGATTGTTTTGGTACTCATTATTTATGCAAATGCTATTATACAAAGGAGCCCCATATTTGGGTCAATATATGACTTTGGAACAAAAATATGGTAACTTGGAGCTTCCTATCCAATGTTGGACAAATCTCCTAGACAAAGATGACATAAAATTTTATTATGTGCTATTTTAAAACTTATTTTCCTCCAAGTTGAGGAGAGTATTAATTGTAAACATGCCAAGGATTTCTATAGTCTTGCATGTTTTTTTAAGGCCTAAGGACAAGAGGCCAGATTTAAGTGTTGGTCATGACTAGGGGGATGTTATCCCTTATCCTACCTATACTATTATAAGATTTTATGGTCCAACTTTTTCAACCCACATGTTGCCTAAGGATGTGCCAAAGAGAGTTGGATTTCTTGAGGTGATATGGAAACTTGGGAATGTGGAAAATATTCACTTGAAGGATCAAGGAAGGGTAACATTTTTCCCTTCATACACTTTTTTTAATTTATAATGATCAAATGAGGATGGGACAAGATTAATGACATACTCAAGCCTCTAGGAATGAGAAGAGAAACAACAAGAAACCATGATCTTGAGGGATTCATGACATGGTTAAAAATGAGAAATAGTAGCTCAAAATTTGTTCATAATTTCTATTTCCCTGAAGATGTGATTACAAACATTTTTATTTTCAAATACAGGATGATAGAAAGGAAAAGTGGATTTTTTTAATATAAAAAAGGAAATAAAAGAAAAGGATCCATAATTCACTACTCTTGTTGAAATTCCAAATGAGATGTAGAGATTAGAGTGTTTTCCAAAACTTTGAGATAGTAGTAGGGAATTTAAAAGGCGCGAGGTTGATTCAAGAAAAGCGGAAGGCCATTGTAGTAAAGGATCAAGATCAGGGGGAAACCCCTATAATGGAGGAAAGTCCATCTTACCAACCCCAAAAAGAGCAGAAAGTAATTGTTTTCAGAAGAAGGAAAAATAAGGTGAAGGGAAAGGATGCAACTAGTGCCTCTTCTCAACCAAAGAAGCAAAGAAGTTATTTTCTAGTGCTACAGATGCCTCCACCATCTCCTCTTAGGTCAAATAGACCTGAATTCATTGAAATTGATTCCCCACCAAGGGAGCCACCTCAAAAAAAAACAAAAGGTTCAATTAACAGGCTTGGTGGATTATGAAGAAGATTTTGAGGAAGAAATATTGGTCACTGAAGAAGATATGCAACAAGGAATTCCTTCTCTACCCAAGGAGATGGTACCACATCAGCTTGGTCTAAGATTAAGCAAGGTTGATCTCACACGATTAAATAGCCAAAATGATGTTAGAGAAGAAACATGTACTAAATTCATGGATGATGATTCTTTTGTGAAATCAAAGTTCTTCATGAAATTTGTTTGGAGGGCTAAGAAGGATAAGTTTTTCAATAAAATTATAGAGAAAATGAGCCTTCATCTTGAGCTACCTAATTCAGTTATCCAAGCCCAAGTGATAAAAGACGAGAGAAAAATATAAATAAATAACTATTGAAGAGGGCAGAGCATTGGTAAGAAAGAGTGGAATTATTTTGTTTCCCAAATGGGACTTATCTTCTACCATTGCATTTGATAAAATTAAAAGATATGATAGACCTCTCTATAATTTAGAAAAGGAAGCTACAATTACACTGCAAGGATCTGCATTGAGTGAGTAGTGGGACACATTGGCCATCTATTCCCTAGCCCCCAATACCAAAAATCCATACATTGCATAGCCTGCTACATATTATAGGGGGGGCTTAATAATAAAGAGAGTGTTTGATACTTCAGTAATTGAGGCTACAACAATGTTAGTCAATGTTGCTCAATTTACAAAAGAAATAGTGTAGTTGATAACTACTGAGAAGGAAAGATTTAGGAAAAATTATAATGATTTATTGGTTGATCATGGAAAGAACCAACAACACACAATTTAGTTACAAACTAAGTTGGCATTGATGAAAGATAAAATGCAAAATTTGCAATTAGGGGAAACAATACAAATGGATGTTGCTTCTCACACTTCCTCTTAGGAGCCAACACATGGTTTTTCTACACCACCTACAAGTTCCTCATGGGAAATTATGCCCTATAATATGGGAAATGTGCCTATTTCAATGGAGGGACCACGTACCTCAAGTGCACCACAAGAAGAAGAGGTCGGTATAGAGTAATTGATTGAAAAGTTGAAAGAGTATGGAGATAAGATCAACCAGCATGATATGGAGATCCTTGATTGTAACCTGAAAATTTTAATTTTAGTTTTGGAAAATATAAACTAAGGGGTTGATAGAATACTAATTAGCATTCATGCTAATTACTCCTTGATGATAAATGCAATAAAAAAAATTGATATTGACAAGGAGGTAGCCATTCCACTTATTGAGACATGGATCCCTAGGCTACAGGACTTAAGTTTAATGGTTGTAGGGTCTAAACATGATGTAAATAAACCTGAGAAGATCCAACCAACCCTTAAAATCGTGAATGGAATCCAATAATTCAAGGGAAAGATTGAGCCATTGGAGACTAAGATAAGGGATTTGGTGAATAAATTTCATGAGATACATCATGGTCATTTGCATGACATATTGAACAACAATGGTGATATTAAATCCCTACAGGAGTGGAAGAAATAAGAAAATGAGATAATCTCAAATCAAGCAGCCAATATTTGTAAGGAAAATGATACAAGCATGTTGAGGAAGAATATGGATATGCTTTCCCAAGTTATAATTTCTTTAGAAGAGTTTGATAAGGAGGATAATCAAGTTGTCATAGAGTATTCTCCCTATAGAAAAAAGGTTGATATTATTTTCTCATTTGACTAGCCTATGGAGGAAGAGTTCTAGGACTATAAGGATAAATATTTGGATGTTCTCGAGAATTGAGCTACAATTGTGGAATGGTGAATACAATTTTGGTTTTATGTCTACAAATATGGTAAATAAAAGATGGGAGAAATATAATCCATAACCTAGAACCAGTTATATTAGGCATTTTTTAACGTATGGATAAAATATTATTTTCTCCCAATTTGAATTTGATGACATGAATGCAAACATGGAGGGTCTTTGTCTTTTCTGCTTTTCTACATTTTATGATTTCTTTCATTCATTTTTGGAGCACATGGACACAATTTTAAAGCATGTGGATATTGTTACATCAGCTTAAAGGTTCCTTTGGAAGGTAGGGCATGATCTTCATTGAAAAATAAGAATATATTTTATCTCATGTAACATTTTCCTCCATATGAAAATGCAAATATAACTACTTTAGGGAATATTTTGTATTAATCCAATTCAAATTGGACATGTGTACTTTCTAGCCCAAAGCTTCTTTTCTCCTTCATTTCTATAAGAAGGAATTCAAGGCTAGAAGTATGGGTTCTTTGCTTGTTAATTGATCACAAAGGATTTTGTAAAGGAATACATACAATATTTTGGATTTTTGTGTAAGTTTTTGAGTCTATCAATAGGCATATGTAATTTTTGATAATAGTACTAGCAATAGAATGGAAAATGGTTCAAATTCAAGTCCATTTCTCTCCTATTGTACTTATTTCATGGATTATGAATAAAATGATCAAGGGTTATTTTATTTGTCTTCATTGATTTCTAATGGATGTGTAGTTTTGTCTTTTCTTTTAATTCAAGGAATTAATGGAAGTCCTAGATGAAGCTATAGGTTCATGTAAATTGAGTACTAGGATCTTCTTAAGAAGTTATGGTTGGGGATATAATAGAGGTGATATTGTAATGCAATATTATCAATGCTTAAATAATGCTCTATGTTCATCAGTTGTCAAATTGTGTATGTATTGAGATTGAATCTATTCCTAGGTTAAGGCACTGATCTGATTTGTATGTTCATGATGCATTTTTTTAATCATTCATAAAAAAATCAATTCATAAAAAAAAATTCAAAAATGAACTACAATTGTTACTATTTCATTTTATGTTGCTCTATTCTCATCCTCTAAATTTTGATTGTTGTTAAGGAGTAGCCAACTCCTTTGATATATTCCATTTATTGAGATATTTTATGAGAATTTATCTGTTATTTGTAATGTACTCAATCATTTGGTGTATAGGTCTTTAAGTACATTATGGGATCACCCTCATGGGTCTTGTAGAACTTGAAGTGTAGGAGGAAAGCATTGTTGCTTTCACTCATTCGTTGGCCAATTCCTTTAGGTTGTTGATAATTGGAAATAGAAAATTTTATAGGCTTCTTTGAAGATCAACTTGGTTCTTGAAAAACAACCAACAAGGTCGAAACTCAAAAATAACACTAAGGTATAGGATATGGACAGTATAAAATGGTTCTTCAGAGAGAATGAGAATCCTACAAAAATCCATGCTTGCTATGACAAGAGTAAGATCCCCACACCTTGGGACCAATTTTTCCTTGTTTTAATGAAGTATATTACTTTACAAGGCAATTTAAAATGCTATTATTTTTACCACATGCCTCTCCTTAATCAACTTTGTCATCAGCTCCTCATTAGCTTTTTGTTATTTTTGTTATCGTCTCTTAAAATCTTTATTAAAGAGACCTTGGATCTTGCTGTCGAAAATTGGAAACCCCCCCACTTCACTAGGGGCTCATTTTATAGTGGTTTTAGTTTCATTTATCCTTATGCTCCATAAAACCTATTTATACCACTAGGGTTAAGGAGCCCAAACTATATGAAAGTACTCCCTTGAAACCCTCCCTTGTTGCTACACTAGTTTGAAGAGGAAAATTTTCCTCTCGCCCAACCAGTCCCCCACAAACACTATACCCAAAAAACCTACCAAAAATAAAAAGGGAAACCCTAGGAAAGCTTAGAATAAAGTTACTTCTAGGCTATGTGAATTAAAAACTATCCTACAAAGAAGGGGGAAAATTAATTGGGAAGGCCAAATCTGAACAAAAAAAATAAAAAGGGAATTAATTTCTATGTGGAAGAATAGGCCACTGAAAATGAGGAAGGTGAAAATGACACTAGATATTTTGAGGAGGAAAATTTTATGGACACAAGAATGGATACATGTGTGAAACCTTCCAGTGTTAGGCAGTCTAATTGACTAAAAAAAAATTAGAGGTCCACATTGATGAAATTTCTAGCAGTTCAAAACATAACAATGAGTATACATACAACAATAATGACACAATGGGGGAAATCGAGGAGTATATTGAGGGATCAAGCCACTTTCCAAAACTTAACAAGATGATACTAAGGATGCTGCTAAGGATGGAGACTAAAAAGGCCTATAGGAAGAGGAGATAAATTTGTTGGATGTTGCTAAGGATGGAGACTAAAAATGCCTATAGGCCTATATTTTCACCTTGGAGAGGAAACTCAATAGGCTAGCCCGCTTCACCATAAAATTTATCCACCACTCGATAATCACTCTCTCTGTTGTGCTGAAGGAGGAAGTAAAGAAAAATGCAACTAAGGTTAATCCTAATACTAGTTAGGCTATTGGTGATATTTATAAATTCCTAATGGTGGAATGGGAGAATTTATAAATTCCTATTGGTGATATTTATAAATTCCTAATGGTGGAATGGGGTGGGTCTTGTCTTCTCTCTGGGTTTTTTACTTTTCTATTTTTGTGTTGTTATTATGTACTATCTATCTACTATTACTGGGTTTTATTTTGTTATTATGAAATATTAAACTTTGGCTCATAGGGCTCTTTTTTGTTATGCATATTGCACCCTGTAAATGCAACTTATATTATCAAAAAAATAATCCTTATTAGGCATGCCCTAAGCCCCATCCAAAAATGCCTCAGTACTTGGAGCATCCTTCGTTTCCCAAACTGCCTACATACCTTGCTTCCAAACATGATCAAGGCATAAAATATGTAGTTTTATTTTCTACTAAAAGTTTGATGTGAACTATTATGTGGGTACACAACCATTTCTTGGGTCCCTTTCCCCTAGAAAATTCCTCTATGATTTCTACCAATGAAGGGAAACATAAATTATAAGTAAATACTAACCATGACTCTTACGTGTTTCCTAAAAATAACTAATTCATAGTCTTAAAATAATGTCACCCTTGAAACCATTGAAACTAATTTTTCATTATCATGATTAAATATCTAATAAATTACAAATAACATATAAAAATTAATAAAATTATATTAAATCTTATAAAGAGGTTTACTAAGTTTGAACTAGAAAATTTTAGTTCATTTGATTGATCGTTTTTAGATTATTGACCGAAGAGAGATTATCCATCCCTTAGATTTTATTACCATCAAGATGTCCCTTATTCCTCCTTGGTGATTTAAAGGGATGATTTCACAAAAATGATTATTGCTATTGTGTTAGGCTATAGATGAAATAGCTCAAAGTGCAATGACATTACCCATAAACGTGAGCTAGAGGCATCATTTATACCAAACACTGCTAGTTTTAGTTTAAATACTCGTTTAAAGTTTTCTATCTAAGAAATAAAATAAGAATCATACTAATTACATGAAAATAAATGATGAAAGTAAATATAACTAAAACTAACTATTTTAAAAATAATCGCTAATTACTTTTACATAGATAAATTTTTCCAATTTTGATTTCCTTTGAAAATCAATTACTTTTGGAAGTTAAACTATACTAATTATCCAAATAAAAAATATGCTAATTCTTTTGTAATATAATTTAATAATAATTGTTTAAAATTGAAAATAAATTTAACTAATACTAATTTCTTTGAAAATAAACTATACTAATTAATTGAAATTTTCTTTTGTACACTTATTGCCACCTTTAAACCAGACACCCATTGCTGACCAAGAGAAAATTCAAATCCTTTTTCCTACTCTCCCATTGCTCCCTAGGCCAATCTCTTACAATTATTAACATTATTTAAAAGGTAATCTTGTTGTATGTTAAAATAATAATAGTTAACATTGTTTAAAATGTTTTGTGTGGCCAAGAAATTGGGGGTGGTTAAAATGAATGTTAGGCATTGGAATAGGGAAGTCTTTGGTGACAATTTTCCTTCTAAGGCTACCATCCAGATGGAGCTCAAAGAAATTCAGGATATGATTCAGAAGGATGGCTATGAGGGAGATCTCTTACCTAAAGAGAATGAAATTCTTACAAAGTATCATGCCATTATCTCCAAGGAAGAAGGATTTTGGAAACAAAGATCTAGGTCAGTCTAGTTGTCTTCTAGGGATAAAAATACTAGATTTTTCCACATGACTACTATGAAGCATAGAGCGACTAACTGGATAACTCATATTTTGAAGAATGGTATAATAATTGAGAAGGAGGATGAGATAAGGAGTGAAGCTATTCAGTTTTTTGGGAACCTATTATCTAGTGAGGATAGGCTAGATGTGGATGCTCAACAGAGCCTTGTTGATGTTATCCCTAATATTTTGAATGTGGATCATAACAAAGCTTTGATACCATCCCTTCCTTGGATGAAGTCAAAATTGTTGTGTTCTCATTTGAAGGTAATAAATCCCTTGGGCCTGATGGCTTCCCTATGTTTTTCTTTCAAGTTTTTTGGGAGATTGTGGGTGAGGATATTGTGAATGCTGTAAAAGAATTTTTTGGATCCCAAAGATTATTGAAGGAACTTAACGCCACCTTTCTTGTGCTCATCCCTAAGATCCTGGGAATGGATTCTCTTGAGCGTTTTTGACCTATTAGCCTTTGAAATTCTATTTATAAAATTATATCTAAAGTGGTGACTACCATGATGTTGGGCATCCTCTTGCTGCTCATTTCCCCTCAACAAAATGGTTTTGTCTCTGGAAGATAGATTGTGGACTCCATAATTATTGTTCATGAGAATATCCACTCCCTTGAGGTGTCTAAGAATCAAGGTTTCCTTCTCAAGTTGGATATGTCTAAGGCTTACGATAGAGTGGATTGGGATCTTTTACTAAAAGATTTTAAGAGCTTTTGGGTTTTCTAAGAGTTTTGTTCAATTGATTAAGGAAATGATCTCTACTACCAACATTGTTGTTATTGTTAATGGATCTCCTTCCAGATTTTTCAAAAGCCACCATATGTGTTAGATAGGGAGATCTTGTTTCACCTATTCTCTTCGCCCTCTTAGCGGAAATTCTTGGCAGGCTATTGCTTAGAAAGGTTAGTGATGGGAGATTGAAAGGACTAAGACCATCTTTTGCTAATATTGTGTGTTCTCACCAATAATTTGTTCATGACACTCTTCTCATGGGTTGTGCTACTATTGATGAAGCCAAAAAATCAATACGGAAAAAAGCTCCATTTTCTTCTTTAACACCCCCGAGTGGAGGCAAAGGAAGATTTCTAAGATTCTTGGTTGTGCTATTAAACCTCTTCCCTCTACTTACTTGGGTCTTCCTTTGGGATCTAAACCTCCTGATTCTTTTTGGACATCTCTAATTGACCATTTTAATTGTAAGCTGGTTAGATGGAAAGGTGACCTCCTTAGTCAGGCTGGAAAATTTCTTTTGCTTAAATCCTCTGTAGAGAATTGGCCAGTTTATGCCTTGAGCCTATTTAAGATTCCTTCTAAATACGCTGAAATTATTGAAAGAATACAAAAATGCTTCCTATGGTCGGGAGTTAATGAAAAGAAGCGTATTCCTTTGGTTTCTTGGGAGAGTGTGTGCAAGCCTAAAAAGTATGGGGGTTTGGGCCTTCGAAGCTTGAAGATTTTCAACAAAGCCCTTTTGGCGAAGCAGGTGTGGCAAACTTTCTCTGAAGTTCATGAATGGAATTCTATTTGGCATTGTAAATATCTTCAGGGTGTTGCTTCTCTTAATGAATTCCTATACTCTCCTTCTCTCCCTTTGGGTTCTTCTCTGTGGAATAATGTTATCAAGGCTAGGGATCTTGCTAGGAAGGGAGCAATGTGGAAGCTTCGAGATGGTAAATAAAATACTTTTTGGGAAGACAGGTGGGTGGGAAATGAACCTTTTTGTGACATTCTAGCCTTTAGAAGCCACATGGGGGAGTGCAAAGCCAAATCTGGTAGTCTTGTTGGGGACTATTGGAGGTTGAAGTAGTGGGTGTGTGTTACTCTTCTTAGTCTGGATCTCTCACCCTTGTAGATCATTCTTAATTCTATTATGCTACTTCCAAGGGGCCAGGGGGATCACCTAATTTGGAAATTATATCCCTCGGGGATCTTTTTTGTCTCTTCGGCCATTGCTTCTTGCTTCTATCTTTCTCCCCCTCCTATCTGGGTGAAGGCATGGGTGCATAACCTTGCTCCTAAAATAATATCTTTTTGTGGATTATGCTCCAAAATAAAATCTTGACTAATGATAATCTTTGGAAGCATGGTTTTTCCTTTCCTAATCATTACTATCTTTGTTGTGCAGATGTTGAAAGTGCTTCACATCTGTTTCTTCATTGTTCCTTTTCCTATAACATCTGGTGTAGGATTTTGCAAATGTGGAATCTCAATTGGGTTTTTCTTGGTTCTATACTGGATTTCTACAGTTAGTGGAAAGGGCCTTCAAAAAATCAAGTGTTGGATCTGCTCTAGAAATATATTTTTCCACATTTTGCATGGGGAATCTGGAAGGAGCACAAGAATAGAATCTTTAGGGACTCTACCCTCTCGGAGGAGGTGGTCTTTGAGAAAATTATAAGATCTCTAAGAGAGAATTTCAATTTGTTGAATGGTAACATGAAGGTTAAAGGGAAGAACATCTACTAAGAAAATGATATCAGAGTTGTTGAGGCATGGATGATAAAGTTTGATGTGTATCAAGTTCCTAAATTTATCAAGGGGCCTAGGGATGGATAATTCTAGAGACTCCCCCCCCCTTGGATGGGTTAAAATCAACTTTGATGGGGCGGCCAAGGGAAATCCTGCACCTGTCGGATGTGGGGGAGTGATTAGGGATGATAATGATAATTTCATTTTAGCGGTGGCATTCCCCTTGGCCAAATAGACCAACCACCTTGTTGAATCCATAGGGGCTTATCAAGTCCTTAACCTTGCTAGGAAGCTAAAGTACAAAAATGTATGGGTTGAAGGAGATTCTAACAATATAATCCAATGCATTAAAGGGTCTCAAAAGCCTTCCTAGACTATTGAAAATTGGGTTAATTTAACTAAGGAAATTATTAATTCCTTTGAGAACTACTTTGTCACCCATGTCTATAGGGAGATCAATACAGTGGTAGATTATTTTTCAAACATAGGGGTGAAGGTGAATAATAAAGTGATATGGAAAAGGAGTGATGGTCTTGAGGTTGACATCACAACCTTAATCATGTATGATTGAACCCATGGGAGGGTTCAATTTCCCTCTCTGAATAATGATTAAGGTGAAGGCAGGTTTTTCAAAGCAGTCTTGGTACTGTTGTTCTATCATTTTTCTTTAGGGGTGGAGTGTCGTAGATTTTATGGTTTTATTAATCTTTGGTTCTTCACACGCTTTTTGGGAATTTTTGCACTCACAAATAGAGGAATTCTGGAGTCTTCAAAGAAAATTTACATTAAAGATAGAATGGGTGGTGAGCATTGCAGGTTGGAACTAGTTGATTTTAGTGAGTTGAAGACCAATGAAAAATTGTGGAGGGTGTTGGAGAAGGGTGGCATCAGGAGCTATATCGAGAAGCTCTATGGTAGGGATCTAGAGGTTACCGGGATCTTCATGAAGGACTAGAATAATGGAATAATTATTTATTTTGGAAGGAAAGTGAAGATTGATGAGCAATTAATTTTTGAGGTAACTAGTATGCCGATGGAGAGTCTAAAGTTTCATAGAGATAGGACACTCTCCAAGCAGGTGGTTAATAATTTCCCTCACACTGATATGGAAAGGGAGGACCTGCTGCAGGCTACTAAGAGTAGCTATGATGCTATGATGCTATGAAAATCAAGTTGCTGTGGAGGGAGGAATTGAGGATTATCATAGAGTATATCACATTGGACGAGAGATACACCAGAATTTTTGGGTATCACTTTGTGCTTCTGAACCATTTCAGGCACCAAGTTAGGGTCTCCCTTCCTTTTTACCTCTCTACTTCATTAAATTTGAATCTTCAAGATCATGTGTCTAATCTGGTCAGATATCCCATAATTCATGCTTGTTTACTTGTTCTAATATATGGACACTTTAAAGCTATGTCAGCCATCCATCATACCCCTTCTCCTCACTTTATCTCTAATAAGCAGGAGTTGGGTGATAGTTATATGGACAAAGATGAGTGGGATACTAAAATGGAGGGGGGGAAGAGCACCCTATGGAGGCCAATAAGAAGGGAAATGTCAAAAGAAATTCCAAGTCATGTGCCCTCCCTAAACCCAGTGCAATGACGTCTACTAGCATGGCCAAAATTATTTATCTTGGGTCTGACATTTCCAATTTGAAACCTAAAGGTACTCCCAGTGTTCCTCGCCAAGGGAAAGGTAAAATAAAATTGGATGAGGACCCTTCCTACCACATTGACCATGAGGAACCCTAGCACACCAATTCTTATAAGACCTCCAACTACCCTACAATGGATAGGGAGGATAGGCCCCAGTACCCCAGTGATCTTAAGGAAGATTACCACTACTTCAAAGCTGAGTGTGAGTACCCTGGCAACATCCTTGCAATTGCTCTGTTGATTTTTTCATTTGATCAGGTGGGCCTTCTTGGAGATGAAGGAGATAAAGCTTAATCAAAGGGGTTATAACAATAGGTTGGAAAAGGTGGAGGGGGCATATAACACAAGAAATTAAAAAGGAAGAGCTAAGGACCTGTGGACGAAAGATGAAAAGAAATATATGGTTGAGTGCCTGAAGAAAACTATAGAGGATTTGGAGCATTTCAAAAATAATCATGAAGGAAAAAATTTTGATATTGAGGGGAGGCTTAAAAATGTTAGAAAATCTATTCCGAAAGGTTTTGGAAATGAGCCACAAAATTATTAAATCCACTGATATTACCATGAACGTGATGGTCAAAAATCTGGAAAGGTCTCATCAGGTAAAGTTTGTGGTGGAAGTGGAGGAGTTCAAAGATCCAGGTTAGGCAGAAGGGGTTGGTCCAAGGAAATGTACTAGAGAAAATCTGAAAAGGAAGTCGGACAAGCCCCCTGTGGACATACAGAACATGAAGCAAGCTGTTGTCAACATGGACAACCTAGAAAAGGAGGTTGTTGATATCCTGAGAAATTTGGCCTAGTGGCTGGTTTCCTGCAAGTGTTCTGCTGGTTTTTTTGTTTTTGTTGTCTTTGTGCTATTCTTTGGTCTTTCCTTATTGGAAACTCCTCATCTTTTGTCAAAATTTTAATGCTTTATCCTTTCTCTATCTACTGTTAAAGGGTTTCAGGGCCCCTTCAAAACTTGCTTTTACCTTAATAAAAAAAAGATTACCTTTTAATATAAATTTAACTAGTAGATTTGACTAATTTTGAATTGCCTTTGATAAATTAAACTATGTTTCTTGAAACCTACTTTTGCAATATAGAATCTGTTAAAACTAATTTATTTGAAAATTAATAAATTGAATTATATTAATTTTCCTAAAATTTCTCTGCAATTTAAACCTAATAAATTATTACCAAGTACTTCTTATACTAATTACTCTATAGTATTTTAAATATTTCAATTTACTCTTGAAAATAAATTAATCTCACCCTAGTTTCTTACTTTTGTAATATTAACTTAATAAATTATATTCAATTTTTGATATTGAATTAATTCTAATACTTGATAAATAACTACTAACTAGTTTTTCAATATAAGTCAAATTGATGTAATTAATAAATCTAACTATTTTGATTTTTCTCTAAAAATAAATTAATACTAATAATAATTACTTAGTGACAACTTGCCTTTTTGAAAATAATCTAATCTAATTCTAATTAGTTAATGAAAACTTACCTTGGACAATAAATTAATCAAATTCTAAGTGATTATTTATTATTTATTCTTTTTATTTGCCTTTGAAAATAATTTAATACTAATAACCTTGAAAATTATTTTAAAAAAAATTAATTTAATTGAACTTATTTGAAAATATTTACTACTAAATATTGAAAGTAAATGAATCAATAATAATTGCCTTGTAAATATAAATTCAATATATTTGATCTGAATTTAAATATGAAGACAATACCCGATGCACAACCTATGATATTGTGAGAGTTTTCAAAAGAACAACAAGCACAAAGAGAGTTGTATGCAGCTCCAAAACAGGATTATTTACATTCAAAACTGAAATATGTACAACAAGAGGAATTCCAATAGTCATCACATTGTTTGGAATTAAAAATTACAAAACTAAAGCAATAAAACATAAAATTTTCAAAAAACATATGTTATATATTTTCTACCCCAACTTGGTGGGGTCATAACTCCTAGCCTTATGGTCAAAATCTAAAATTCTCTATCTCTTGAGAAAGGTCTTGAAGAGATCTAATTTCAGTCCCTTAAGACCAATGCTTTGTTATTCATCTTAAGGGACTGACGAAAGTTTTGAACCCAAATTTCACTTCAAAGATCTCCAAAAATGACATTTACTAAAATGTGAATTTTTATTTTTTTTGAATTTTCAGTCTTTTCCATCTCTACTTGAACTGACACCTCTGAATCACCCCTAGGCTATTCTAGATCATTCATCCCCCCTTGTAAGGAAATGTTCCCCATTGTATTAAATTGTTGTAATAGATGAGGAAATTGGATTTGAACCCGTTCCTTCGTTAACCACTTGCCTTGGTGAGAAAGTTGACCTGCTCGAACTACACGATAGAGAGGGATTCACCAGTTTTGGAGATTCTTCACAAATACTATAGTGACATGATCACACTATAATGGAATATTGGTTTGTGGATTCAATTCTATAGCATGAATGTTTTTAGTGGACTGTGAAATGTCTTAAGAAAGAGGAAAATAAGGTTTCAACAACTCTACATTGAAAACTAGATGCAACCCCAAAAATGGTGGTGAATTAAGCTCAAATTCATTTTACCAACTTGTTTTATAATGGCATATGGGCCATAGAAAAGAGGATGAAGTTTCCTATTTGTTCCTTGAAGACATTCCTGAAGATGTAGCCACACATTGTACCCAACATGAAATTGATGAGGAGTTTTGTGTTGATCATGTATGTCCTTATACTTATTATTGTTGTTCTCCAAAATTGCATGCACCTATTATTGTAGGTGTCTGATCTTATCAATTAAATTTTCTTCTTTGTCTACCTCCTTCTCAGTATCTAGTGAAATTTCAAGTTGTAGTATAGGTAGCTCTATATCCATAGGTTCCAATGGTTGGTACCTAAGACACACCTCAAATGAATTGTGCCATGTAGAAATATGGAGTGCACAGTTGTAGTTGTGTTGGACATATGGTAGACTCTAATTACATGTGTGAGGATTCTTTAAATGCTACATTCATAATATGTGAATGATCATTCGGTTTACCACCTCTTTCTATCCATCTATTTGAGGATGGAATGTTGTAGACTTTGTCAAATTTTTGTCCACCTTAGCCCATAATGAAGACCAAAATATTTTAATGAATCTACCCTACCTATAAAAAATAATGCTTTTTCAAAAACCAAAATGAACCCTAACATTTAAAAAAAATAGCTTAGCAGTCTCTTCTCCAGAAATCATCTTATTACATGCCACCGTGATAGCCATGTTGGAATTGCTATCTACCACCACATATACATAATTATGACCTCATTTGGTAGTTGGAAGCCCAAACATAAAATCCATTGAAACTGATTGTCATGGCTTATCAGGGATAGGTAGGGGTAAGTACAAGCCTAGTTTATGATTTGTAGGCTTTGCAATTGCATAGGTTGCATAAGCTACACAAGCTTGAATATATGAAATGACATCATGTTTTAGTTATGATCCATAAAAGTATTTTTGAAGGACAATAGTGGTCTTGCCGAAACCAAAATGATGTGCAACATGACTGTAGTGTTCTCCCCATATCATCTATTTATGTTCTTTAGTGAGAACACATATATTACCAATGTGACAAAGTATCCCATCTTGCAAGTGAAAATTAGGGACATGCTTTCCTTTTACCATTTTTTTGTAAATGTCAAACAAATCTCGATCATTAACATATAATTGGGACCAATCCATTGTTTGATGATCATATGAATCCAACACCATTTTCAAAGTTGCAATTGGAGGCCTAGTAAAACAATTGGCCACTTTGTTATTACTTCACTTCCTATAATGAATGTTGAGATGAAATTTTTGCAGATAAGCATACCACCTTTGATGCCTATCTTTCTTCAACTTCCCTTGTGTTTGCAAGAATGGAAGGGGTTTGTGATCTATATATATAACCATCTCCTTTCCCAAAATGTAATTCTTCCACTATTTCAAGGCTTGAATGATGGCATATAACTCCTTGTCACATGTGGGATATCTATGGATAGTATCAGAAAAATTCTCGTTGTAGTAGGAAACTGGATGTCCATGTTGCATGAGTACAATGCCAAGGGCATACTTAGATGCATTTGTTTCTATTTCAAAGGACTACTATAGGTCTAGAAGGGGAAACCCTAGTGTTTAGCATAGTCTTCTCTTTAATTCCTCAAATTCCTATTGCTTTGCATCTATCTAATTAAATTTTTCTTGTGCTCCACCCCTCAATGATTGGTTTAGAGGCCATGGAAAATGTGAGAAACCCAAAAAAGCCTACGATAGAAATTTTCCAGATCTAATAAATTGCAAAGCTTTGTCAGATTTTTAGGGGATGGCCAGTCCTTGATAACTTGAATATTTGTAGGGTCAATATGAACACACTCACTATCAATAATGTACCCCAAGTATTGGATTCTTTGCATACCAAAGGAACAATTTTCTATGTTGGCATAGAGTTTGTGTTTTTGCAGAGTTGAAAGAACTGGTTCAACATGTTGCAAATGCTCAATCCATGTTTTTCTAAAGATGAATATGTCATCCAGACACACAACCACAAAAGAGTTAATGAATGTCCTTACCACATCATTCATCAGCCTCACGAAAGTGGCAGGAGCATTAGTTATCGCAAAATGTATGACCAACCATTCAAATAAACCTTACTTAGATTTAAAAGTAAACTTCCATGCATCTGATGGGTCGATTGGTACTTGGTGATATCCAAATTTCAAGTCAATTTTGGTGAATAAATTAGCCCCTCTAAGATGGTCCAAGATATCATCAATCTAAGGAATTAGATATCTATTTTTCATAGTGATTTTATTGAATGCTTGATAATTAATACCAATTCACCATGTCCCATATTTCTTCTTATCAAGAATAATCGGTCTACCACATGGTGAAGAACTTGGATGAATGTGTCCTTTCTGAATTAGCTCTTGAATCTGCCTCCTGATTTCATCATTATCAAAGATTGCCTCCTATACATTGGTTCATTTGGTAATGGTATCCCTGACACTAGATCAATAGAATGTTTGACTTGACAATGCATTGGAACCCCTATTGGTGAATTAAACACATTTTGATATTGCTTCAAGACAAGATCCATTTTACTTTTTCATCCTGCTATTGTGGCCACTTTAGCATGCGTATTTAAAATGACTTTTTTTTTCCTCAAAAAGAACCATAAGCAATACAAAAGCTCCATTTTGAACAATCAAATGTTTACATTTAGCACTAATCGAAGATGTATATTGTTTAGGACATACCTCTAGTATACGATAATTTTAATCACCAAGCTTGATTGTGATGTTGTGTGGTCTAGAATCATATACACCATGGAATTGATACATGTATGTTTCCCTAGCAAGACATCACATACATCCAAAGGTGCTACATGGAAAAATATTTCATCCTTGAATGGTTTTATTGCATTTGGGAAATGACACTATTTATTCACTTAAATATCTTGTCCTTGGCTTACCCATCCCATAGAATATGGTTGTGGATGTTTTGTACTTTCCATATTTAGTCTCTTGTTTGTCTCAATAGAAGTTAAATTATTTAGTTGTTGTGGATATTTAATATACCCCCATGTTCCCTTTGGGTTGTTCTTGATGTCTTTCTCAACTTTCAACTGCTCTCGATGATTTTTTATGAAGCCTCCTCGCCAGTCTTTCAGTGCTCTCAACTCACTGCTACCACATGTCACCAAAATTCTTATCAAAGGAGAGCTTCCCTTCCCTTCTCTTTTTAGCCCCGTTATCCCCCCATATGTCAAGAGATCAAGTGAGTATGGTGTAATTTCATATAACTCCCCTTCAGGCCTCGATTTCCAACCACATAGCCTTCACCCATGTAGGCTTTTGAAGGGCCCCTCAAGCGATGTTGATAACAGGGACATTGGCACATGTCTTCTCATCGCAAACTATCATCAAAGGATGGGGAGGACAAACTACAGGTAGTGAAATTTCGCCACGTGTTCCTTCGACACAACTACATAAAGGGGAAGAGTGATGTGAACATCGGGCTTCCATGTTGTGCCACATGTTCTAACTGCTTTCACTAAGGGATGACACTTGTTTACACAGAGTAGGTCAGGAACATTGCCATCATTTGTAGGGAATGCATCTAGCTAGAAAATGACTAGAGTCATGCTCAAGAATCTTTGTGTTACAATGACCATGATTAATCATTGTTGTAAGAATCATGATTCATGATGAGAAATCTGTTACAATCCTTCAAGCGATGGATGCCCTTCGCTATATATACTACTTCTCTCAAGGAGGGGAGTTAGCTAGTTTTTTAGAGAATTGTTTGATAAAAATGAATAGTTGTTTATTTTGTTAGTTTGAAATATCTACAGAAGAATTGGGGAGACACCGAGCCTTTGTTTTGTCAGATAATTGTAAAGACTCATAGACTATGCCCTTTTAATTTGGCCTTTATGTTTCTTAACTATTGATAACACTATATTGTGTTGTTTTTGGATATTTTTTTGCAACTTCAATGATTTGAATAGAATGCTGATTTGGAACCATGTCTTTGACTCTTTCTATTGAGTAAAGCTCTGTGTAAATTATTTTATTTCATGAAATGAATTATCCAGGTCTTCCTCTTTAATAAGTTGTTATTTCAGACATAAAAGATTGTTGAACGGGCCCTTAGATCACATCTACAAGATAGATTTATTGTTCCTTATATCTAAACCTTGGTGTATCGCCCTAGTTAGATCCATTTTTTATATATTTGCTTCCTTTTCCCATTCAAAATCCCTAGTTTTAGAAGAGTTGGCTTCTTTAAAATCCAAAGGTTAATCAATTTAGTGCAATAGGTTCCCCCTTTAACCGAGTTTCCCACAGAGGGTTGTTACCTTGCCAATTTTTGGCATCAACAATTTTTTCTCTTTCCTGGCACCCCCAATGGGATCACGAAAGGTGCTTAAAACATTAAGAAAGTATATGAGCCATTGACCTATCACAAGATCCTAAATAACCTTTGTTTGTTGGTACCTCTGTTAGGGTCAGTACCAACTAGAACCTATCACATAAATGTCCCAGACCCTCCACCAGCCATGTTGCCTATTGCCAACCAAAATTATGTGGTATGGGACATTGGAAGTCCTTTTAGAACACCCATAGAACCTATCATTTGGGACCCCATCCCAATCTATGCTCTCAAATCTATTCCTAAGTTCACTTGAGATAGCTCAAGAATGTCATCAAAACATCTGCAATATGTGGTGAATGTGTGCTTGGTACATGGGGTTACAAACCGGAATGTAGTATTGAGGTTTGTCACAGCTTCTTTTAGAGGAAAAGAATCAGAATGGTATTGCACTCTACTGACTAACTCTATCAAAACTTGGGATCATCTTGGGGATCCCTTTTACAAAATATTCTCAAACAACGAAGATAGGTCTTCCCAGTATCACCAGCTCGAGACCATCAAGCGAGCTCCATATGAGGCCCTAACCAACTTCAACGCTTAGTTCCACAAAACTTGGCAAAGAATTCAGGCTGCAATCCACCTGCCACCTGATCTGGAATTAATGTTTTACCTAAAGTCCATCAACAATGATGATCTAGTGACTCGACGAAACCACTTTGCCAGATGCATATAGTGTCACAATTAAAGAAGAAAACAATTTGATCAATGCTAGAAAGTTGTCGCCTCATCCCATCATGCCTATATTCCCCAAAATACTAGCTTCCACCTAGGCAACACCATCGAACGCACCAACTACGACTCAATCTATGTACACATACACAAGCGTACCATAGAATGCCACACCTGGTCCCTCAAAGGATGAGATGGGTGACATAAAGGAAATGTTGTGGGATATGGCCAATGAGATAACTATCATCAAACACAACTAGGCTACTCCTCCAAAGCCGACCTATAGAAATTATCAAGGCGGAAGACCCTCTTACCAACAAAACTAGTTACAAGGAGGCGCTCACCCAAATCCTCAAGCATAGACAACAAGGCAAATAGTACTAGTACCTACTCCATTGCAGAATGCCACCCTAAGCTCTAACATAGAGCTAACTGCAAGACAAAAAAATTTGATCGATGATGGTAACCCCCAGTGTTTTCCTTGCGACAATTCACATATGCCCTAAAATTTCCCACGCGATAATCTACAACAAAAGGTGGTGGAGCAGCGCAGTCAAGGCTCAATGTCAGACGGTGGGGATTATGCATATACCTCTCCACAAATGGAAAATGTGTTACTTACCACTCAAATGCAAGGGATATCTCTAGAACAAGAGACCGATATAGCCCCCAACCACACCCTCTTCTCATGGATGGAAGGAGAGGAAGTAGTTTTCAAATTCGAAGCACCCACTTCCGAAACCCTTCAAGTGTAGTCTGATTACAACACTCACTCCAAAGGGAGATTCATAGGTTAAACAATCATCCCACAATGAGTCAATCTACTGCCTAAAAGTAATCTTGACTGCCAAACTAGTACCCCAGCAATGGTACCACAAATCCCTCCACAAAGGGAGACCATGACAACAAGGACTAAGGAGAAAAAACATAAGAGTCTACTAGTGTTTGATGTGGTGGAGTAGTTGAAAAATCATCCTCTAAAGTTTCCTTGTGGGAAATCCTAACCATGTCAGAACAAAAGAAACTACTACAAAGGGCTCTTTGAGAGGACTCGATCATAGGACCAAAGGAGCAATCACTTCAAGAGGAAGCTATCGAGTAGTCACCACTAGCCAAAGTTCTTGTGAATGCTACAAAAGAGGCCTCCACTGAAGATCAAGAAGAAGAATTGGCATTCAAATTTAGTGAAGGCAAACCAAAACCGAGACCATTTTTCTTAATCTTCATTATGGGTAAGAAATTACTGCATAACTCCATGATCGACCTTGGCACCAACACTATAGTCATGCCCAGGCTAATAGTTGAAGCCTTGGGATTGAGTTAAAAACCATTGAAAAGGGGATTAATGCAACTAGATGGGAATATGATTAATACTGTAGGGCTCATTAAGGAAATCCCATTAACCTTATTTTCCTACCCAAATATCACATTTAAGCAGGATATGGTGATCATTAATATTCCTCCAATATTCAGTTTTTGCTTATCTAGGGAATTCACTACTAAGCTAGGTGGATACCTTTCTTTATATTGGTCACACCTAATTATAAGGACCAAACACGGATCCAAAATGAAGCTGGTGTCTGAACCTATTCATTTTGAACATGTTGCAAATGAAGCTTAGATAGTCTTTGAGTCTTCTCACACCTCCATAACCAAAGAAGAAATGTACTACACTAAACTTTTAGAAGATAAAGAAATCACTGGGATCAAACCAAGCAAGAATAGGTTCTCCTAAGTGAGTTCATCAATAAAGACCCTTTCAAAAATTATCATCCCACTGGACTAGGAACTTATGTCATTTATGACAAAGATCAAGCCATCCCAAAGGTGATTCGAGATCTCAAAGCCTTTTCAGCAACTAGACTATGGTCACTACATTTCAATGGTGCAAAGTGCAAGATCGGTGCAGGAGCTGAGGTATACATGACTTCCCAAAGTAGTGAGGAGACAATAATATCCTTCCAACCCCAATTTTCCTACTCCAATGACAAGGATAAATGTGAAGGCCTTGTATTAATATTTGGGCCTGACTGAGAAGATGGACATCAAACAAATGAATCAGCTTGAGATTCTCGAGCTAATCATCAATCAAGTTTAGAATATCAATACTGAAAAGGATGTTTGTATGAGATCCTCTGGAGAAAAGGTTTGGGACTTTCAATATTCTAGTTGTTCCTCAAGAATAGAATAATGATATAAAAATATTGGCCAAATCGGATCCCAATCCAAACTAGCACCCAACCCAATATACAACCAATACTCCTTGCGAATGACACGCGAATTCACAAATCCAAAAGGTGAGCAGAGCTAGAAAGTATTTGACAGCAATGAGAACATCGCCTTGATCAGTTCATAGTTAGGAAAATTTACCAACCAATTCCAAGTAAGGATTGTTGAAAGCGATGACAAATGAGATGTACAACAAGAACTCCATAAGTTTCCAAAAACATTGGTCACTCCCGAAAGTTCCCTTTCTGGAAATACTAGAAATAATAAGAGAAAGCTTGAAGGTGACTATACGGATTATCAAGATAGAGATACGAATAGTATTAAAATAAGAAGGAGCATCCTACATCAAAGTTAAGAAGGGCACATACATTTCTTAAAGGAAAATGAGTGGGTATTGAATTGGTCATATGATAAACTCAGAGGATATGATCTCGACATCATCTAGTCTATGATAGAACTAGAAAGAGAAACTGAATCGACATGCCAAAGAAAAAGGCTAGCGAGTCTCAAGATTAAAGCATTGATGAACCATAAAAGGTCAGAAAAGCTAGTCCCGAAGAGAGTTGCCTGCTCAATTGAGCCTAGCATTTGGATTTTTGGTCTCATCCTGGTTTGAAAGGAGAGTGGAGATATCTGCCCATGCATCAATATCAAGAACCTAAACCAAACGCTAGCAAGAAATCATCACCCACCACCCTCTATGGAATCAATCCTACATGACATAGCAGGTGCAAGTGTGTTTTCTCTATTTGATGGTTGTTTAGACGAGAGGCTAGATGGTAAAATTTTGGTGATAAAATTCAACCATTAGGGAGAAAAAATTGACCGGCATGAGAAATTAGACAACTTTAAGAAGGGTTTCTTTGTAATCATTCAAGTGATACAAGGCATTCAAATCAGAGAGTGTAGAAAGAAAAGTGTTAACATTTCCCATCAGGGCATTTTACCTTAAAATTTTATATAGCTCAACTAGATGGTTCTACTGAGTAAATATGTAATTATTGTGATTATTTTTCCTCTTTGTTCTTTTTGTTCAGTCGGTCTTCCTAATCTGTGATACAACAAAAACTCACATTGTGATATAGAAAATAACACAAATACCCAAAGGGATAAAAACTACGCAGCAAGGCAGAGATGTTAAACATAGGTTACATATTCATTATATTTATATACTTCAAAAAATACAATAGCAAAATGGCTCAGAGGCCACACTTTTAGAGGAGTATATAATTATATATTTCTATTTTATAAAGCCTTTTCCAGGCTATATACAAAAAGACTAACGGAGTCTCGGTCTTAAAGAAGAAAAGAGAGAATTTTTAGTCTTGGGTAGAAGAAGCAGTAATATCATCATCCAACACCACCTCATCCTTAGCTATATTAGCAACACCATCTAGAGAAGTGACGAAAGGTGGGAACACCAGGTTCCTAAATTCAGTGTACTAGTCAATATCATAAAATGGCACGACATTGTATATCTATAATAGAAAGTGGCAAGCACGGGTAACCTTCCGGTGATGGACTTCTTGCGATTGAAGATGAAAGCCACTCAAGAACAACAACCATGAGATGACCGCATCCTCTTCAATAAACCTACGTAGGTCACTTACAGTGGGAATCCCTCAGCAAAATGTAGCAATTTCAACCACCTCCCTAAGGTCGTTCAGATATTTCTTCAGGAATATTTCTATCACCAAACGGATGATAAGTGGCTTGGGGACTTGAATATCAAGCAGCGATGCCACAAAATGAGAGCACACATTAGTATTTAATCTATACTTGTCCTCATATTTGAGGTAGTCATGACGCAGGACCCATTTCGTAGCTATGATGACCAAAGAATGTTTATTCTTTGTCATCCTCTTCAAACACCTAGTCAAAATTTTACCTAGGAAGGACATTTGTGGTTTATGAGAGGCTAGCCTAATTGAGGTATCCATGTTGTCAAATACTATACGACTTTCAAGTAGTGACCCTATGCAAAGAGCCTAAACACAAACTCTACACAAATACTAAGTAGACTACAATTACGAAAGGCTAAACCAATCACCTAATGTTGATTCTGCTAAAAAAAATTCTAAGTATGGTTTCGCTACTGACTAGACACCTATTTATAGAAGCTCCAGGGATTAGAAAGGTAGTTCACATACCATAAGCATGAGGTTAACTAGGTACCATCTTGAATATTGAACCAAAGCTCACTCGAAACTCTCACCAAGTTGCGTCTGCAGGTACAATTTGCTATGTACAAAATCAAGGCAAGCTAAATAAGTAGCACAAGCTATTGGCAAAATTCAGTGGTAGCCTTTTCGGCTAGACAATGAGGTATCGTCCCACTAGGTGTTCCTCAAGAGCCGACAAAAGATGCCAATCTATGTGATTCTTATCACATACTTTGGAGTAATCATTCCATTTGGGGTATTAATTACCATGACATACGACGCCTAGCCTACCTTCAAATTGTTGGCTCAATTTCCAAGGAAAATCGTGCTATGGGTTGTAGGTACTTGACATCATTATGAATACTTGTCATTTCAAAATGATAAGTAGTCCACTTCAAACAAACCTTAAGGTTGGTAGTACATGGAAAATTTAATGCATAAAAAGAAACCGTCATCTACCACTTGAAGAAGGATAGAAAAGCTAAGTATTGTATGCATCTATTTTAAAGCAAAGAAGGTTTTTTTGAATTCAAGAACTATACATAGAATTATCAAAGTGCAGAGCTACTAAGAGATGAGTAGAATTTCTTTAGGAGTTCAGAATAAAAATGGCATCCGTTGTCCTTGAAGTAACCTGAAACCCTTAGATGAATGAGCTTGGTGAAGCATCTCAAAGCTTGGCCAATGTGATACTCACCGCACCTATGGTAAATATTTTTGAGAAACATAAATCCTATGCTATGCCTGGAATCCCAAATAGGCCGGAGTGGTTTTGCACATGGGTAGCCAAGAAGGGCCCGCTAAGAGATGCTATATTGGTAAAGGAGGACTGGGATAACATCTATGTGTAGACACATAAAAATGGCCTAGACCCGCAAACCACATTCTTCTATATCATTCTTCATCTCAACATAATTAAAATATTTAATTATGTCCTATAGTCCAATGTCAACTATTAATTAAATAATTATTAATTATTTAGTTAATTCACATCTTTTATTCCTCTTGGCTATTTAAATAAATAAATTACATTTATTATTTAAATACGTCACTAATTGCTTATGTCACTCTATAATTAAATAAATTCCTAAATTTATTTAATTATTACTTCCACATGATTATTAAATAAATAGATCTTATTTATTTATTTAATATGTCATTAATTATTTATGTCTTCTCATAATTAAATAAATTCTTATTATTTATTGATATATTATTCTTTCCAACTTTCTTTCTAATTTTAAATAAAATCATATTTAAAATTACCCACTTTCTAATTTTCCTCCACAATTGAATAATCTTAATTATAAAATTCTCTTATTGATTTTCTTTCTAAATTTAAATAAAAGCATTTTATTTAAATTGGCAACATCCATCTTTCCAAGTAAATAATTTTAAATTATTATTATTTATTGTCACATGAATTCACCATTTTGGAATTAATTTAAAATATTAATTTCAAAATAGCATTTCTCTCCACAAAGTAAGTTATTTCTAAAATGACTTGATTTTCTATCTCATCCTTTTTCTACTTGCTAATTCTCATCTCACTATCACAACTATTCTCATTCCATTGATTTAATTTCTTAAATTAAATCTTGTCCACACATTTGGGGATTTTTACCTTAACCCTAATTGAGAGTTGTCATTTTGAATCTTAACCATTGATTCTAAGGCATTTCTCAATCTCTCATCTCATCCGTCCGTTCAAGATTGCATTTTCTATAAAATGACAATCTTGTTCTCATTTTCAACATCTCTTAATCTCTTAGTTTTATCTCTTAATATTGCATTTTCTTTTATTATTGTCTTCTTGCATACTCATTTGTCATCTTAGATACTTGCATCTTAGAATTAATTTTCTTGTGCAGCAATAACTTAAAGAAATCCTTCAAACTCTTGTTTAAGTCTAGGCATTGTAGAGTTTTTCTCACACACAAAATCTGAGGGCACTCTTCATCACAGCAAGCCAAGGAGATGCAATGGAAATCAGCCATGGAGGAGAGAAATGGGTGAGACTATTCTAGTTTCATTCCTTTTCTCATTATTTATCCTTTGCATTCGATTGTTTGAGGATTTTATTAATATGCATGTGTTACTAACCTAGTTATACCTTGCAAGAAAATATCCATCATTACACTATGACCCCAACCTCAAGATGAACCCTAAGGGCTTGAGGGAAGCTACTTTCGCGAAGATGAAGAACTACAAAAAATCAATAACCATTCAAGTAATGGAACTATAGACTTACCCAATAAATGGTACCTTATGTGCACCACTACCTAGAAATAATTAATGAAAGTATTTGGTGCTCAATTTGGCAACTAGCACCATTGAAGGAATTAAATTAAGAGTCATGTTAACTGCGGGGGCTCTTAGGCACATGTTGTGCATTCTTGGGGTAGGCACCAAAGAATGAACAATGGACCACTTCAACCAGAATAAGGGTTCCAAATCTTGGAGAGGTAGGAGAAATTCCATTGAATTCTATAATATAGAGATTGGAAGGCCCCAAAATTGCTAGCAATCATTAAGAAATATGAAGCAATGTGTTGACTTCGCCAATGTGGATATGTAGGAAGCTTTCGAAATGATGGCTTTTGTGTTTGGCTTGGAAAAAGACATGATCATGTTTGAAGCTCAATTGGGCCTAGGTTTCCAACTCAAGAAGTAGAAGGAGCCTTTTTGGTACGATTTCATGGACATTATTATAAAAGATATGAAGAAGCAGATTGGCGAGTTTGAGACGGTGGGTAAGTTCAGGTATCCTTCTCTTCTTGCCTATTTGTTCCTACATAAAAATATTGATTTCTTTAGGAAAAAAATGGAGTTATCAATATTCGATGAGAAAATACATCAGAAGTTGGTTTCAATGTGGACACCCATCCTCTGTTCAACCTATGATTATTATACATTTTTGAAGAAATTCCTGATCTTGATTTTGCACGATTTGGGCAAGGACAGTGACTACTATCACCTGTCAGGCGATCAGACTAGTTGTATGTGGTCCCTATTCTTAAAGTGTGACTAGTTCCTCGGAGAAGAATTTACATGTGTTCGAGTGCATGGCTTTCGCAAAGAGTCGATTCAACTCACTACATCCATCATCGATCGGATATTAGCCCTCAAAATCTTCTAAGAAATGGCTATTATGGACTTGAAATTTTTCTCCGACCTGAAGAAGAAGAAGTGAGTATTTTTCGAATTCCCCATGAACTAAAAAATAGTGATCATGGTAAATAAAAGGTCCACAGAGCTACTTGAGGCTAAGCTGGAACACCTCGGGCTAGTTTTCATTTGTGATAAATGGGGCTACAACCCTGAGGATGATTTGGGTGACACATTTATTAAGGTTAAGCATAGCCCTTGGCCATACTAGGAGGCATGATGAAATCTACTAGAAGATATCAACAGAATCTGGGTGGACTTGGCACAAATTCCGACAGATAATCGAAGGCTGTCTTGGCTCGATTTCTATCTTGTCAAGGGGAAGGTAGATGAAAATAGGTGCATAAGAACTAACCTCTGAAATAGCTTGGTGAGGCAATAGGGATGGAATCTAGAAAAGATTAATTATTTCTAGATCTACCACTAGGAGATCAATAACACCATCGACCCTTTCCAGCATTCATCAGTTTTCAAGATTGATGATCAATTTGATATCTTCTGGAACCAAGAACATCTAGATTTTGATGCAAGTGATGAGGAGGATCCCAACCCTTATGATTACCTACCACACTCTGACAAGAGAAAGCAAAAACAAAAAATGGAGATGTAGCCTAACACTACTATTAGGAGTGTGTGAATGAATACCTTGTGATCAGGGTCCTCACAATCTTGACCCGTGACTGTGAAAAATTTTGAAGCAATGCAACAATCAATGGAAGTGGTGGATTTGTAGCACCCTCCGCCAATCAAAAGACATTGCACTGATACTGCTTCAAGAGGTGGTTTTCAGGAGGTTGTGGTCAGCCAAGCATTGGAGATGGAATCAACCGCTCAGGTATCTTTCTCTCCCTCTCTTCTCGGCTCATAGTCTCTTGTTTCTTCCATAGTCCCTAAGACACCCATCACTCCAAGTATGAGCCCATCTTTCTCTATCCCCTCTATAATGGCTGCTGGAGGTTTCTCCCAGTTTTCTCATATTGGGTAGATGGTTTTCACTTCCCCTTGAGCTGCCCCAGCACTGATCAAAGCCCCTTCGGTTTCCCCATCTGCCTCCTCATCTGCATATATTTCTACCATTCCATTGGTGTTTGATTCCACCACCCTTGTTGCATCATCTGAGTCAATTCAGAATCCACCTTTGCATCCATTAAACTCCATTGCATCTCCATTGCCACCACCATTCCCTTTGAGCCCCTCCATGCCTTCGTCACCTAGGATTTGGAGCATTCCTCCTTTCTCTCCACTCATGGTTCCCCTTTTGAAGAAGAAGACTTATGTGGTCACCTACCTCTCTTTCCCTTTCTTTGTTCCTCTTAATGCACCCTTTGTATGTGAACTTATCAAGTCACCAACTCAATTCTTGTCTCAGAGTGATATAATGAAGCAAGCTTGCGCTCTCTGACTCTAGAATCAAAAAGAAAAGGATGCCAAGAGGCAAGAAAAGCCCAACATCTAGATAATTTATAATGAGGCTCAACAATCATTGCATTTTGCAACCCTACATCGAAATTTTTCCAAACCACAGGGAGAAATGAAACCTGATGACTACAACATCCATTCCATAAGACTGGACTTACGTGTTGCCCGACCCTAGGATAAAGTCAAGCTAATGGAGGAGACACAATGGGTGGTGACTACTCACTTTCTTAAGTCTGGTCACAAATTGAAGAAGGTAGAGGATGAGCTCTAGGCCATCAAGGCAAGGCTAGAAGTTGTGTTGGCCAAGGACAAATCACAAGAAGCTAAAAGGGTGCACCTTGCACAAAATGTGTAGGCAGAATGGGCTAGCTTGCAAAGAGAGCTCAAGAAATTCCAATCCTAGGAGTCTGATCAGGTAGTCAAGCTGCGACAAAGGAACCAAGAATTATCTAACAAATTGGCCCAATCAGACGAGGAAGTTCAGAAAAATATCAAAGAATTACAGCAACTACGTGCTCATTTGGAGAAAACGGTATGAGAAAAGGAGGTGAACCAAGCAAGCGTACAGGCTCAATTTCAAGAAGATCTCTGAAAGTTTAGGATTTCCTTGGAGGAAGAGTCTACAACCCAAAACCAATCTAAGGAAAGGTGGTTGGCCACATAAAAGGACCTGCAAGAGAAACTCACCTCTACCACAGAATAAATTACAGGGCTAACACAGGAGATTCAGATGAAGGATGCAAAGATTAATCTCTTGAAGAAGATCATTCAAACTCCTTCTCCACAGAAAAACCTTTGCTTAGTGGTCCAACAACTATATGCTTCCTACTAGGAGAGAGTCAAGGTTGTATGCCTAACTCTCCATCCCACACTCTGATTCATGGTGGAGGCAACAAATTTATGCAAGGAGGTTCACGACACAATGGAAAAGTACCCACAATTCATAGGGGAAAAGGTTCCCGAAGCAGAAAGGCTACTAGGAAAGCTATGCACAGTGCTAAGAGAGGACCTAGAATGAGCACAGATCAAGAATCAGAGATCAGTAGTTGGGGTTGCAAAGGAGTTTATCCACTTCCAAGAAGCCACCCTTCATGCTCAATTATGCTTGGTTACATTAGGGTAGACAATAGATAGTGCTCGGGCAAGGATTTCCCAACTAACCCAGATGGTTCTGCCCTCTTTGTTCCTCCCTAATGAATCAGTGGCTACCATAGAGTAGATTACGGCCAAAATTGAGGAGAGGAAGCAAGATTTATAAGTTTTTCATAGTTTTATCCAACCTCCCACTGCCAAGAACATTGAGGGTGTAACTCATCAGATCGCACGACTAAATTTTCAGCTCAAGGATGCGTCCGAAATATCTGTAGTGATGCCCTTCAAGGAGGTGATCGATCTACATGAGGTACATGAGATGATGTACACCATATCAATTCCTTTTGAGGTTGACTGGATGCCCTTGCAGGTCATTGTCTCTAAGGTCTAACTCCAATGACCAATGGATAAAGCTTTGGTCACAAAACCAAAATTTTTTGGATTTGTCGTTCCACAGGCGAAACGCCCCTGGCAGTTGCCAAAAGCTGTGGATATTTAATATACCCACATGCTCCCTTCAGGTTGTTTTTTATGTCTTTCCTGACTTACGACCACTCACGATGTTTTTTTATGAAGCCTCCCCACTAGTCTTTCGGTGCTCTTGACTCACTATCGTTGCATGTCACCAAAGTGCTTATCAAAGGAGATCTTCCCTCCCCTTCTCTTCTGAGCCCCATTCTCCCCCCATGTGCCAAGAGATCGGGTGAGTATGGCATACTTTCATATAACTCCCCTTTGGGCCTTGACTGCCAGCCATGTATTCTTTGCCCATGCAAGCTTTTGGTGGGCCCCTCAAGTGGTGCCAATAACAGGGATGCTACCACATGTCTTCTCATCACAAGATCTCATCAAAGGATGGGGATGATGAACTATGGGTTGTAAAATTTTGCCACATTTTCCTTTGACGTAGCTACATAAAGGAGAAGAGTGATGGAAATGTGGGGCTGCCATGTTGTGCCACGTGTTCTAACTAATTTCACTAAGAGATGACACTTGTTTACATAGGGTAGGCCAGGACCATTTCCATCATTTTCAAGGAATGCATCTAGCTAGTGAATGACTGGATTCATCCTCAAGAATCTTTTTGTTACAATGGCCGTGATAAATCATTGTTTTAAGCATATGATTCATGATGAGAAATCTATTACAATCCTTCAAGTGGTGGATTCCCTTGGCTATATATACTACTTCTCTCAGGGAAGGGATTCAGTTAGTTTTTTAGAGAATTTTTTGATAAAAGTGAATAGTTGTTTCTGTTGTTAGTTTGAAACATATATAGAAGAATTGGGGAGACACCAGGCCTTTGTTTTGTTAGATAATTATAAACACTCATAGACTATGCCCTTGTAATTTGGCCTTTTTGTTTCTTAACTATTGATAGCACTATACTGTGATGTTTCTGGATAATTTATTTTCAACTTCAATGATTTGAATAGAATGTTGATTTGGAACAATGTCTTCAACTCTTTTGTTCAATAAAGCTCTGTGCAAATTATTTTATGTCATGAAATAAATTATGCAAGTCTTCCTCTTTAATAATTTGTTATTTCAGACTTAGAAAATTGTTGAGCAGGCCCTTAGATTGCATCTAAAAGATAGATTTATCGTGCCTTATATCTAAACCTTGGCACATCGCCCTAGTTAGATCCTTTTATTTTATATTTTCTTCCTTTTCCCATTCAAAAACCCTAGTTATAGAAGAGTCAGCTTCTTTAAAATCTAGAGGTTACTTAGTTTAGCGCAATAGGTTTCCCCTTTAATTGAGTTTCCCATAGAGGGTTGTTACCTTACCAATTTTTGGCATCAATACCTGCCACTATCAACAATAAAATGTAGAGCCTTTCCACCAACCCACATTGTGAATGGAACAACCATTCTTCATCCTCACAAGGCAAGATTTTAGTAGTTGCAACTATGGCATATGGGTCTACCTCTATGATCTATTCATTATCATTCTATTCAAAAGGGTTTGTTGGTAGTGATTCAAGCTCAAATTCCTCTCCATGTGCCTCTATCATCATATTATCAATGGTTCTACAATACTTGGTGTTATGAGATTCACTCTTATGTATTTCACACCACATGCTTGTATCTTTCTTCTTGTTGGTACCCCATTTATTCTTTTCTATTGGTGAATTTGAGGGACATTCTTTGGCCACTTGATTCCATTCAAATTTATTTCTACCTTCTCCCTTTGGTTTATTCTTTATAAAATAATCTTCCTTCCCTTTTTGTTTGAATTTATCTTCAATTTTAATGGCATATTTGTAAGCATTTCTACTATTTCAATATTCAAAAAAATCATCTTAGTCTGGATATACTTGTGAAATACACTATGATACTTCAACATGCTATGCTTCTCAAAATCCTTGATGCCAAGATTTGTAGATAGGGCATAGAAGGTATTGGTGTAATCTTGTACAGATCAATCTTTATTTTATCAAAGCAACTACCACTACATATATTTTTGTCCATAAGTATCCTTAGGGAAGTATGATTCTTTTATGTACTCCAAAAATTCACCCCATGTATGTTTTCTATCAAAGTTTAAGTACAATTCTAGTCTGATGGGCATTTCTCTATCTTGTACCTTGATTTCCCATGCTTGTTTCACATGGATCTCAGCTTTAAGGAGGGAAAAAGTTATTTTCTCCACATCTGAGAAATGATTCACAAAAAAATATTATTCCATCTTTGATAGCCAATCGTCAATAGCATCAGCATCAATTTTTAATTTAAAATTTGGGATGTCAAGATTTATATATATATGTTACATATACATTAAGATTAGTCTATCAATGAATTTAAACCAATTCCTTACTACCTCGAATCATGTATTTGAATATTGGGTCTATTAGGGATAGGACATATAGAAAGGTATATGTATATATCATTACTTATAAGTAAAGCACATCAATTTATAATTGCTAATAGTTCCTTATAATCCTTGCATCTTCGATCAACAATAGTATCCATAATTTTGAGAATTTTATACATCCCTTATGAAAATGCATATTTAAATAATTACATAATAAAAAATAAGGGGTTCATATCACATATGGGTATAGTCACCTAACTGTAAAATGGTAATTTAAAACTTGAAATAGTTAATGATAATATGGTTTTCATGTATGTTATGGTGGAGCTTCTAAATTTTAAAAAAATTGCATTGATTCCTTGCCTTGTCATTGTCCTTTGCATCTATGCCTTAGGCTAGTGTTTAGGGTTTTGGTTCAAAAATCCCTCATTTCAAATTTCATAAGTCTTTTTCCCTTGGCATTCTTTTCCTACGTTAACTTGCTATACCTCATTGTAGGTCTTTTGAGTTATGACTTAGGCCATCAAAAATGGATTGTCACTATCCCCTTGGTCTAAGTTTTTTGTTCATCAAATGTGGCACTATTGCTTTAATTTGTTCTTAAGTCGAGTGGAATATTTCCCATTTAAGTGACTTAAGTCTTTAAGTCTTTAATCCCATGGGTCTTGGTCCCATCAACCTAGTCGAGTGCCCTTTTTATGACTTAAATTTTTTTATGTGCAAGAATGACGACGGTTGGATCTGAATATTTGATCCTAGCCATTCCTTGCCAACCCTGCATGAATAAAATATTACTTTCTAAAAAGTAGCGGGGTCAGCAGCTTGAGTACATGTGTACTGTTGCAGGCATGGGGCCTAGTCTCCACTAATATATCTAGTATCATAATATTTGAACTGACAGTTGAGATCCGTTATTGAGATTTAACCTCAACCATTCCCCACCAACCCTGAAGGAATAAAATAATGTGTTAAGAAAAGCAGGGGGATAAGCAGGCTGATGATGCATGTACAAATAAAAGGTGTGGGGCCCAATCTCTACTTATATATTTGGCACTATGAGTTCCAATCCAATGATCAAGATGCATTGTTGAGATTTAATCTCAATCATTCTCGAATAGCCCTGCAAGAATAAAACATTCTTTTACAAAAGGGCACGGGATTAGCGAGTTGTCGCCATGTGGATCTTTTCTCGCATTGCTTGGAAAGAAGGTGGAGCCCGCATAATGAATGAGTCAACACTCTAGGTGGTAGAGTATTATTGGCATGATATTGGTGAGTGGATGTGATTGAAATTGAATTTTTTTTTACTCAATCTGAGTCATCCAACACGCCATCTCACAAAGCGATCAATGACTAAAATTAAAACCTAAAGAATTGTCTATGGGAATTGTTCTACTTTGTATGAGCGAGCAGTAATGTTGGAAATGAAATCCAGACCTATTCAAATCTGATCCAAAGGCATATAATTTTTTTTTCTTCATAATTGAACATTGCAATAAAGTTTTAAAGCATCCAAAAGATTGAATCGGGCATTCGAGAGTTCAAGGTGATCAGAATTAGGGTTTTCTTCAAGCAAAAAATATGTAAGTAAAAAATAAACACTCCTCTTTATATTTTCTTTAAATTTCCTCGGATTAGGGTAGAGGTGTTGGTGTGTGGCGACTAATCATGATATACTATACTCTCTTCATGTATTCCTCCTAATTTTTTGTGTCGTCACCAAAAAAGAAAAAATCGGCTTTGTAGAACCATAATTTTTAAAGCTTCTAAAAATCTTGTTATAAGTGGTTGGGATGAGAGTTGTAGTATGGAATTATTCAGAAGATTGTAATATGTTTTTCAGCAGATAATAATATCATTAGATGGCTGTATTTTGGTGGATGTAGCCCGGATTGGGTGAACCATGTTATATTCTTTATGTTATCTAGAATCTGATATATTTATGTGTGTTTTATTTCTCTATTTTATGGAGTAAATTTGCATTTAACTATTAGATACTACCTTCTAACCCTAAAAAGTGGTATCAAAGCAAGGTTGTGTTTGGTTATCCTCTACAAGAAGGTCTCATGGTTGAGTGGGAGTCTCACAATTGAGTGGGAGAAATGGTAGATGAGGGTAAGTTGAAGGCTAAGAAGTTCAATGGGCAGAACTATTAGTTATGGAAGACGCAGATGGAGGACTACCTCTATTAGAAGGATTTGTCGCAGCCATTGTAAGGGAAAAATAAGAAATCCTCAACAATTTCTAATGAGGACTAGGATATTTTCAACAGAAAAGCACTTGGCAGTATTCATTTATTCCTGGCACAATCGATGGCATTCAATATTGAAAAAGAAAAGACAACTCAAGAGTTGATGTAAACCATAGAAAAATATGAAATGCCTTCTGCTTTGAATAAGGTATTTCTTATGAAGAATTTATTTAATATGAAAATGGTAGAAGGTGGGCTAGTTGTTGATCATTTAAATGAGTTTAATATGGTTACTAGTCAATTAACTTCTATAAATGTAAACTTTGATGAAGAAGTTAGGGCTCTTTTGGTTCAATGTTCTTTGCATGAAAGCTGGAATAGCTTGCTAATGGTTGTTAGCAATTATGTTTCTAGTTTGAATACATTGAAATTTGATGATATTGTTGGTGTTATTTTGAGTGAGGAAATTCATAGGAAAATATTAGGTGGAACATCCACATCAGGTAGTTTTTTGAATGTAGAAAACAAGGTACAAAAAAGGAGAGAGGAAATAGTTATGGAAGTTGTGGGAAGTCACGAGGAAAATAAAAGGACAAGAGGTCCCAATCTAGAGACAAGATGGATTGATGATACTGTGGTAAGCCGATTCATTTAAAGAAATATTGCTAGTCTCAAAAAAATAAACAAGACAAAAAGGAAGGAAATAAAGAGGCAAATGTGGTAAGTAATAAATCTAATGAGGATTCTTTTATTCTCTCCCTTGAAAATGCTGATGATTCTTGGGTGTTAGATTCAGAGGCTTCATTTCATGCTATGCCCCACATAATTTATTTTCTTGATTATGTCCAAGGGGATTTTGGGCTAGTTTATTTGGGAGATAATAAACCCTATCAAATTGTTGGAAAGGGAAGAATCAAGATTAATTTGCAAAATTGGAATCATTGGCTACTACATGAGGTAAGGCGCATTCCAAAGTTAAGAAGAAGTTTAATTTCAGCAGAGCATCTAGATTATGAAGGTTGTGTTGTTACATTTAGTGATAAAAATTGGAAGGTTACAAAAGGTGCCTTACTGGTAGAAAAAGTTGTGAAATTAGGCACCTTATATCTTTGTACAGGTCATATTTTTCCTTCTAATTGAGCTATTGTAGATAAAAATCAATGTTTAGGAACAATTGTTGCAATTTAGTAGGAAGAAAACTAGATAGTTGTTATGATTTCTGAACTAATACTATGGCATAATAGACTTGGAAATATGAGTGAAAAAGGTATGAAAGTAATTCATTCAAAGAAAGTCTTACCATGTCTAAAATGTGTTAATATGGATTTTTGTGAAAGTTTTGTGTATGGAAAACAAAAGAGAGCTAGTTTTCTCAAGGATGGGAAATAAAAGAAAGATGAGAAATTGGAGCTTGTGCATACAGATGTATAGGGACCAACTTAGGTATCTTCTCTTGGTGGCTCTCAGTATTATGTTACATTCATTGATGATGCAACTAGGAAGGTATGGATTTATTTCTTTAGGTAAAAATCTGATGTATTTGAAACTTTTAAAAATTGGAGAAGCTTGGTTGAGAATGAGATAGGTAAAAAGTTAAAATGTCTTAGATCTGATAATGGTAGTGAGTATTGTAGAAAATATTTTGAATATTATTGTTCCTCTAATGGTATTCGTAGGAAGAAAATGGTTCCAAGGACTCCACAAGAAAATGGAGTGGCTGAGCACATGGATAGAACAATAATGGAGCCTGCACGAACTATGAGATTGCATGTTGGGTTGCCTTTAAACATGTTGGAAGAGGATATAAATACTGTTGTTTATTTAATTAATAGAGGTCCCTCTAATCCTTTGGGTTTTCATATTCCAGAGGAAGTATGGACAGGTAAGAAGGTGAGTTATTCTTTTCTCAAAACCTTTGGTTGTGAAGAATTTTCACATGTAGATTCAGAAAATAGAACCAAGCTTAATGAAAAATAAAAGAAATGTATTATTTTTAGATATGGCATTGATGAATTTGGTTATAGGCTTTGGGATTTTGAAAATAAGAAAATTGTGAGAAGTAGGGATGTCATATTCAATGAGAAAGTGTTGTACAAAGATCAATTGCATCAGCATTAGAAGAAAGAAAATGATTATGTAGTGCTGGATGATACTCCAAACAATTATGTTCCACTAGTTCCTCATGCTCTACAACAACAACAAAAAATACCACAAACTCCAATGAATGTTAGATGATCTTCAAGGATAATTAGACGTCTAGAAAGATTTTCTCCCTCTTTGTATTCTATTTTATTAACTGATGTTGGTGAACTGGAATGTTATGATGAATCTATGCAAGTGGATACCAAAGTTCAATGGGAGCATGGAATGGAAGAAGAAATGTACTCCTTGCTGAAAAATCAGACTTGGGAATTATGCAAGTTACCTGCAGGTAAAAATTATTTACCAAACAAATGGGTTTATAGGATGAAAGAGGAGGATAGAGGTAAGAAAATATTTTAAGTCAGATTAGTTGTAAAGGGATTTGCATAGAAAAAGGGTATTGATTTTGATGAAATATTTTCTCCAGTTGTTAAAATGACTTTTATTCATATAGTTTTAAGTATTGTGTATGCTAAAGATTTTCATTTAGAAAAACTTGATGTTAAAACAACCTTTCTCCATGGTGATTTGGAAGAGGAAATATATATGGAACTGCCACAAGGATTTGAGGTCAAACGTAAGGAGAAACTAGTGTGTAGATTGAAGAAAAGTTTATATGGCTTGAAGCAAGCACCTCGGAAATGGTATATTAAATTTGATAGTTTTATGAATGAGCAAGGCTACAATAGGTGTAATTTAGACCATTGTGTTTACTTTAAGAGGTTAGATGAAGATAGCTACATTATTTTATGTTTATATGTTGATGATATGCTTGCAGCGAGGTCTAACATGGATCACATAAAGGATTTAAAACAATAGTTAGAAAAATTATTTTCTATGAAGGACTTGGGGCCAGCAAAACAAATCCCTAGTATGAAGATTACAAGAGTTAGGAAAAATAGAATTTTTTTTTTTTATCTCAGGCTGATTATGTTAAACAGGTGTTGTAGAGATTTCATATGGAGAATGCAAAAGTTGTTAGCACACCTCTGCCTAGTCATGTCAAATTGACTAAGGTTATGTGTCCAAAGACACAAGATGAGGAAGAAAAAATGTCTAAGGTACGATATGCTTTAGTTGTAGGAAGTTTAATGTATGCCATGGTATGCACGAGACTAGATATTGCACATGTCGTAGGAGTTGTTAGAAGGTATATGAGTCATCCCAGAGTTGAGTATTGGAATGCAGTAAAATGGATTCTCAAGTACTTGAGAGGTACACCCAATAAATGTTTATGTTTTGGAGGCGCTAATATTGATTTAAAAGGCTATGTTGACTCAGATTTGGTAGGGGATATAGAAATCAAGTGGAGTACCACAAGTTATGTATTTATAGTTGGTTGGATAGTAGTGAGTTGGATTTATTGATTACAAAAGGTGGTTTCTTTATCCACCACATAGGCAGAGTATGTTGTTGCAATAGAGGCATCAAAGGAGATGATATGGCTACAACTTTTCATGGAATAGTTAGGCAAAAGAAAAAACTGAAAATCAATTGTTTATAGACAGCCAGAGTGCTATACATCTTGCAAATAATTGTGCCTTGCACTCTAAAACCAAACACATACAACTAAGATATCATTTCATCCGGTCAGTGTTGGAGGATGGACATGTAAAGCTGGAAAAGATACATATACAGATGCCAATCCATCAAATATTTTTACAAAGGAAGTGACAAGGGTGAAGGTGATTTCCTCTTTACCTTAAGTTTGTCTTCATGGTTGAAAGTATAACAGAACAACAAGGTCCAAGGTGCTTATTCCAGTGGGAGCTGTAAGTGCAACGATGTAGTCCAAAATCAGTCACCAAGTGGGATAATTATTTGGTATGGAGCCTAATTAGTCTCCAAGTGGGATATTTTTGGTATGTGGAAATTGATCATGTTATACTGTACACTCTTCATGTATCCTCATCGGGGTCCTTTTTCGCATCGTCACCGAAAAAGGAAAAATCACCAAAAAAGGAAAAAATAGACTGTAGAATGTCATAATTCTTGGAAGCTTCTAAAAAGCTTGTTATAAGCAATTGGGATGATATTTGTAGTATGGCATTATTCATGAGATTGTAATATGTTTTTCACTAGATAATAAAATTATTGGATGGCTATGGTTTTGTGGATATAGCTCGGATTGGGTGAACCACGTTAAATTCTTTGTGTTGTCTTGAATCTGATATATTTCTTTGTGTTTTATTTCTCTATTATATTTAGAAAATTTGTATTTAACTATTATATATTTTCCTTCTTACCCTAACAAGAGGTTCATTGTATCTTGATATCAAATTATTTTGCATATTGTTGAATTGTTATTTGGTAGTTTGAGCTTCTTCTTAGGTTCAAGGTTCTATTGAACCTGTTCAAATTTTTATTGTCAAGTCATGCCCTAGGTTTTTAAGAAAATAAATAGGTTTTGAACCTCCCTGACATCAAAACCCTAGATTAGTTTGAACCTATCTGTTACCAATGGCTACCAAGGACAAAGTTTTTGGTTTTAGAACTGCATCAAGACCTCTTTCCCAAGATATCATTGACCAATTGAAACCCTCAACCAACAAAAAGGCTGAGGGAATAGATCTATTTTATTTCCCCATAAATAAAGAGGGGTTGCTAGACAAACAATGCTTTGTCAAGGATGTCGATGTGCCATACACAAGGTGGAAAATATTCCAAAACTAGTTTGGGCATAGAAATTGTGGAGTTCCTATATGCAACACTTGGAGATTGGACATGGGAAAATTAGTTGTCCCCAATGTATACATAGATATATATTTGTTAAAATGTATAGCTATGAGGTATGGCCCTATTTCTAGAGTGGTTAGGGCATATGGGGGTGTTGAAATGCTTAAGATAACCAGAGAATATATTACATAAATCTTTAAGTTGCATGAGTGGAGCCAAGATATGATTACCATTGACCTTGACACCTTTATAAAAGAATATGAAAACACAAAGACTCTATTTAGGTTAACAATGTTTCCCATGCATACTGCAAGTACTAGGTTTGGGAAATCTAGGAGACAAATAAAAATTGGAAAAGATGAATTGGAGTGTTTCCCCATGAAGTATTTTTCTAATTATTTCAATAAAATAGTTTATTCCTTCTACCTGATTCTTGGTTTTTACCCACCATCTACCATGCCATGAGGTTTCATGTATATGGCAGCACACCTTCAAAAACTGACCTACAATGCAGTTTATGACTATGCCATATGTCTAGTAGAGTGCATACACTAGGGTTTGGTTGCACTGAAGGAAGGAAAGGATTGGGTAAATTTCTGGTGGTATTCTCTCTTGATGCACATGTTCCTATACAAGGGAGAGAAGATATTTGGTAAAGACATGGCATTGAAGAAGGTGAAGGGTGATATTGAGCTACCTATCTAGTGTCATAATCAAATTTTAGACAAGGATGATATGAAGTTTGATTATTTTGTTTTCCACAATGTCTTTGACTCAAAATTGAGATTTTTTCTAGTTTATGATCCACCAATAATTCCTAAGGAACTACACAATTTTTTGAGGTGCTTGGAAAGGATGCTTGATTTGAAATTGACTCACTATTGGGGGGACATAATTCCATACCCCAGTATAACCATTTTTAGGGTATATGGTACTAATTTGAATCCAAATTCATTACCAAGAGATGTGCCATTGAGGATTGGATTCATTAAAATTATGAGATAATTGGGGGGAGACGATACGGTACACTTACCCAAATAATTTAAGAAAGGCTCCTTCTTTCTAGAGTGGACTGTGTTTGCAGATTTTTTGATGGAAAAAGGATGGAAAGAATTGGAGTGGGTTCTTGCACCCTACAGACTAAAAACTGTGCACCCAAGGAACCATGACCTAAAGGGTTGCATTGTTGCTCTGAAAGCAAAGAATAGAAGTGGCTCCTTTGTCCACAATTTTTATTATCCTGAAGGTGTAACCAAGAATGTTTTTTATTTTTAAAAATAGGAGGAAATGAAAGAAATGTACCTCACTTTCAATAAGATGGTGGAAAAGGTTACAAAATCAGATCCTAACTATGACCCTCTACACAATATCAAGGGTGATTTCAGTAGGATCATGTATGTTCTTGAAATTTTTGAAAATGTAGTGGGAGTATTGAGGGATGAACGTACAATACCTGATAAGGGGAAATAAATGGTAGTTGAAGAAGAACCAACAAGAATATTGGAGGAAAGACCCTCTTACCAACTACTACAAAAGGTTAGGGTGTACTCTAGGAAGGGGATAATATAGAAGCAAAAAACACTTCCAACCCCTACTACATCATATGGGTCAAGATCATCTTCTCTTGTGAGGTCAAAATCGTTTCCTCCTAGAAAATATTCCTCTGCTATAATTGACATTTATTCACCTCCTAGAGATCCATCTCCACTTGAGAAACCACCATCCAAATGGCAAAGGATTGAAGTAGGAGGGAGAGTTGATTATCCTGAAATAGAAGAAGATGAAATCTTGGTCACACCAGAAGAGATAGCAAGGAATGCACTGTCCCCTAAGGGAGGTTGCATCAGGCACAAGAGAGAGTAGCCTCAAATTAGGAAAGGCCAATGTTAGTGGCCTGAACAATGTAGATGATCTAAGGAAAGAGTCTTGTAAGAAATTTTTGGAGGATGATTCCTTCATAGAAACCAAAGCATTCAAGGATTTTGTATCGAGAGCTAAGGCTCAATAATCTATAGAAAATATAGCAAAGGAGAGGAGCTTGCATCTAGAAATTCTTGAAGAATTTGTACAAGAAAATTTAAGGAAAGTGTTGAGGAAGGAATTCCAAAATATCACACCTGAAGAGGGAAAAACACTTGTGCATAAAATTGGGGTATTATTGCTACCATAATGGGATATTGTAGATGCAATTGTATTAGACACAATAAGAAGGCATGAGAGGCCTTTTTTTTTCAAATAGAGGAAGTAGCCAAATTAGCATTGTAGGGGTTGGCCTTCAGTGAGGAATGGGATGCCTTGGCCCTTTGGTTACTATCTCTAGGGTCTAGAAATCTAAATGTTATAGAGATAGCTGAATTCAAGGGACAAATGATTATCAAAAGAGTATCTAACACTCCAACAATGGAAGCAACAAAAATGGCAATTAATGTTGCTAAATTCCCTAAGGAAATAGTGGAGAGTGTCACTACATAGAGAGACATGTATAGAAGCAAGCATAATTAGATTATTGATGAGTATAATAAAAGTCAACAAAGGGTTGTTGATCTGGAAACAAAGTTGGTATTATTTAAGAAATATAAGGAAATATTGAAGACCCAAGGCACCTAAGCTTCAAGTTATGCAACACCCACTTCCCCAATTACACATCCTCAATCTCCTCTGCCTCCACTAGAGAAATCTTGAGCAATAATGTCATAAAATCTAGGCCAAGAACCTATTGCAGTTGAGGAGCCAAGCACATCAGGTGCAACTCCATTAAATGAGGCCACTAAGGAACAATTATTATTGTAGATTGAATTATATAAGATTTTTTTTACACAAGTTCAAGATACTATGTATGAGAATAATTCAGAGATTGTGTATATAGTTTTGGAACATATGAATAAGAAGATTCAAGGTAAGTTGAATAGTATTCATTCAAATTATTCTTTAATGCTGCAAGAAATAAAGTTCTCTCAAAGAGACAAGGATTTGGCTACCCCAATAAATGACAAATGGATTCCCAAGGTTGATAATTTAAAGCTTATAACATTTGATTTTGCACATTAGAAGGATAAATATCCAAAGATTGGTGCAACATACAAATTTGTTAATGAAAAACAAAAAAAATTCAAGGGTATGCTGCTCCTTTGGAAGTGAAGATAAGAGAGTTGAAGTCAAAATTTGATGAGGCATATTTGTTATTGTTACTCAATATTCAACACACATATGATGAGGTAAAACCTCTACAAGAACGAAAAGATCAACTAGATACAACTATTGATGCTGAAGTATCCCTTATATGTTAAAATGTTGATATTGATGTATTGAAAAATACTCTTGAAAACTTTTCTTTCACCATTAGTTTCCTAGAAGAATATGACAAAGAGGCAAATTAAGTAATGGATAAATATGCTCTATACAAAAAGAAGATGGATGAAATCCTAGGTTTTAATTGGCCTTCTGAATCAAAATATGAATTGTGAAAGAAGACCTTTACTGTTGAGTTTGATTTCTAGGCATAGGGATGGAGAACACATATACATGGTCGAGTATAGTGTAGTTCTTGCCGTAGAGATTATACTGCATAAAATATATGTTTCTCCAAACTCAAAATGTGATAGATAAAGCTAACTATTGGTGACTTGGACTAGTGCTAGATGTTGATCTGGATTTTGATCCATGTGGTTCTCTATTTTTAGACACTTTTTGGTCTTCTAGTGAAAAGGAATAATAATGCTGCAATGGTTTGAAGTCCACTCTCTTCAACAAACTGCCTTTTGGAAGGTCCAAGAATCTCCATCGACTGAAACAAAACCTTGTTTCAATGATGAATATTCTTTCATTTTTTTGTAACCATTCCTCATGGAATGACCGATATAGGTTGTCAAATGAAAATGTGACATCTGTACTTTTGGCTTGAAGCTTTTTTTGCTCCCTTGTTTCTATGAAAGGGAATTCAGGGCCATTTGTATGAGTCTATTTTTGAATTCTTGATCTAAAAATGCAAATGTATTACATAGAGAAAATATTTTTTGAGGCTGTATGTTAGGTTTTGCATCAAGCAAATAAGTTTTTTCAATTGTATGGTTTTCAAGCATGTCTCAATGAACAATGAAAACCTTTAAGTCTATTTTCTCTCTATATTTCATATGAATTATTAATGAAAATCTGATCAATGATCTTTCATTAGTTTTCACTGTGCTTTGCAATAGAATATGTTTTAATTTTGGCTCTGATTTAATGAATCGGTTAAAATACCTTGATAAAAGCATGATTTCATATGAAGGTTTAGTGAATTTGATAAGTATTCATAGAATTTGAGCATTTAGTATGTGTTTTTTAATGCAATTACATAGAGACCATGGCTGTTTGAAATTAAATTTACCTTATAGTTCAATTTATTGTGGTTTGACTCCTTGCCCTAATACAAGACACTAATTTAATAGGTGTTGTATACACCTAAAATTGGTCTGGAGCATCTGATTAATTAAATACAAATTATTTGATTAATTATCATAATTTCCTCTACTATCGAATAAATGGAAATATTTATTTATATAGTTCACATTTAATATTCATCTTAACTAAATAAACAAAATTAAATACTTCATTCGATTTAATTATCACATCCCTATTTCAATCTATCACATCAATTCTAAATTAATTAAATAAAGATTAAAACACTTTATTGATTAATTGCCATATTCTTCTGTTTAATTTAATAAACAACTATCCTACAGTTCGTTTTATTAAATTATTTATCTCCCTTTTCCTAATTTAAATAAATCAAAAATATTTGAATTAGAACATAAGGAATATTCCAATCTACATTTCCTCAAAAATGAATTAGATTTCCTATGTCTAAACCATGTCTAAAATATGTCAAAATTAATTGATTGAAACTTGACGGGAAGTTTTGGAGACAAATTAGAGATAAATTTGGAATTTGATCTCTCAATCCTCCTTCATCAATTCTTCCTCTTCTCTTGCCTGGTGTTTTCATGGGTAGAGACAATCTCCATTTTTCTCTCAATCTCCTCCATCTCTCACCATTCAATTCTCTAGATTGAATCCAAGCCTCTCAAAGCTTTCCCTGTGCATTTCTACAACTAGGAATTCTATAAATACAACCTCATTGAACCAAGAAAAGGATCCAGATAATCTAACTTTTGCACTCTTACTCTACAAGATTTCAAACATCAAGCATTCAAGCATCCAATATCAAGCAATCAAACTTTCACATCAATGGCTGCCTTCTGTAGCTGCAATTATCTATTTCATATACATATCATGCTAGTTTAATTGATTTATCATCTAGTATTGTCTTTTAGCTCCATATCGTTGCATTAGTATCATCTCATTCTTCAGATAGTCATTTTAACAATCATAGTGCTTAACAATCAGAGAGCAATTTTGATTTAATAAATCTTTGGAGATAGAGAGCAATATGACGCTTTCAATTGATTACTATTTTGAATTGATTCAATTTGATTAATCTTTGATATAATGTCATATTAAGAAGTGTTTTAATCTTGTTTACTTATTCACACTTACAATTTGGTACCCATCGTGGGGCATTAACCCCAATTTTTCCCAATTTTGCAATTTTCTGGAAATTATCATGCAGGTTCTCGGCGTGTTTTCTTGTAGCACTTCCATTATAAGTTTTAGCTCTTCTAGTCACTGTTTCAATGCTTTCAACTTTAGCACTTTCGGTCACTGTTTTAGTGCATTGGGTGATTTAGCGCTTCCATGGCAAACTTCGGCACTTCGGTACCCTGTTTCGGTGCTTTCGAGTTTTAGCGCATCACGTAACTATTTTAGCGCTTTGGTACAATATTCCAGCACTTTTGTAAAATCAGTTTGGATCCGACGCATCTGCGGCTAGATTTTAATTTATTTCACAGTTGGACTAAAACGTATCAATCTAGGATAGTCACTTCAAAGTTTTTCTAAAATATATCAATCCCAGGATAGTCACTTTTTTGTTTTTCTTAAAGCAAATCTATCAATCCTAGGATAGTCACCGCATTTTTATAGTACAAGTTAAAAAGAACAACATGATTTCTGTGGAGCAACACCTTCACATAGATTAGAAAATTTATTTTTGGGATTTTAAAAATAGAACAAACTTATATGTTGTGCTTGTGGTGATTTGGCTTATGCTCTCCCCTTAACTGGGTGAGCAAAGTGCCAAATTCACTTTTATTTCATGTCATTTACACTTTATTAAATCCTTTAGCAGGCCTGCCATAGTGGGAAAAAGTACTCACCCTATGGGAACAACCTAAGTGGGAACAAGCAAAGCAAGGTTTTCCAACCCACTATAATAAAAATGCAAGTTGTTGATGAAAGTCCAACTTGATGGTAGTGAGCAAGATAATCATCCCCAAAATCTTCATTCTAAAGATTGGGAGGTCTCTTGAGGGAGTTTATCTATTTGTTGCATCGAATGAAACCCTATCTATGAACCATAGAGTAGTTTCTTGTTGAGTTAGTATCCATACATTGTCATACTCACGGTGCAAGGGGAGGGAAGAATCTGCCCCCAAGACACTCACCATATAATTACCAAGGACCACTTGCTCAAGGGATTCCGTATCCACTTCCGTCACTTTGAGTACGCGCCTGGCAACAACAAAAACATGGGCGCCCTCTAGGGGGTGACACTGCTGTGTGAGTTAGCGTAATTCAAGATGTGGGTTGTGAGTATAATGATGACCTACTTGTCCTTAAGTGTGATTCTGTTTGATTTGTGTACAATTTTCAAAACAACCTATCAAAATCAATAAAAATCATTCATGATTTTTGAACATACACGATCTTTTCAGTTTTAAAACACTTATTCAAAATTGCTTGCAGTGTTTTCACAAATTTATTTAAATCAAATTAAAGATCATCCTGAAAACCTCAAGTCAAAACAAATCAGAAAATCCATGTTGCGAAATTGGAAGTCCACCACGTTTCTCAACAGAAAAATCAAAGTCACAAAACCCAAGAAACCTCTCGGTTATAGAAATAAATTGAGAAAACAATGTTTTCTATATTAAAATCGGAAACTCTTTTTACAACATAGAACATTCATCCACAGATATCACAATTTTGCTAGGGGTCACACATTAGATTATGTAGTAGAGCCACTCTAGTCACGAGCCTTCTTCCAGAGGAGAGCTCTCACACAATTCCACAACCATAGTTAATGGATTCATCCTTCTTATCTTCCACAATCTCTGATATAGTATGCCACAAGACCAGAACAAATTTTGCAGTAGAAAATCTTAAAAAGTCTTGTTTTTAGCATTCTGGAAAACCTGTTTCAGTGCTTTGGGTCACTTTTCTAGCGCTTACAGTCATTACTCTAGTGCTTCTATCACTTTTTACAATGCTTCTGGGCTCTGTTTCAGCGCTTCTGGGAAGTAGCGCTTCCATCATTTTCTCCAGCGCTTTCAGGCACTATTTCAGTGCTTCTATCAAAATAGTGCTTCGGTCACCTATTTCAGTGCTTCTAGACTTTGTTCCAGCGCTTCAGGTAAATAGCGCTTCTGGCCTCTATTTTAGCGCTTTCAAAATAGAGAGTTCAAAATTTTTACCAGTCCATCAGTCTATCATTTTATCCACATTTTTCATCAGAATCAAATTTCTTCTTATCAGAATCATTGTCTAGGAAACCAAAGTCAGAAAGGTTTATACAAATTTCCAAACTTATCAACTGAAACAAGATCTTGCAAATCACAAGTGTCAAAATCAAATACACAATCAATTACTACACTAAATTTTCATTATCATGATACTATCATCCTTCATCACGAAACCAAGTATAGTAATTAACTTTTTAAATATTGTCTCATCAATAAGATCAGTCATCTTATTCAACTTTGTTTAAAAAAGTTCCATTGACACTATCCTGCACATAAGATCAACATTTTAGAAGAAAGGGCAAAAATTTGTATTCCAATCTTCACTAGGTACCAAAAATAGAGACTCTTAGAGCAAGAAATTTTAAAATCATAAGAAATGGAAAAATAAAATCCTTGGAACAACCTGAACTAAAATGATAAAAATGAAATAACTCCAGAGGACATCCAAGTAGCTCAACAAGATCCCAAGTTCCATATATTTATGGAAAAGATTCTAGAACAAGATATGGAGAAATATCTTTTAATGTTAGCTGAATTGGGGGAAAAACTTCCAAAAGATTTTGATGTAAACCATTTGAAGGAAACACCTGAAATGAATGAGATTGAGATACCACAACCTATGCAAACAATAGATCCAGTTGCTGCTTTAACATCACAGATGCAAATGTTACAGCAACAAATACAAGATATGACGAAAGGGACTACCAAGAGATATGCGATACAGGACATTTGTCCTTATCCTTTCGACGCAACAGTCAGATTGATACCTTTTGCTAGACATTGTGAGATCCAAAAATACAATAAGTATAATGGAAGAACGAATCCAATAGATCATATCAGAGAATTTAAAACAATGAGTCTTGAGTTTTCCCAAGAGGAAACTTATTTAATGAGATTATTCCCAATGAGTCTGGGAGGATCATGCATGGATGGTTTTCAAAATTAAAACCAGGTATCAGAACTTTTTAGGAACTTGTCAACAGATTTATCTCTCAGTACTCATTCAATATCCAACACGATGTTACTATCAAATATCTTTACAATCTAAAACAAAACAAAGGAGAAACATTCTTGTCTTTTCTCCAAAGATGGCGATGCTTGTTCGCTAGATATCCTAGATCCATTCTTGAAGAAGAAAAAATGGAGTTGTTCATTGAAAACTTGATGGAAGAAATGAGTTATAGATTGGAACTACAATGTCCTCCAACATTTGAGAATGTGATTGAAAATGGTCTTAAAATCGAAGAGGTGTTAGTCAAGAGAGGATTTATCAAGCATTTCAACGATAAAACAAACAACACAAGTAACTCCTCAAATCAATTCTCAAGTGGTGAGAAGCCAAAATTTTCGCAAAAGAACCAAAACACAAATGAGACAACAAATGATCCCCAAAACATCAAACCGGTTTTCAACTTGACTGCATCCACATTAAAGAATAAAAACAACAAAAAAAATGTCAAGTCAAATACCATACAAAGCAATGAAATCATAAAACCACAGTCATATCAAAAATTGTCAAATCGGCGAAGGTTCACACCTTTGGGTCAAACAATGGAATCAACAATGAAAGAATTAGTTACCAGAGGCCTTCTCACTGCATGGGAAGCTAGGTTCTGGGATCCAAAATTCAAACCATCATGGTGGAATGACATTGATTATTGCAACTTTCATAATAACAAGGGTCACAAAACAAATGACTGTATGGAGTTGAAACATGCAGTACAAGATTTGGTGGACAACAACAAAGTGTATGTGGAGGAACCTCAAAATAACAATGATCAATCAGCCTTCAAAGATTTGTTGCCAAATTATGACAAAGGAGCATCATCCTCTTCGAACAACAAAGGAAATAACGTCAATCATATCTATGACAAAAAAGTCCTTTGTCTATCTGAAGTCAAAAATGATCATAAAATTAGTGATAACATTGATAAAAATGAAACCAACAACATTACCTCTTTGGATTTACTCCCAAGTGTGCAAAACTCTGATTATCAAATAAATGTCTTAAAAATCAGAGAAAATCAAGAACATCAACTAGCCAATGTGCTAACTAGGGGACAATCCAAGGTAATGTTAAAGGGAATTGGCTCCACACATGCAGTTCCACCTCCATCGCATTATAATGTTATCGATCACATGAAAAACATCCCCCGAGAGAATCAAGAACATCAACCAACAAATGTCATGACTAGGGGGCAAGCCAATGTAGTATTAAAAGGAGTGGGATCTCAACATGTGGTTATGCCTCAATCTCATTATAATATTGTCAATCAATTATAAAACATCCCTACACAAATATCGATACTAGAACTCCTTAAATTGTCACCATCACATAAGAAAGTTCTCGAACAAGCATAAGTTACCACAACCGTACCAAAAAATATGGATGTTTGTCAATTCCAAGCTATGGTGGGACATCTAACTACCTCGCATTGTCTGTCATTCTTTGAACAGGATGATGTCTCATTAAACCATATGCATAATACAACATTGCATATCGAAGTATTTATCCATAATCATCGTGTTAAGAGAGTTCTAATAAATGGGGGAGTTGGTCTGAACATTTGCACCCTCAAATTAGTCTGTGCACTAGGATATTCTAACGACGCTATTGATGCTCGAAGGAAAATGACCATCAAAGCATATGATGAGGAAGAAAGATCATCCAAAGGTTTAATTGTATTACCCATTCAAGTGGGGCCCATGATGAAGCATATAGCATGTCAAGTATTGGAAAGAGAGTTGACATACAACATACTCTTCGGACGACCCTGGATTCATGAAATGCAGGCCATACCTTCTACATACCATCAATGCCTAAAGTTTCCAGTAAATGGACAAGAGGTGACTATAGCTACTGATTATAATCATCCACAACATTCTGACACATTGAGAATATCTCAAGACACCTTTGTCCCTCACAATAGGGAAGCTTCAAGTTCAAAATCATCAAAAGAAGAACAATGTCCAAGTATCACTACCAAGTGGGTGGGAAAAAAAGCTAAAGTTAAAGAAACAAGTCATGTTGAAACAAACAATCTGGATCCACAAACTTCTCTATCAGAGAAATTTCAAAAGCAAGTTCAGTTGACAGATAAAGGAATGGGACAGTACTCAATGGAGCAATCACTTAACTTATCACAGTTAATTCCATCTCCTAGGAAATATGGTCAACGATCAATGATCACCTCCAACATCTTTACCTGGCACAATTCTTCAAGAAACATTTGTAAAATCTGGAACCATAGTAGATGAAACAGACAACAAAGCAATCCTGGATTGGCTATACAAGGATGAAGAACCATCAACATCAGAGATCGATATCAAAAATGTTAACATCAACACAGACAAGTATGGAAAAGGAAAGGCTATTCTTCAAAGTATGGGTTATGAAGGATAAGGACCTGTGGGATTAAGAAAGGAGGGAATCACAGAACCTATCACACCTCTCACTCTCCACACAAATGAGAAACCAAGACTAGGATACTCTGAAAAAGAGAAGTAGGAGCTAACAAAAATGTCTATAGAAAATATCCTTCACTTTAGAGATGGTTCTGAAATAGACTCAAATGAATATGAGTGGGCATTACCCTCTGATCTACTTTTCGTTGATATTCCAGTCGATGTGATTCAAAAATATGCACCAACACGTGAGGAGGGCCAAGGCTCTGGGTCTAGACCATTCATTGCGGGATCACTAAATATTGATGACTCTAGTAAGGACGAACATAATTTGAGTGAACTAGATGATTTCAAAGAGGGTACCATCATGGATCTCAATATCCCAAATGACAATTATGACAATATTGTTGTCCTCACCCTTACTTCCATTGACCTAAATCAATCCAATGATATCATGCCATTAATACATCCATAACTTATTGATTGGGAACCTATCAAACCTTTGACTGTACCAAAATTTGCAAATGATGATGCCATCGTGCATTTCCTATGTCATACTGAACCTAATATAGAATTTATCTATAATACTCATAACAAGACGACTCAGCAGGAGGGTGTCAAATATTCTAGTTGCAAAATTGAAAACAGGGAAAATAGATCTAATGGTGAAAACCATTCTATGGCAGCATTAGATCTGGAAGAAGTAAAAATAAAGAATGCATCCAACAGTGAAAACCTTTCTAAGGCACTAAAGGATGGAAGATTTGACACTTTCCTAGAACATCATCATGAGCGATCATCAGTTCTGGTTGAACCTACACAATCGGTGGACATTGGCATAGAAGAGAAGGCAAAAATTCTACATCTAGCAGAATCAATGACTGATCAAGAGAGACCAGAATTTATCAATTTCTTTAAAACAAGAAGCATCAACTTTGCTTGGTCATATTCTGATATGCCAAGCTTAGATCCAAATCTGCTTATGCATCATTTGTCTTTGCCAATAAGAGTCAATCCTGTTAAGGAAAAATTATGAAAAATGCATCCTCACATCACATTGATGGTAAAGACAAAATTAAAGAAATTATTGGATGCTAAATTCATAAGGTCTATAGACTATGCTGACTGAATATTGAACATAGTACCTATTTCAAAACCAAACAACAACATCGGAATCTGCACGGATTTCAGGGACCTCAATAAAGCATGCCCGAAGGATGATTTTCCACTGCCAAATATAGACATCATTGTGAACTTGATGGAAAGGCATGCCATGTTATCAATCATGGACGGCTTCTCTGGGTACAATCAAATAAGAATAGCTCCAGAAGATCAGGAAAATACGGCCTTTACATGTCCATGGGGAACCTTCTGCTAGAACGTCATGCCATTTGGTCTAAAGAATGCAAGAGCCACTTATCAAAGAGAAATGATGACAATCTTCCATGATATGATGCACACTTTCATGGAGGATTATGTGGATGACATCTTGGAAAAATATACTACAAGGGAAGGACATCAGCATATCCTAGACAAAATCTTCATGCGGATGGAGAAATTCAATGTTAGGTTAAACCCCAAGAAGTGTGTCTTTGGGGTTACATCAGCAAAACTACTAGGATACATTGTTTCGGAAAAGGGCATTGAGGTGGATCCAGCAAAATTCAAAGCAATTATGGAGATGCCACCTCCTAAGAATATTAGCCAGCTCAGATCACTACAAGGATGGCTTCAATCAATTAGAAGATTCATCTCCCAGCTGGCAAAGAAAAGTCATCCTTTTAATCATCTATTGCATAAAAATATAGTTTTCAAGTGGGATGAGAGGTGTCAAACAACATTCAATCAAATCAAGCAATATCTAATTTCACCACCCATTCTCATGCCACCATCAGAAGGAAGGCCTCTCATTTTGTACGTTGCCATGGCAGATATCTCTTTGGGGGCACTAATAGCACAAGAGGACTATGAACGAAAAGAGCACACCATCTACTACATCAGTAGAACTTTAAATGGCTATGAAATAAACTATACATTCATAGACAAGTCTTGCTTAGTAGTGGTGTTCGCTACTCAACATCTGAGACACTACATGTTGACTCATACAATCAGGTTAATTGCAAAGATCGACCCTTTGAAGTATCTACTAAGTAAAGCTGCCTTAACAGGTAGACTGACGAAATGGGTTATGCTCCTAAGTGAATTAGACATTCAATATGTCAAGAGAAAGGCAATCAAGGGACACCCAATTATTGAATAGCTAGTTAAAGCTCCTCTACTAGATGATCTCCCAATGACAATGGAATTTCCAGATGCAAACATTATGACAGCAATGCCCCAACAATGGATACTATATTTTCAGGGATCGTATACACAATGAGGATCAGGAGTAGGGATCTTGTTCATCTTTCCCCAAGGACACACAATTCCAAAATCATATAGACTCATGTTTCAGTGTACAAATAATGTGGCAGAATGTGAAGCATTGATTATTGGGATCAAGATAGCAATTCAATGGAAAATCATGGATTTACAGGTATATGGGGACTCTCAACTAGTTATTTATCAAGTAAATGATGAGTATCAAACAAAAGATGAAAAATTGATTCCCTACAAGTAGAAAACAGGTAATCTGAAACAATCCTTTATTAGTATCAAGTTTGATCAAATTCCAAGGGCAGAGAACAAAGCTGCAGATGCTATGGCTACAATTGCTTCATTACTACAATTGCCTAAGAAGCGTGTTTGTTATGATTTTATGGTAGAACAAGTATCATGTCCTTCCCATTTAAATCAAAATCCATTAACATATGCCATCTAGAAACCACTAAAACCTCCATATACGAAAAAACCTATGCTTACCTGAAAGATGATATTCTTCCTCCTGATCTTTCCAAGAACCAAAAATGAAACTTTATCCACCAATCCGCTTGACATACTTTAATAACAGATGTCCTTTATCATCAAGGTCTTGATGGTACCCTACTCCGATGTCTAGAATGCAACAAATCTGAAACAACCCTACGAGAAGTTCATGAGGGTATTTGTGGTACTCACTCGAGTGGAATAACTCTAGCTAAGAAACTCCTCTATTTGGGATATTATTGGCTATGTATAGAGAAAGAATCATATCAGTTTGTCAAGAAATGTCAAAAATATTAGGCTCACAGCAATCTGGTTCATGCACCAGCACAAGAACTGCACCCCTTCACATCGACAAGGCCTTTTTGTCAATGGGGCCTAGATCTAGTAGGAAAAATAAATCCATCTTCATCTAATGGACACAAGTTCATTATTACAGCTACAGAGTACTTCACAAAATGGATAGAGGTAGTACCTCTTACTACCATCACTGGGAAGTAGATTTCCTCTTTCATCTTGAACTACATCGTCTGTCGCTATGGAATCCCTCAATCTATAATCACAGATAATGGATGACATTTCAAGAATCAAGATGTCCAAGAGCTAGGTGATAAGTTCCACATCCAACATCATTTTTCAACACTGTACTATCCTCAAGGGAACATCCAAGCAGAGGCCTCAAACAAAACCATACTCAAAATTCTCAAAAAGCTGGTTAACGATGTTGGACGTGATTGGCATGTTCAACTCAACCCTACACTATGGGCCTCCAGAACAAGCATTAGAACACCAATGGGAGCTACACCATTTGCTTTGGTATATGGATCAGAAGCCATATTTCCCATTGAAGTTGAAATTCCATCCCTTCATGTATCACTCAGAGGTATCATTTTAGATGAAGACTATAGGGTATCTAGACTATAGGAAGTGGAATTTTTGGACGAGCATCATCAACAAGCTATTAATCATCTAACAACTTATCAACAGAGGATGTCAAGAAGTTACAATCATAGGGTAAAACTGAGGGTCTTTCAGGTTAGTGACTTGGTACTAAAAGAAAACCCTATGAATCAGCAGGACAGGGAGAAGAAAGGAAAATTTGAGCCTAACTGGCTTGGTCCCTTTGTCATCATATCAGTGTATGGATTAGGAGCATATCAACTATCAATGTTAGAAGGGGATCTGTTTGATGAACCTATCAACAGTATTCATCTCAGAAAATTCTATGCTTAAATCTCCTAGTGCACAAGTCAAACTTCTAAAAATTGTTTCCTTGGTGAAAACCTGGCAAACAGGCATCTTGGCAAATGTAAAAATAGAAAAAGCAAAAAAAAAAGAAAAAGCAGAAAAGAAAGAAAAATACAAAAACACAAAGGGTGTAATCAAAGCATATGGTGAAAACCTGGAAACAGGAGTCGTATGTGATTCTAAGATCAACTTTCCCATCTATTTGGATATATATCAGGATCATTAGTCTGGCAGTCAATACCGTTTCATATCATGTCCGTTGTCTTTCCATCTTTGCATCCATATCAAAATCATTTTTCAAATAGTCAAGTATCACTCCACAGCTTGGGGGCAACATCTGGATATCACTAGGGGCAATACAAACATATCAATAACACCAAAAAGCACACAAACAATATGGCAGAAAACTGAAAGCAAGATCAAAGCACGATATCAATCATCATCAGAAAGGCATCAACCATCTGTATCATTTTCAAAAATCCAAAAAAATGTCAACAATCTTATTGAAAATCCAAAAAACATAGGTCTATTTCAGTCAAACTACGTGGTCTCTACGTGTGTAACATAGGCAAGGTTAATCTTTGATTAGCCCCTGAGACCCCTAAGATAGGTTCGTAGGTTAGGTCTTTAGTCAAAATCTCAAAAATCCAAAAACATCACAAAATCAGGATGGATGATCTAAAATCTGAATAATGAATGGAACACTCTAAGTAAACAATGGATAAATTGTACTTTTTGATTATCATTTCTTTGGAGTAACTCAATGATGTATTGAACTAGAGGAACAAGGAAAAAGAATGATATTTTTATTGTCTGCTGTCTATACGTTAATCATATAAATGTGTGAATTGTCGGGGGATGTGCTATGCAAATGTATCACCGATGACATTTAGAATTCACACACTCAAATGATTATCTCTGTCTGTTTACGCAATAAATGCTCAAGTCATCTCGGTTCAATTATACCTAGATGCTTGTGTTCGATTGCAATATCAAAAATCATGAAAATAATACTCAGGTCGTCATTGGATTAACACAACCATCGACGCTTGTATTAACTTTCAACATCCAATAAAAGCTCTATGATGATACCAAGCACAAAAAGACTATTAAAATGACATATAGTTGCATATCATTGCATGATTAAATTAGATTGCATTCATAAATAAATTTATTATCTGTAGAGTATTTGTTGCGCAAAGGAGTCCAAATCAATAATTATCTTTTCTACAAACATGACTAAGTATACTTGACATAAAATCCAAAAAAAAATCATCATCATTTACCATATAGTTACAAATCATCATCTCATCATTAAATTTTCATCATTTCATCATTCATACATTTTTGCATCATAATAGATATACATTTATCAAATACATCATGCATTTACATCATCACTTTCATTACATCTTTTATCATCTACATCATTATAAAACATCATTACATCATCATTATTATCATTATGTTATTCGTACATCCATGTATCCATACATTTCATTTACATAAAATAAATGGAAGTCATTACATCATCATTATCATTTATCATTTAGAATTTCATACATTACATCATCATCTCATCATTAAATTTTCATCATTTCATCAAATATTTTGCACATACATTCATCATAATCATCATCACATTGCAATAAAAGATAAAAGCATCAATTTATAAACATCACATAATAAATGCATCCATCACATAGAAATCATAAACCATTATCATATTGCATCAACTGCATCTCCTATATATATATATCAAAGTGTCAAGTATACAATGAAGTCTGGTCTAAAAATACATCATCAAACAATGAGCTACATCATACTATACATCATGGAGGATCACAATAGCATCTATGATCTACTACTGCTAGAGTGTGTGGGCCCAACAAGACTTGTACCACCACCAGAAGGACCTGTACCACCCCCAGAAGGACCAGGATCTCAGGGATCTCTGCGTAAAGGTTGTGTCACCCACTCACTCACTATCCATGTATGTGTCCACCCAGATCTTGACGAGGCATAGCTAACTCTGTGCTCAATAGGCATTGCATCATGATACCTGCCTCGATAGAACTCTACCTCTCAGGCAGCCTGTAGAACCTCTCTCATATAGTCAACTATTGAGCTACCATCGGCCACTCTTTGGAGAGTCTCCACTGTCTCCTCTGCCCTCTCGGCAATCTTCCAAGAACTATCTCTCTCAGCTGTCAAAGTGGCCACCTACGTTTGTATAGCAGTCAATTGTCCCTGCACCTGTGATAGAGCCTGGGCATAAGCCTGAGCCTATGCCTGCATCTGAGTCTAGGTCTACACAAGCAAACCCCAAGCCTGTACCAACTGCCCCTGCAAAGTCTGGACCTCTGCCTGGAGACTTGCTATCTATCTCTATTGATCCAGTGCTGGCACTGTCACTACTTTCTTCTTACGAGGCCTGCTAGAAGAAGGAGCACTACTCATAGCTGGCCCTGCCCCTCTATCACCTCCGGTGCTGCCATCACTATCACTACTGTTGCTATCACCACTGCTGCTACTCTCTGAGCTACTACCTAATGGAGAATCATCTCCACCCCCACTATCTGCAGAACCTGCTGCCACATCCTCCTACATAGGTAAAGGTGTCAGCTCATCAGGAATGGTGATATGAGGATATGGAACCAAGGCCAAGAATGCAGAATACTCCTCAGTAACCGATGCCTCTGCAATAGCCCTCCGCATATCCCAGGCTGATGGTTGTAGTGCCTGATATCCCTCTAATACAACATCATATGACAAATGGGGACCCCAATCAGGAATATCCATCTATCGCCTTGCATAGTGGGCAACTCCCTGTGGCATGCACTGTACAATGCCATACTGTCAGTACACTCGACATAGTAGAAATATCTCTAAGACAAATGGTGTATGACCAATAAGATACATAGAATCATAAAGGAACCCAAACACTACACCATCCTCATCCCACTCCTCACAGTCAAGGTATGGGTGCCAGATAACTATCTCTGTATCATCAAAAACCCACCTCCAATGCTCTAACTTGCCCATATGGGCCTGTGTAAATCGACCACTGTATCAAAAAACATAAGGTCTTCCAGCTAGTTTGTCTGCAACTGGAAAAGGCTGAGCAATAGCAAAATGCTCCCGTGCCACACCTATAATAGGGTCATCCCTACTGATAAGCTCCTAGCTCCAAGGTACACAACCGAGTGTAGATCATGATAAAGATGTGCCAGCATGCACATCCCCCACGCATATCTAGTATTGTGTACCATCATGCTCTCTAGTGTCCTACCCTATCCAATGAGGAATGCCTTTGACTTGTGATCAAGACAAAGGAAACCTCCAATGAATCCAGCTAGCACTACTAGTAGTGTCACGTAAGAGTCGGCAATCCTCCTCCACCAAACACTCGGACCCACAATAGTCCGATCCTGAAACACTCTACGAAGAGCATCTCTACCATTGATCCCATGGGAATCGTATACAACAATCTCACCCATGAATGGAATATGCAAAATACACCACACATCCTCAGGTGTGACCGTCATCTCACTAGTAGGTAGGTGAAAGGTGTTATGGTCACTATGCCACGTCTCAGCCAATGCAGTCAATAGACCTCGATTAATCCTAATCTAGGGCATATCAAGCAAGATCATAAGGCCACAATGACCTATCACCTGAAGCTCATCTGGTGTCAGACAAGGTATCAAGTCTGTCATATGAGGAAACCTCTCTCACATCTGGAGAGTATCTAGACACTCCTATCATCACAAAAAAAAAAAATCCACAAATCAGTGAACTGTGTCACGAAATCAAAAGTTATTCTACTATCAAGTCTATCACAAATTGGTATGAATTTTTGATCAAAATTCATAGGCGAACATCAAACCTCACCTATCATGAGGTTCACAAAACATCAACAAACCTCACCTATCATGAGGTTCATCAAAATACTATCTAGATCTTGCCTATCATGAGATTTATCAGATATTGAATCATTTCCTCGCCTATCATGAGGATCATCAAGAATAAGATTTATTCTCACCTATCATGAGAGTTATTTTTATTTACATCATCCAAATCCAACATCAAGAATTTGGATTATCAATCATACCAATCAGAAGAATGGACATGATCGAAATTGATGAAATCGATGTTCACTAAGTCAAAATCTTCAATTCTGAAAAGAAGCGCTAAAACAAGCTTCCAAAGCGCTAAATCCCAAAAGCTCTACTTTATCAGCTAAATGCGCTAAATCAAGGACCCAAAGCGCTAAATTTTGAACATGCTATTTCAGCACTCTGAAGCGCTAAAACAGGCTTCTGAAGCACTAGAAGTCTCGAAGTGCTACTTTTCCACAACAAAGTGCTACAACAATCTGTCAAAGTGCCGCTTTACCAGAAGTGCTAGAATAGACCCTAAAAGTGCTAATCCACTGAATCAAAGCACTAAAAGTCTCAAAGCGCTAAAATCCAGCATCAAAGTGCTAAATCACTGAAAGCGCTACATTACCAACTGGAAGCGCTAGAGTTTTTAATGCAAGCGCTAAAACTCAAAGTGCTAATTGACCTACTGGAAGTGCTACATCGGACTGTAAATGCTACAGTGCGGCTTGAAAGTGCTAAAACTGACCTAGACATGCCTAATGTCATTAAAGCATAAAAAATAGAAAATCATGAATTATGAGGAGGTCAAGGGGTATATACCAGAGGTCCATACACGGTCGGCCATCGGTGATGTTGAACACGCTCGAATCGGTGAGTGTGGAAGGGGATAGGCATTTTGCTCCAGCTGGTAGAAAAGTCCTTATCACAAAGATTTTTTAAACTCAAAAAATGAAAATGAATAGGAAAATGACCTTTTAGCACTATCTATAAGTTTTGAAAGGTATTTTGGTGGTTTTTTTATTATCTTTTAATTAATTTTATCAGGAAATTAATTAGAAACTCATCTATAGGGCTAGATTTCTTCATTATATGTCGGAAGAAATTATATCTTCATCAAATCACATCAATTCATCAGAAAATCATAAAAATTCTAAAAATTCTAAAAAACATCAAATCATTAATTTATCTCCCGAGGGGGCATATTATCATCCATCATCTGAAAATCAATGTCTAGGGCATGTCTGGGGTATATGGAATTATTTTTTTATATCATCAATCCTGGCAGTAGCAACAAAATATTTCTTCGAAGCAACACATAAACACATCACTTCAAAGAGGAGCAAAATGTATACACCTAAAATTGGTCTGGAGCATCTGATTAATTATCCTAATTTCCTCTACTATCGAATAAATAGAAATATTTATTTATATAGTTCACATTTAATTATTGTCTTAATTAAATAAACAAAATTAAATACTTTGTTCAATTTAATTATCACATCCCTATTTCAATCTATCACATCAATTCTAAATAAATTAAATAAAGATCAAAGCACTTTATTGATTAATTGTCATATTCTTCTGTTTAATTTAATAAACAACTATCCTATAGTTCGTTTTATTAAATTATTTATCTCCCTTTTCCTAATTTAAATAAATCAAAAATATTTGAATTAGAACATAAGGAATATTCCAATCTACATTTCCTCAAAAATGAATTAGATTTCCTATGTCTAAACCATGTCTAAAATATGTCAAAATTAGTTGATTGAAACTTCATGGGACGTTTTGAAGACAAATTGGAGACAAATTTGGAATTTGATCTCTCAATCCTCCTCCATCAATTCTTCTTCTTCTCTTGCCTGGTGTTTTCATGGGTAGTGACAATCTCCATTTTTCTCTCAATCTCCTCCATCTCTCACCATTCAATTCTCTAGATTGAATCCAAGCCTCTCAAAGCTTTCCCTGTGCATTTCTACAGTTGGGAATTCTATAAATACAACCTCATTGAACCAAGAAAAGGATCCAGATAATCTAAATTTTGCACTCTTACTCTGTAGGATTTCAAACATCAAGCATTCAAGCATCCAATATCAAGCAATCAAACTTTCACATCAATGGATGCCTCCTGTAGCTGCAATTATCTGTTTCATATCCATATCATGCTAGTTTAATTGATTTATCATCTAGTATTGTCTTTTAGCTCCATACCATTTCATTAGTATCATCTCATTCTTCAGATAGTCATTTTAACAATCATAGTGCTTAACAATCTGAGAGCAATTTTGATTTAATAAATCTTTGGAGATAGAGAGCAATATGATGCTTTCAATTGATTACTATTTTGAATTGATTCAATTTGATTAATCTTTGATATAATGTCGTATTAAGAAGTGTTTTAATCTTGTTTACTTATTCACACTTACAGTTGTTGATGCATTTTATGTGGTTCTGATGCTTCAACTTGAGAATAATATTCATAAACAAGTTTACAATCGATTTTTTTTATGTGTAGTTGGTATTGTGTGGTATTCTCTACTTTAGTTATTTAATCCTTTTTAAGGAATAGCTAGTTTCTTGAAGGTTTTCATCTATTTATAATTTCAGTGGGAATATATTTTCTTTGTATACAATGTGAGATAATTGTTTAAAGGATTTCAGGATGCACATTGTGGGATCACCCTCCTAGGTTTTTTCAAAGCCCAAAGTGCAAGAGGGAAGAATCAAATCTTCCTCTCGTTCATTGGCCAATCACCTCCTAACTATTCAAGGATTGAATTTGGAAAATTCATAGATGCTCAGTGATATTTTATTGGTTCTTTAAAAACAACTAATAGATTGGCGAGTCTACTAGGGACCACATTTGATAAAATATTTGTTCTCTAGAGTGCCTTGTCATGGATCACTATGATTTATAGTGATGTTTATCCATAGATTTGGTCTATTTGAAGTTTCAGTTAACCATTGCTTAGATTCATTCTAGATTTCTCATCATTTCTGTATTTAGAATTTTTTTCCCAAAGTTCAACCTAAATTACCTCATATTTGCAAAATCCTACTTGACTCTATAAAGGTTAATGTTAAATCTCATGTGAATGTGAAAGGTCTTGTACAAGTTTGCAGAAATTTGTAGCACCATTTCTATAAATTAGTCCCAATCAATTTGGGTGGTGACTCTAAAATATATGCACTGGTGTGTGCTAGTACCTAAAATTACTAAAGATATTAAGCTAAAATATATAATAAGATTGAAAAGGTTGATAATAGCAAAGAAGATATAAGAAAAATGTAGGGAACCAGTGGTAATATGAAGAAACATCCAAAGAAAATATTGGAGGGAGAATTGGCAAAGAACACTTGTGAAAAATGGAAATCAGAGGATATAGGAACAAGTATACTCCTCACCCAATTCCTAAGTGTGAAATTCATATTTCTTGTTATAAAAATGAAATTCATGAGACCTTTGATTCAAATGAAATTTGGCATCGAAGATTAGGACATCTTCATTTCTACGCCCTACCTTTTGTACAAAAAATAGTAACAGGATTGCTCAAACTGAAACAAATCCATGAAGGAGCATGCAGAGGGTGTGCCCTAGGAAAGAATACAAAGGGGACCTTCAAAAATAGTTTAAGTAAAACCAAAAATGTATTAGAACTAGTACACTCTGACTTATGTGGACCCACGTATGTACCCTCCATGGTGGGATTCTTATATTATGTAATATTTATAGATGACTTATCTAGTAAGACATGGATATATTTTCTTAAGTGTAAAGAATCAAAAGAAATCCTTAAAAGTTTTAAGGAGTTCAAAGCACTCATAGAAAAACTCTTTGGGAAGAAAATCAAAATCCTAAGAATAGATAATGGGAAGGAATACACCTCAGAAATCTTTAAGGAATTTTGTGTACATGCTTGGATTAAGAGGTATTTTATTGTAGCCTACAACCCTCAACAAAATGGTGTTGCTGAAAGAAAAAATAGAACTATTGTAGAAGCTGCTAGAGCAATGTTGTTTGACCAAAACATTGAAACCTCATTTTGGACAGAAGCCTCTAGGATAGCTGTCTACATCCAAAATAGATGTCCCCACTCACGTCCAAATAACAAGACTCCTGAAGAAGCATTTACTCGTATAAAACCTGACATAAGTCACTTAAGGATCTTTGGTTGCCCTGTCTACATTCATGTACCTAAAGAAAAGAGATCCAAACTAAAACCTTATAGAAAGAAAGGGGTATTTGTGGGATATAGTGAAACCTCAAAAGCCTACAAAATATACATATCTGGGAAGAAAAAAATTGAACTAAGTAGAGATGTCATATTTGAGGAAGACATTTCCTTCAAAAAGGAAAAGAGTTCAAGTGGGATAGAAATTCAAGAATCTCCTAAAGTCTTAGAAGAGGAGCATGCTCCTGAGATTCAGAGGGAGTATCCTGAAGAAATCATAAGTAAAAACCAAACTACTCCAGAAGAGAATCCCAATGACAACAACAAGAAGAGACCACTTTGGGCTGGGAAGATGATGAAAGAAGCTGAGAATCATACAACACCAAAGGAACTTTTAGAGAAAGTAAGAGACCCAAAATATTCTCAAGCTATGTTGCCTTAATGAATGAGATCATTAGTTTAGAACCTACTAGTGTTACAGAAGCTTTCAAACATCAAGTATGGAAAGATGCAATGACGGAAGAGTATCAGTCCATTTTGAAAAATGATGTGTGGGATATAGTACCTAGACCAGAAGAGAAATTTGTTGTCTCTTCCAAATGGCTCTTCAAAATCAAACATTCTGCTGATGGCAGTATAGAAAAACACAAGGCACGTTTTATGGCTAGAGTTCTCTCACAAAAATAAGGTATTGATTATGAAGAGACATTTGCACCTGTTGCTTGGTACACCTCTGTGAGAGTAGTAATAGCTATTGCAGCAGCTAAAGGTTGGAAGATCCATCAAATGGATGTGAAAAATGCCTTCCTGAATGGGACCATTGAAGAAGAAGTCTATCTAGAGAAACATAAAGGTATTGTGATACATAAAACTGACTCACATGTTTGCATATTGAAGAAAGCTCTATATGGTCTTAAACAAGCTCCTAGGGCCTAGTATGAAAGAATTGACAGCTATCTTTTGGGACTAGTATTTTCCAAGAATGATGTAGATCCAAATCTCTATTTTAAGGTAATTAAAGGTGATATGCTAGTAATAATTTTATATGTTGATGACCTACTAATAATAGGAGAAGATCACCTTATTGCTCAAGCTAGAAAGGACCTAACTTCAGAATTTGACATGAAAGACTTGCGTATTTTACATTACTTCCTGGGGTTAGAAGTCTAGCAGAAATCAGATGGTATCATCCTAAATCAAGGAAAGTATACTATTGATATTCTAAAGAGATTTGGGATGTTGGACTATAGACCCATGTCTACACCTATGGAATCCAACTTACACAAATTGAAAGAAGCAGCAGTAGAATCAAAATTTGCAGATCCTACTCTCTATAGACAGATAATTTGATCATTAATGTACTTGGTTAACAATAGACCAAATATTTGCTATACAGTGAATTCCCTAAGCCAGTTCATGTGTGAGCCAAAGTAAATTCACCGTGTTGTTATGAAGCACATATTGAGATACCTTCAAGGTACTATTGAATATGGTCTTAAATATAAAAATGTCCAACTAGATTTACATGGATACTCTGATTCAGATTGGGCTAGAAGTGTTACCAATTAGAAAAGCACATCAGGATGTTGCTTCAGTTTAGGATCGGCTATGATCTCTTTGATTAGTAGGAAACAGTCTTCAGTGGCACAATGCTCAATAGAAGCTGAATATATTGCAGCCTCTATGGGAGCAAGAGAAGAAGTATGGCTCTAGAAATTATTTGTGAGATTATTTGGTGAGCCCCTGAATCCTACTATTATCCACTATGATAATTAGAGTTGCATCAAGCTTTCAATAAATCAAGTATTCCATGATAGATCTAAGCATATTGAGATCCCTTACCACTATGTGAGAGACATGGTAGAGAAGAATGTGATCCAGTTGGAGTATATTAGTACAAATTATCAAACAATAGACATTCTCACCAAGCCTCTCTCCAGAGTCAAAGTTGAACACTTCAGGAAGAAACTTGGTATGGTTGAAATGTAATTTGTTATTGAGATTGAGATTCAAATTGTTTATTTTGTACTAATGTATCTAAAAGATGTTTAATGTGTAAACTCTTTTGTCATGAGTGTGAATCCATGACTTTATGGGCCCTCTCTCCCCTTGTGTACATTAATGAAAGATGACGATCTTTCTGATAATGAACACTTGTATTTGATATTGTAAAGTGATGACTCTACAATGATTAGTTGCACTATCATGATAGATAATCATGTGACTTGATAAATGTGGATATGTAATGATAGTATCTTGTGGAAATTTTGATAGATATCATGAGACTTGACATCACTTGAAGATCATTATGATCCTTATGAGATAAACATGGTGGATAAATATATCTGTGGATATGCCATGATTTATTATGGTAGACATCATGAGACTTGATGTTAGTGCACATACCATAATGAAGATGTGTTATCAAGAATTTCATGTGACTTGACACCTTTAGAAGTATTTCATATCTTCTGATATCACGAGTAAGGTGATATCACTATATACTTGGTTGGAGTTATCCTCCCTAGCTAAGAGGGAGTGTTGAAACCAGATAGCATCGGTCAGATATAAATGATGATTGAATTTATTCATCATCATCATTTATATCCAATCGCTTTATCCATGCATAGTTTCGATCTATATTTTTGAGGATATAAAATATATTTATAAATCAGATCGAATTCCAGTTTGATGACATTTAAATATGAATCACCCTTGCTAATCAATTAAATTCGGCTCTTAAAAGAGACTAAGGGACACTAACTAAGAAGCATCCTCTCATGAGATGTGTCTCTCATGATACGTGTCTCTCATGAGACACGTCTCCCTAAAGGCGTGTCTCTCTAACATGGGACGTGACTCCCCCTCTCCATATTTATGGGAGTTCCAAACATCAAAGTAGATAATAAAAATCAATAAATTACTCTGCTCTTGAGGATAGAAAATATACAACAGAATTTTTCAGACTTAGTACTTCATATATTCAATCAGAAATAACTTGACATCAACTTCATTATTTCTAGTTCTTTAAGTATATAATCTACTAGATTTAATCAAGATTTAACAGTTTGGTTGGACTAAAGGAAGAAAAGGATTGGGTAAAGTTCTTGTGGTATTCTCTCCTAATGCACATGTTCCTATACAAGGGATAGAAGATCTTTGGTAAAGACATGACATTGAAGAAGGTGGAGCAGTGTAGGAGCATCAAGTTGCTTTCAATCTTCCATGAGGCCATTTGTAAATAGTTTCTCTATTTTATGTATTGGGTCTTATAATAAGTTTTATCAAACCATTTTATAGGTGTTTGAGTCTTAGAAAGTCATATTTGAAGTCATTAGTCAAATTATGTTTAAAGTTGTTCCATATTGTAAAAATTGTAAAAGTTGCTCAAGAAAGTTGTCAAGCAATTTGTCAAAAGTGTCATTAAGGTGTTTTGTCAACAAAATAATTAAAAGATGGTTGAAAATATTTTTTTTTGGTTGTAAATGTATAAGTAGACCCTCCAAAACTCGAATTGGGGGGTTGGAGACATTATTTTTGAAGTTTGATGAATGACAACCTCAAGTTTTGTGTGCATTTTTTGATTTTTACATTGTTTCCAGGATGAAGTTATGATTTGTACAGTTTGGTATAGATACAAATAATGGAATATCATATATGTATGGAATGATCTCTATTTATAGTTTCAAATTATTTTTGTCTAATTAAATGTTATTGAGTTTTGTGGAAGATATGACTATTTTGGTGAGACTGCCTATTCTAACAATATTTTGCAGAATTTACTGTCTAAAAAATGTGATGGTATGGATTGTAAAGTATATATTTTCGATCTGAAACCAATTGGATTTTTTTTTCTATGTGAATATACTTTCATTTTCTTCAAGTCTCATCAAAATTCATTAAGTTTTGAATAAATTATGACCATTTTTGTGAGGGCAGGTTTGAACACTGCCTAGGGTTTGCAGTTTTGGGAAAAATGCAGTAAATTTATTTTCCACCATTGGATCTTCATAAAAATTGGAAGAGAAGTCTATAATTATGTTATCTTCAAACTCACTGAAGATATTGGATTTATTATTATTTTTATGGAAGTTATAAATGGTATTTTGGTGCATTGAATTGTGGGCTACCATGAGAATGTTTCGAATGTGATCTAGAATGCACTTAATCATTGTTTGAGATGAATAATTTTATGAAATTTGTCAAGTGAATGGAATGTTGAGTTGTGAATCCCTTGCTCTGCATCATGGAGGGTGATATTGAGCTGATTGTCTAGTGTTGGACTCAAATTTTACACAAGGATGATATGAATTTTGATTGTGTTTCTTTAAAAAATGTCTTTTCCTCCAAATTGAGAAGGTTTCTCGTTTATGATCCACCAAGAATTCGTAAGGAAATACACAAATTTTTGAGGCCCTTGGAAAGGAGGCCTGATTTGAAATTGACTAAAATTGAGGGAACATAATTCCATACCCCAGTACAATAGTTTTTAGGGTCTATGGCACTAATGTGAATCCAAATTCATTACCAAGAGATGTTCCATTGAGGATTGGATTCATTGAAATTATGAGATGATTGAGGGGAGCACAAATAGTACACTTACCCAAGCAATTGAAGAAAGGATCACTCTTTCCAGAGTGGATTGTGTTTGCATGTTTTGTGATGGAAAAAGGAGAATGGAAAGAATTGGAGCATGTTCTTGCACCCTATAGACTGAAAATTGTGTGACCAAGGAACCATGATTGAGAGGGTTGCATTGCTGCTCTAAAATCAAATAATAGAAGTGGGTCCTTTGTCCATAATTTTTATTATCCTGAAGATGTAATCAGGAATATTTTTTATTTTTCAAAATATGATGAAAGGAAATAAATGTACCTCACTTTCAATAAGATGGTGGAAAAGGTTACAAAATCATATCCCAACTATGACCCTCTTCCCAATATGAAGGGTGATTTCAATAGGATCATGTATGTTCTTGAAAATTTTGGGAATGTAGTGGGAGTATTGAGGGAGGAACACATAATACCTAATAAGGGGAAAGAAATGAAATTTGAAGAATAAATAGCAATAATATTGGAGAAAAGACCCTCTTACCAACCACCACAAAGGGTTAGGGTGTACTCTAGGAAGAAAAATATAATAAAGAAGCAACAAACACTTCCAACCCCTACTGCATCAGAGGGTTCATGATCATTTTCTCCTATGAGGTCAAAACCATTTCCTCTTAGAAAAGCTTCCCCTACTATAATTGACATTGATTTAGATCCTAGAGGTCGATATCCATTAGAGAAGCCACCACCCAAGAGACAAAGGATTGAAGTAGGAGGGACAATTGATTATCCTAAAATAGATTAAGATGAAATCTCGGTCACACCACAAGAGATGCAACAAGGAATTCCTTCTCCCCCAAGGGAGATTGCATGTAGCATTGGAGAGAGAAACCTCATATTAGGAAAGGCATCAACCAGTGGCCTGAACCATGTAGATGATCTAAGGCAAGAGGCTTCCAAGACATTTTTTGAAGATAATTCCTTTGTGGAAACAAAAGTATTCAAGGATTTTGTCTGTTGAGCTAAGGCTCAAGAATATGTTAAAATTGTAGCAAAGGAGAGGAGCTTGCATCTAGAACTTCTTGAAGAATTTGTGCAAGAAAATGTGAGGAAAGTGATGAGGAAGGAATTACAAAATATCACACCTGAAGATAGCATAACACTTTTGCATAAAAGTGGGGTATTATTGCTGCCATAATGGGATATTTTAGATGCAATTGTAGTAGACACAATATGAATGCATGAAATTCCTTTGTTTCAAACAAAGGAAGAAGCCAAATTGGCATTGCAAGGGTCATCCTTCAGTGAGAAATGGGATTCCTTTGCCCTTTGGACACTATCTCTAGGGTCTAGAAAGCCAAAAGTTGCAAAGACAACCAAATTCAAGGGATAGTTGATTATCAAAAGAGTCTCTGACACTCTAGCATTGGAAGTAGTAGACATGGAAATTAATTTTGCTAAATTCACTAAGGAAACAATGGAGAGTGTCACTGTAGAGAGAGGCTTGTATAGAAGAAACCATAATAATATTATTGATGAGTATAAAAAAATTCAACAAAGGGTTGATGAGCTAGAAATAGAGTTGGCATTAGTTAAGTAACAAATGGAAACATTGAAGAGCCAAGGCCCCCCAACTTCAATTTATGTAGCACCCACTTCCCCAATTCCACATCCTCAATATCCTCCTCCTCCACCAAAGTAATCCCTAGAAATATTTCCATACAATCTAGGCCAAGAACCTATTGCAATTAACGAGCCAAGCACATTAGGGGAAACTCCACCAAATGAGCCCACAAAGGAACAATTATTGTTATATATTGAAGTATATAAGAAATTGTTTACACAAGTTCAGGATACTATGTATGAAAACAATTCAAATATTGTATATATATTTTTGGAACATATGAATAAGAAGATTCAAGGTAAGCAAAATAGTATTAATTTAATGATGCAAGTAATAAATTTGTCACAGAGAGAGAAGGATTTGACTACCCCAATAATGGACAGATGGATTCCCAAGGTTGATAATTTGAAGCTTATAGCATTTGGGTCTACACATCAGAAGGATAAATAGCCAAAGGTTGGACCAACATAAAAATTTGTTAATGGAGTTAAAGAAAAAAAGTTTCAAGGGTATGCTACTCCTTTGGAGGTGAAGATAAGAGAGTTGAAGTCAAAATTTGATGAGGTAGAGTTGGTATTATTACCCAATATTCAGCACACATATGATGAGATAAAACCTCTACAAGCATGGAAAGATCAACTAGATACAACTATTGCTGCCCAAGCATCCCTTATATGTTAAAATTCTGATATTGATGTATTGAAAAATACTCTTGAAAACTTGTCTATCACCATTAGTTTTCTAGAAGAATATGACAAAGAGGAAAATTTAGTAATGGCTAAATATGCTCCCTACAAAAAGAAAATGGATGAACTCCTATGTTTTAATTTGCCTTCTGAAATAGAATATGAATTGTGGAAGAAGACCTTTATTGATGAGTTGGAGTTGTAGGCATAGGGATGGAGAAAACATATACATGGTCGAGTATAGTGTAGGTGTGGCCTTAGAGATTATAATGCATAAAAGATATGTTTCTCCAAACTCAAAATGTGATAAATAAAGATAAATTTTTCTCTTTTTTTCTTTTTATGCTAACTGGTTTTCCAGATTTGGAGATAAGCTAGGGAACAATTTACCCCAAGTTGTTGGGGTCATAAATTTCTACTCGGTGCTCAAAATTCAAATCCATTTGCACCATTGGAAAGATATCCAAGAGTACTAATTCAATCCCTAAAAAGCTTCATTCGACAACCCATTTTTAGGGATTGACACAAGTTTCAACCCTAAATTCTATTTCAAAGGCATTTGAAAATGTGATTTCGTATAGCATAGAAAAAAAAAAAAAAATGGAAATTTTCATTTTCATTTTTTCTTAGTTGTAGTTATTGTAACAGTGTTTTCACACTTGTGGGGCAATTATAACTGATAATATGCTGCTTTGGTTTATGTTTTAGGACCACTAACTTTCCATTAGGTTTTAATACTTACAATATTAGGACCAACTAGCTTTCAATTGGGCTTAAAATTCACTTTCTAAGTTGGCTAAAATTGAACCCTAATTTTATCATTTTCTTTTGGGCTTAAAATTAAACAAGGCAACTTCATATTTCATTTGGTGCTTAAAACAAACTCATTATTCCTTTGAGGTGTTAAAATTTATAACTTTTTGCTATGTTTTGTGATTTACAACATTGTTAGTGAATGCATATATGCAATTCTCTTACGCCATTTGGTGACCTTGAGAAATAAAAACATTCTTACACTTTGGAAAATAACATACATCTTTCATTTGGATTAAAATTGAACCCCTTTGCAAGTGTGAGAAAAAGACATGGCGTGTGTTCTCTCTTTGTTCATGCAAGTAAAGATGATCAAAATATGGATGTACTTCCTTTCTATTATTCATCTTTAGAGGCCCTGCCTCCTTGCTTGAAAAGGAGGGAATGAACCAAGTGATAATGAACTAAAGCCAAGTTCTTCCAAACAACAATATAAATGTGTGGTTGCAATTAAAATTGTGATCAATAGGAAGCGGTACATGATATCTCTCCCCTAGTGTCATTATGATACATAAATCCCTTGTTCTAAGGGTTGTGAGACCTCTCACAAGGAGTTTATCATTACACCCCCTAAACTAGAAACCCTTATTACAAACCTTTGTTTGGAATCCGAAAATCCTTAATACTTGTTGATGCAATAATGGTCATTCTGAAGTCATCCCATATTCTTACTATTCAATTGTAGAAATAGAAAAATACTTTTGATCTTTATATTTTAAGGATTTTGAGATTTGGTGGTCTCGAGAATTGTGTGACATGGAGGGTAGCCAGTGTCACCAAATCTCTAATTGTTTGCATTGTTTAGCTTTTGGAGAAATCCAAGTGGGAATTCAACAAGTATAGCCATTTTGAACCTAGGATTGTAAAATATTGTGAGTCAGTTTGATACATTGTTGGTTCCAAAATGTTACAAAAATAAACATTCACCATATTCCTCAAAATTTCCAAAACTTTGGTTTAAATATGGATGCCTCTTGATTTAGCCTTGATATTACTTCTTTTCCTAAGGGTTTATATCCTTATCAATTTCTAAATATCTTGAATTAATATCAATCCATCCCAAAGAAAACATAAGCAACTATGGCTTAAATTTCATCCTTTTCACAAAATGGACATTGTGAAATTTATGATGTTTTTGACATAGACATCTAGTTTGGAAACATAATCAAGACAAGTGTCTGTGGTAAAAATAAGTTCATTAATCCAAGATTAAATCAAATGAACAACCCACATTGATGTATGTTCAAAATTTGACTCCCCAAAACAAGCAAATTGAGACAAGCAAAACATTGCAAACATTGAGTCCAAAGTCATTGAGTTTTATTGTCAAAATTATTGGGTCCTATTTCCAAAATCATTTGAGTCCTATTTTACCAAATTCATTGATTTCTTAGGGTTTCATCACCTTAGAGGTATAGCATCATTCTCACTACCTTGTTCTTATAAAAAAAGGTTCACTTTAGGTCAACATTGGGTCAAACATTTTATCCATCCCTTCATCAAAATTTCATCTATCACTTCACCATACTTTGCAAAAATTTTGAATACACCAACACTTCTTGACTTCAACATTTATCAAACTAACCTCTAACTTGGCTACGCTATATGTGAAATCTATCCTTTTCCATACATTTGGTTAAGTTAGTTATCATCTTGAAGGTCATGAGTCTACCCTAAATATTCTCAAGCTCATAAACATCCTTATCCAAACATCAAACATCAAACTCTTAATTCAAAAGTGTTGTCCGAAAATGTTTGAAAAAATCACTTTCCATATCATCCACCCTTTTCATCTCCCATTATCATCATTGCTCCAAAAATACTTAGGGCATCTCTTTTACCTAGATTTGAGTTAGCTAGAGAGTTCAAACATTATAAATCTCAACACAACTCTCATAGGTGACCCATGATCTATGGTTACAACAAGATCACAACACAAGAGAATCATGGAGAAAACCGAAGTCTCATCTACCATCAATGATCCAAATCTTCAATAATTTGATCTGAGAAGTCAAGTCACCCCATCACAACAACCTTCATCTCCTTCAGGACTATATGAGATAGAGGACATCATGAAAAATCTATTTGAACTTACTAGGGAAGAAATCATGGAACATAAAGCCTTAGAAAACATGGCTCCGATTTCCCCATCTTTTGTTGCATAATCATTAGCACAAGGCTTGAATTCATCTACAATTCAACCAACTCCATCCCATGTGTTGAGTCAACCCTTAACATCTATTCTTACAACTAGGCGAGCAACCAACCTTGGTCTCAATTCATGTCTACGAACAAACACAACTATGGGTATTCACAACACAACCATTCCATTAATTGCCAATCTTCCCCAAAACATAATTTGGACACCAACCTTTACCAAACCACTTACATTTCATGACACCACAATAACCTTAACATTTCGAGTGCAACCATCTTCATCCATCTTCAAAAATACCCCAAGTATGCCTAATGTTACACAAGGTAATATGAGCCAAGTACCTCAAATAGGACAACAAGGTCAATATAACACCCTCACGCAAGGGCAGCCCATAGCAAATGGTTCCAACAACCCCATCAACACATTGAAACAAGTGGTTACCCTAGCTACTCAAGTCAATCCATCATCCACATCAAACCCATCTATCATCGACCCAAATCAAAACAACACCTTGGTTATGAACCCCATCAACCAAGGAAATACCTTGATTGCATCCCAAACACAAGGAAATCCCCAAAGCATCAATCAAGGGAACCCTTTCAATTAATGGACTCAAGGTCCTATTGTTTTCTTAACATCACCATACCCAATGGTACCAACATCACTTTTCTCCTTGGTCCCCTTCACCACGCAAAATAAAATGGGACCTCAAACTTACATTCCTCCACCACAATCCACCATCTTACAAGGAATGTTAAACCAAGGGAACCCTCAACCTCTCATCACCAACTCACAACCCATCCAAAACATCAATGCCCACAACAAATAATAGATGTCCCAACAACCATCTGATCCTACATTGCAAGCACATGCCTTAGCTTTACAACAAGCACAACATTGTTATCAACAAGCCATCCATCGACAACAAGCTCAACAATAAGCCTTAGAATTACAACAAAATCAAGAAACCTTAATAGCATGGAAACAACTTTAATCCCAACAACAATCCTTAGAAGCTCAAAAACAATATCAAGCCCAACAAGTAGCCTTAGCAACACAACAACAATTGCAATAACAACAATCCACCTTAGTAGTGCAACAATAGTAAGCAGCCTTAGCCACATAGCAAGAAATAGAACAACAACAACAACAAGCCAATCAAGCATCCTTGGTAGCACAAAAACAACATTAGGCCCAAAATCAAGCCCTTATGGCACAATAGCAACAACAAGTCATAATAGCTCAACAGTATGCCCAACAACAACAAAAAAAAAGTTCCTATTATAACTCTCAACACAACATCATCAACCTAAACACGTTAGGAACATATACATACACACCTCAATAACCTTCACCATACACCCCATACAACACATCATCATATTAGAATATTGTGTACAACCCATTCATCATCCCAAGATATGTTCCCCCACAAAACTTGTAAGATGATGTAGCATCACAACTCAAATCATTATCACAAGAAATGTATTATTTCCGACTAGGAAAGATAAAGAATCCTCATACACAAAATCTATGTCCATATCCATTTGATTGAAACATTGCAATGGTACCATTCCCTCCTGATTTTCAAATCCAAAAATTTGATAAATACAAAGGTAGAGGAATTCATGTGGACCATATCAAAGAGTTTAACATCATGTACATGGAGGTGGCCTATAATGATTCCTAGTTAATATGCCTCTTCCCAAAAAGATTAACAGGTCCTTCCATGGATTGGTTTTCTCAATTGCCTCCAGGCATCAAAACTTTCCAAGAAATCATTGACAAATTCATAGATCACTTCTCCTTCAATCTTGACATGGACGTAAGCTTAGAAGATTTGTATACTCTCAAACAAAAAAATGGAGAATCTTTCACCAATTTCTTGCAATGGTGGAGACAAAGAGCTAGTAAGAGAAAGTGGCCCATTCCCGATGAGAAACAAGTGGGAATCATCATAGAAAATCTATATCTAGATCTATCCTTTCACTTGAAAATACAATGTATTACCTCATATGACAAGCTTGTCCCTAGAGCCCTTAACATCAAGAGAGCTCTAATATCATAGGAAAACACACAAGTGTATAGAGACAACTACCCATCCACTATTTTTAATGACAAGCCGCACTATTGGGCCAAGAACAAAAATGTTACTAGTGATTGTGTTGTTGATGCAAGGGTGGTCTTAACTGCTCCTAAAAAATAAAACAACCAAACCATGAATACACAACAACCATACATGTCACCATCGAATAATCAACCAATGAACAATGCTACAAACACTCAACATGGACAAAAAAGAACAAATAATGCTCCTAAATGACAATTCACTTCCTTAGGGGAACCTATGGAGGATGTATTGAAGAGGTTGATACAATCTAATCTTATCACACTCCTAGATTTCTCAAACTATCAAGATCCACAAGTCAAACCTTATAGCTATAGATAAGATATTTTTTTTGAATTTCACCGATACAAAGGTCAACACACAAAATTGTTTTAGACTAAAAAATATAATAGAATATCTTATCAAACAAGAAGACATTCATGATGATCAAAAATCTAGGAATGAAAATGTGAAAATTTACACAAACCCTATGCTTGACCATACCAAAGCAAAAGATTCAAGAAATGCATCAACCTCAAAAAATGTAAACAATACTTGTGATACCATGGTGGGACATATTTATTCATCACAACATGAGTCAGACACACATCAAGATAGTATTTTAAAACAAATTCCAAACCCATCAACACTATTCAACACTAATTTATATCATAATGACATCAAGTGGATTATATATTGTGATATCTCTCCTAGATGTGACTCAATGATTGGGAATGTTGAAGAAGTTCCAAAAAATCTAGAAATATCCCTTATTGCACCCATAGACATAAAAGGTTGTGAAGAGTCTTTTACCAATGATATATCATGCACCCAAGGATCATGTCAAGAGGAAGCCCTTGAGGATTACGAAAGTTACTCCAAATTCAGCCAGGATCAAGAACCCCTATCCCCAAAGTTTCACCAAGAGCTAAGAAAAATATTACAAACCATTTTAAACTCCAAATATGTCCTCGATATCACTCCTGAGATGTTTCTTTTTGATGGACATATAGACATTCTTCATCCAAAACAAGAGTCTCCCACTCTTGATATTCCTACACAAGAGAAAGTAACGATCAAGATTATTGATTATTACAGTAATTATGCACCATCGACAACTTTTGGATTGGTACCAACATATTTTGAAGCACTATAAATAGATAATTATGTCATAGAATTAGAGAAAATAGTTCATACTCCTGAACAAGATTGTGCATCATCGATAGTTTTTGAATCGGCATCAACATATTTTGAAGCAACATCAACAAATAATGATGTCATAGAACCAGAGTAAAAAATTCATATTCTTGAATAGCAAGAACACATAGCAATATCATGTGTTCATGATAAGTCATATTCAATGGCTATAGATCAGAGGATACATTATTAGGGCAAAGGATTAGGTATTGATAATTGTTGTGCATTTTTTGCACACATGCCCCTCTAAAAGTGGGGACCCTCTTTTGGCCCTTTTTTTGTAATTTTCCCCCTCTTTTGTGCTTATCTTCAAAAATTTTGGGGTTTTGGTTTTTGGTACTTGCCTTGGTTGTGAGTGCCTCTGTGTTGAGTTCTTGGTGGTTTTGGAGTCTTACGGATGTCCTCCCTAGGGTGGTCTTCTTTTGCCTTTTGTTTTCTCCCTTGGTGTTTTTGTTTGGGTCCTAAGGGTTGGTTTTCTCCCTTAGGTTTCCCTTGTTTTCCTTATTTCCTTTTGTTCTGCTAGAGGCAGAACTAGAATGGAGCTTAACTTTGAACTTTTGCTAAGTTATCGGTTTTTTTCTCATTCCTGTTCTGGCTCTGCTTCCACCTCTTTCACTTTCTTCACCGTTTTGTTCATTTTTGTCCTAAGGGTCATTTTCGTCCCTTAGGTTTTCTTTACTTCACTTTCCCTTTTGTTTTGTCGGAGATAGGACCGGAAAGGGAATGAATTGTGAACTTTGGCTAAGTTCACGGGTCGGTTTTTATTCCCGTTCTGGCTTCGCCTCCCACGTTCTCATTTTTTTTCATTGTTTTGTTTGTCTTCAACCTTTAGGTTGGTTTTCCTCCCTTGGGTTTTTTCTCCGATTTTCTTTGTCTATCATTTGTTGGAGCCAAAATGAGAATGGGACTAAATTGTGAACTTTGGCTAAGTTCATGGTCTGGTTTCCATTCCCGTTCCAGCTCCACTTCCCGTGTCTTTGTTGTTTCACGGTGTTCGGCCTTTGATTCCTTTCCCTTTCCCATTCCACCTCCGCTTCTACCAGGGTTGGTATTGTTTTCGCCTCTGCCTGTCTTCCTTTAGTTTTCATTCCCATTCCACCTCTGCTTCTGTCGGGGTTGGTTTTGTTTCCGCCTCTACCTATCTTCCTTCCATTTTCATTTTGGTCCCTTCTCCTCCTGTCTTCCATTTTTGTTCCTGTTCCGTCTCCGCCACCACCTCCGCCTGTCTTGTATCTCTGTTCCTATTATGCTCGTGGCTCCACCTCTGCCTATCTTTGGTTTTGCCTCTGCTTGGGTTTATTTTTTATTCTCTTTCCTTAGGAACTCTATTGGACCTAATTGGATTTTGAGGATGTATTGAGCATTGATGGTGGCCTGTTCGTATGTAGGTTGGATCAAGTTGGGGTTGCTAGATGTACTTTATGGATTTGGCATGATTTGCGGGTGTAGTCAAGTGCACTTTGCAGCTGCTGTCGGATGAAACCCATCCCTGCATGCAAGTTCAACCTGTTTGGTGTTCATTAATGGTGGGAAGATTTGGTTGGTGGATTCAACTTGGTTTTGTTCAATCTGATCCATTCGTTTTCCCAGCTCAAGTCTAATCGATGGCTCATGTTCCTCCTCGTGTTTCATGTGTGTTTATGTTCGCGCTGGTGGAGCATTGATGGTGGGTGTGGCTTGAGGATCTATTCCCTTGACATTTTGTGATCCCAAATCAATCTTGTGGGGGTCCTTGCTACATTCTTTTCTTGATGAAGAGTTATTGTTGGTTGTCAGGGCCGATTTGGTTGGTAGTTGAGCTTCTTTGTAACCCTAGCTTTGGTTCACGTGGGCTTGTTTTATATAAGTATGGCACTCTGTCTCATTTCTAAAGGTTTGGTGGAGCTTTGAGATCAGTAGGTTGAGATCAATAGGTTTAGTTAGAGTTCTTCCATTGACTGGTGAAGTCAGAAGACTCGTAGATAGTAGATTTAGCAACAAAGTAGCATGTTAGGAGATTAGAAGTTAGTTTTTTACATTTCAAGCAAGTGTTGTAATAGACTGGAATTATTGCAAATGTGATGATTTAATACAAAGTGTAGACATTGTGATATGACTGGTGCCTTCTCTTGCATGATTCGTGTTCTATCTTTCAAATCACTTGGGAATGTTTGAATATATCTTAGGTTTAATTTGTAATGCTTGTGATTTAATGCTTGGAGTGTTGTAGCAATCCCTAGTTCATACTTTGGGTAGATTTTTGATTATGGGAATGTTGTGAAAGGTGAACTTGTACCTCATATTCATGGGCTTAGTTCAACTATAGATATTCATTCAGTCCTATTGAATGAATACTTGCAACCTGAAAATCTTTAACACCTTAGAAGATTGCACTGCTTTATGCAAGATTGTAGGTATAGCCTAGGTTGAACAAAAAAAAGTTTAAGGGATTGGTCCATTCCAAGTATTTCATTATTTGCATGGTTAATCTTAGAAGTAGTGTTAACATTAGGACTTCTAAAACCTTGATATTTTGTTGTTTCTTTATTATATGGTTAGAACTAGAAGTTAAAGCATCACCATATCTTAAAATATGATGAGTTTAGAGCTTCTAGCATTTGTGAGTAAGACCCCTTGTGATTACCAAAATTTTCATATTTTATCACTGAGTTTGTTCTACTGCATTAGCATAACCTAACACCCCTGAGACCTTAGGGTTATCTCTTTGTTCATAGAGATCGACCTTTCAAGAGAGATAGGATAAATTTTATTCTGTCTGAGTTTTTGTTGTACAGTAACACCAAACAACAGGATTGGCGCTAGAAGGAGGGCGAACAAGGAAATTTGTTGGAAGTTGAATGAGCCCTTTCAAAGAAGAAATATGAGATAGAGTGATCTCTTTAAATGTTGAAACATAACATCAAAAAAAAAAAATTGAAGGCAAACAAAAGTTGGGTCGAAACGGAGCAGCATGTACAAATTAACATCACTCAGCTATAGGCTGATTTAAACAAGAGACTGAGGAAACCATTGCAGCAATTCACATCAACAAATAGATGTAGAATTCATGGCATCCACATGCACAATGACTTGGAATGTCTAACCTTTTTGGGTAGAGTTGAAGGGGTCTTGCAGGGAGAAATTCCCTTTTGGGAAATCTATCAGCCTTTAGCCCTTGCAGACCCGGAGGCAGAATTGACAATCATGGTAGCCCAAGACATTGAAGGGCTGATCCAAGAATTTTTTGGCAGCAAAGATGGACCAAGATTGGAGGAGGTGTTGATATCTACTTGGTGCAGATTTCACAATGCACCACATTCAAAGTTTACTTGTCCATCGTGTGCAAATATTATCACTCAGACACGATGTTATTTGAACGAGTTGGAGCAGCCAACTATCGAGGAGAATGAGTCATCCCAGGAGGCAGATGTAGAAGTTGAGAAAATACAACATCGCAAACCCCGAAGATCACTTGCATGTAAATAACCTGTCACAAAAGAAGAGACAGAGACAAACAAGCAAGGGTTCTCTAAAAACTGAAAATGTATATATCAGAGAGAATGAGAGAATTAATTGATGTGAAAATACAATGAGATCAATCCTTATAAAATGAGATCGAGAAACCCTAAAGTGTAACGCTAAAAGAAACCCTAAAGGGAGAAAATTTAATAATTAATATAATTATTAAATGTCACTTTATGCAAACTAAAGTGAAATCTTAAGAAGGGAATAAAGGTAACTTAATCAACATAATTAAGTTAAAACCTTTACTCTAACACCCCTGCTTAAGATGAGAAAACATGCAGCTACAAACAAATGCAAGAAAGCAAAGGTAACTACAATGCAAGAAGGAAAACATGGGTCCTGACAACTAGGCTAGATCAAGTACCCAAATACAACCAAATATCTATAAAGAGGAGAAATAGAGAAAACCTCATGGGATAAACTCTACTCCAAAAAGAGATGTAGAAAGCCAAGAAGAACATCACTGAAGTAGAAGAAGCTGCAAACAACTGTCGAAAGATGACTGCTATGGTGCTGAAGAACCTCCGCTGAAGATAAGATGATCAGGATCAAGAAGACAACAATCTGCATAAGTTCCCCAAATGACACTACTCGAATTAGATGGAAAACAAAGGCAAACACCTAGAATGAAGATACAGATGGCACAAGTACCAATAGTCTGAAAAACACTAACCAACTGAGAATGAAAGATTCCTTCCAAGGCGAAGCCAAGGAAGCATTAGCATGAATAGTATAACACCCCCATAATGTTGAACTGGGAGAGCCTGGCAGATCCACTGAAATGGTGTGTAACACCCTGTAGTGCATGAAGGAGAAGAAACGACATCTGAAAGTGCACAAAAAAGCACCTTCAATTCAAAAAGTGGTGTGCAAAATAAAGCACACATGCATGAGGATGGAATCATATGGATCCACTGTTGTCGTGGAGGGACACTCACCAGACAAAGGTGTGATGGCAAACAAAGGAAAACTACACAACCCCCCATGACATTTTATAAAATACTGTGAGTACAAAATATGGCACAACCTTATGTGAAAAATCCCCAAGTAATACATTTACAATAGTGTGGCACTTTATCTTAGTGCGTTTACATAAAAGATATTGCTTACAAATGATTCTCAAAATGCCCACAATGGACAAAAAGCTGGAAATACATGAAAGACAGCCAAAAAATTGATTGTAGAATGCACCAATAGAAAAAAGAAGTGATGAGATCCACACCATTGGAAATTTGACATAACCAGCTTTCCGATGATATCTCGTTTGCCAAAAAACAATATCATATGCCCAAGTTACGGCCTCTGGAAGAAAACAGTGCCAAAGGGAAAAAAAAAGCCAGCACTGCATTAAATTTGACGGTCATATGGCCGTCGCACCAAAAATGTGGGCTTAAATTTGACGGCCAAACTACCGTCACCACTGAAGCATAATAGGGCTTATTACAAAAAAAAATATTTTTTATATAGAAAAAAAACAAAATAAAAAACTTTATAATAAATTTTTTTATATAAAAAAAAAGATTTTAAAAAAAATTGGGTGGGGGGGGCACGTGGGCCCACCCCCACTGCACCCATGTGGGTACACTATGTAGGGTACTACGTAGGTCTACGCATGGTACTGTGATTGGGCCTAGGAATGTGTGCTTTGTTTTTCACACCACTTTTTCAGTTGCAGGTGCTTTTTTGTGCACTTTCAGATGTTGTTTCTTCTCCTTCATGCACTATAGGGTGTTACACACCATTTCAGTGGATCTGTCAGGCTCTCCTAGTTCAGCATTATGGGGGGATGTTATACTATTCGTGCTAATGATTCCTTGGCTTTTCCTTGGAAGGAATATTTCATTCTCAGTTGATTAAAAGAAAAGTAAAGAAAATATAGAAAATTAAAAGAAATGTTCACCTTTTCAAGGGTATCCTAGTATCTCTATCAGGGATATGGACACCTGGCTGGTCATAGAGCTATGCTAGGGAGGGTCATAGTGATAACCTCATTGGGGCTATGGACACCTCACTGGTAGTGAGGCTCTATCCAGGTTGCTTTTGGAGTTAAAATCCTTAGGTAGCCCTGTCAGACAAAGTCTAGTCCTTAATCCAACTTAGGAAAGGGAAATGAATGCATATGCACACAATTTTACCCTGGTGCAGGAAAGGTTGGCTTGTTAGTGATTTCTGAAACCTTGTCTATTTGTAACCTGATGCTTGGATTGAAACCAAAGATTGTGAGTTCATGATGCCAGTTTTTCATCGAATGCTCTGGGCAACTTCCCCAGTGGAGTTGCCATTTGTTGTGTAGTTTTTGCACACACACCCCTCTGAAAGTAGGGACCCTCTTTTGGCCTGACCTTTTAGCCTTTTTTTTTGTGACTTGCCTCCTCTTTTGTGCTTATCTTTGAAAATATTGGGGTTTTATTCCTTGGTGCTTTCCTTGGTTGTGAGTGACTTTGTGTTGAAATCCTAGTGGTTTTGGAGTCTTGTGGATGTCCTCTCTGGGGTGGTCTTCTTTTGCCTTCTATTTTATACCTTGGTGTTTTTGTTTGGGTCCTAAGGGTTGGTTTTCTCCCTTAGGTTTCCCTTATTTTCCTTGTTTCCTTTTTTTCTTTCGGAGGCAGAACTAGGATGGGGCTTAACTTTGAACTTTGGCTAAGTTCTTAGTTCTGTTCTCGTTCTCGTTTCGGCTCTGCTTCCCCCTCTTTTTCCTTCTTCTCCATTTCACTCATTTTTGTCCTAAGGGTCTCTTTCCTCCCTTAGGTTTTCTTTGCTTCACTTTCCCTTTCTTTTTGTCAGAGATAGGATTGGAATGGGACTAAATTATGAACTTTGGCTAAGTTTATGATTCAATTTCCATTACCATTCCAGCTCCACCTCCCGCATTCTCATTTTTTTTTCCATTATTTTGTTTGTATTCGGCCTCCAAGTTGGTTTTCCTCCCTTGGGTTTTTTCTTTGCTTCTCTTTGTCTGTCATTTTTCGGTTGCAAAACCAGGATGGGACTAAATTGTGAACTTTGGCTCAGTTCACGGTCTAGATTCCATTCCCGTTTCGGCTCTACTTCCCATGTCTTTGTTGTTTTATGATGTTTGGCCTTCGGTTCCTTTCCCTTTCCCATTCCACCTCCGCTTCTATCAAGGTTGGCTTTGTTTCCACCTCCTCCTATCTTCCTTCCATTTTCATTCTCATTCCACATCCACTTCTGTTGGGGTTGGTTTTGTTTCCGCCTCCGCCTTTCTTCCTTCTGTTTTCATTTTGGTCCCTTCTCCTCCTATCTTCCTTCCATTATCATTCTCGTTCCATCTCCGCCTCTACATCTGCATGTCTTGTGTCTATGTTGTTGTTCTGCTTATGGCTCTACCTTCGCATGTCTTTGGTTCTGCCTCTGCTTGGGTTTATGCTTGATGCTCTTGCCTTAGGAACTCTAATAGAACTTCTTGGATTTTGATGATGTATTAAGCATTGATAGTGGCCTATTTGGATGTAGGTTGGATCAAGTTGGGATTGATGGATGTACTTTGAGGATTTTCCATGATTTGCGTTTGCAGTCAAGTGCATTTTGCAGCTGCTGTCAGATGAAACCCATCCCTAAATGCAAGGTCGACATGTTTGGTGTTCATTAATGCCGGGAAAATTTGGTTGGTGGATTCAACCTAGTTTTGTTCAATCTATGACGTTCATTTTCCCATCTCGGGTCTGATCGGTGGCTCGTGTTCCTCTTGGTGTTTCGTGTGCATTGTTGTTCGTGTGGGTGGAGCATTGATGGTGGGTGTGGCTCAAGGATTTTTTTCCCCGACATTGTGTGATCCTAGATCGATCTTGTGGGGGTCCTTGGTGCATTCTTCACTTGATGGTGAGTTATTGTTGGCTGTTGGGGCTGATTTGGTTGGTGGCCAAGCTTCTTTGTAACCCTAGCTCTCATTCACGTGGGCCTATTTTCTATAAGTATGGCACTCTACCTCATTTGTAAAGGTTTGGTGGAGCTTTTCCATCAATAGGTTGAGATCTATAGGTTAGGTTAGAGTTCTTCCATTGACTAGTGAAGTCAGAAGACTCGTAGATAGGATTTAGCAATAGAGTAGCATGTTAGGAGATTTGAAGTTAGTTTTTCACATTTCAAGCAAGTGCTAAAATAGACTAGAATTGTTGTAAATGTGATGATTTAATACAAAGTGTAGACATTGTGTTATGATTGGTGCCTTCTCTTGCATTTAATAATCTTGCATGATTCTTGTTCTATCTTTCAAATCACTTGGGAATGTTTGAATATATCTTAGGTTTAATTTATAATGCTTGTAATTTAATGCTTGGAGTGTTGTAGAAATCCCTAGTTCATACTTTGGGTAGCTTCTTGATTATGGGAATTTTGTGCAAGGTCAACCTGTACCTCATATTCATGTGCTTATTTCAACTGTAGATATTCATTCAGTCCTATTGAATGAATGCTTGCAGCCTGAAAAACTTTAACACCTTAGAAGATTGCACTACTTTCTGCAAGATTGCAGGTATAGCCTGGGTTGAACAAAAATTAGTTTAAGGGATTGGTTCATTCCAAGCATTTCATTATTTTCATCGTTAATATTAGAAGTAGTGTTAACATTAGGACTTTTGAAACCCTCATATTTTGTTGTTTCTTTATTATATTGTTAGAACTAGAAGTTAAAGCATCACCATATCTTAAAATCTAATGAGTTTAGAGCTTCCAACATTTGTGCATAAGACCCCTTGTGATTACCAAAATTTTCATATTTTATCACTGAGTTTGTTCTAATGAATTATCATAACCTGACACCCATGAGACCTTGGGGTTATCTCTTTGTTCATAGAGATCAACCTTTCAAGAGAGATAGGATAATTTTTATTCTGTCTAAGTTGTTGTTGTGCAGAAACACCAAACAACAACAATGCCTTCACAATGTGAAGGGAAATTTTGTCTACATCAAACATCAACATATGGGGCACAAAGGATCCTTATGAAGAAAATATTGTCAATGCTACAACTAGTCATATATTAAGTTGGAATTCACCCTGTTGGTTATTTTTTAGGAACCAAACTTAGTCTTACCACATACCTATGAAATTTCCAAGGACAATTATCAATAAGGGTAAGGATTGGCCAACACATAATTAAAGGATTTCAGGTCTTTACTTCTTCACTTTAGGCTCTATTAAACTAGGGAGGGTAATCTAAAACAACCCATGTTCCTAGATACCAGTGTGTCTTAAGTATCAAACACAAAGTAAATAGATGATTCTCCTTAACTATTTCAAAGGCATCCTACCTGGAAGATTTGGCTAACCTTCATAGTAGCGACTAACCTAAACAAGAGAAGATATAAATCCTTTAACACTCCCACACACCAACAAAAGTAATTAACAAGTAATTTAATTATATTTATCTAATCATTGGTCAAGTCAGTTACCAAATGAAGCATGAATACTAAACCACACTAGTGCCATATTCTGGTAAATGGAGTCAAACCAAAATCCTATATGATATAGATAACAATTTTATACTCTAGAAAATACCTATGACCTTAGAAACACTACCTTACAATATTCCCACCAATTATTTTCATACTTAACTTCTTACTAGCATGCTTATATAGAGAATATAACAAACTCACTATTAATTTCAAGCATTTACATATATTCCTTGAATGGACGAGCAAGAATAAAACATCACATCTGTTGAAATTCAGCAAAGAAAAATAAGATAACCATTGATTATCATATTCATAGCTTGCCTAATTTGTACATAGGAGATAAATGTACAAAAATTTAGTATTAGTTAGTTGTCTATATTGTTATCAAAAACCATACATAATGGTTGATCCCTTTCTAGAACGTATTGCTGAAAAACTTAGTATCCATTTTCATTTACACCTATTTCCTTTGAAAATATCTACCTATTGTCATCTTGACTTCTCAACCTCTTGAACCCCCCTTTGTAACCATTCGTAGAATCCATTTTATAAGACAAGGGAGAAACAAGCATGGAGCTGAATTATATTTTACATTTCATTTCACTTTCATTTCAAAATGAATTTCAACAAAAAACAAGAAAATATCTCCCAACTGATTTTTGGGAACCATCATTCTAATTCTAGAGCTCAATAAATTGTTAATCAGAGCCATCCTGCCAATCATCAAAAAGTGTCATCATGGCAGTATCAAAACATGTAAATCCATATCACCCAAAAAAGCATCATCAGCAGCAACACAAAAATCCAAAAAGACTGGAGACCCATTTCATGACACACCAACCCAAGAAAGAAAACAACACACAAGACCAAAAATCTAAGCACCTAACAAGGAATGTAACAGGATATTACTTTTCCTTGTCACCTAGTGAAGAGGTGTTCCCACTTAGTGTCCATATCTTTAGAGGAGTAGCCATCATCACCTCACCCTTGGAATCAACCCAATCCTTCATGGCCATAAAATATTGACAAAAGCCAGAATCAATCTCATTCCCACTATCAAAAGGATCATCAGAAACCTCAATGGGAGAATGATGACATCCCATATAAGTGTATTGATACCTATTCTTTTTTTAATATTTCCTTTATAGCCTCTCACTCTTCTTACCTTTTCCTTTAATCATTTCCTTTGAGATAGTTTGGCCCCTAAGGTGGTAGGCATTCTTAGGAACACCTCATGTTGAATCTTTGGTAGCCCTTGTCTTCTTCTTTGGTGTTGTTGGTACCTCTAGTCCATCCTCCTCACCCTAAGGAGGAGAATCCTAAAATTCAAGAGGATTGAGCCTCTTGAAACAAAAAACCGAGCTAACAATCACACTTATCTTTCCCATTTTCCCCACTCTGCTAAAAAAAATTCTCCAAACAGAATTACCAACTTACTCAGAAATGACTACCTCAAAATCACTTCCTCACTTAGACCTCATATTTTTTTTTGACAATTTTATAGTGAAAAAATAAAGTAAGTGAACCTCACTAAATAGAGCAAATAGAGTGTGTTTTCATTAATTTTCTAGGAAATTTTATGTGAGAGAAGTATCAATCAACTAACCTTGTTTTAAATATCATCCGTTGATCAAAACTTTCAACCAAATCAATGGTTAGACACTCCATCTTATTAATGATGAGAAAATCAAATGCATGCATTTGATACTCATCCCAAATCAAGAGACTCAAGTGAGATAAGTATTTTCTTAACTTGTATGTCAATCATACGCTTAATTTTCCAACTAGACATGTCATTTCACATTTACCGGCTTGCTCATAAAATATAATTCACTTGTAATTCATCATAGTAGGATAGCAGGGAACGATCATGATTTATCTTTAGCATATCTACCTATACCCTACCTTACTTCAATTTATGTTTCCCACGTGTACCATCTTCTAATAGATTTGACAACCATAATTTTTTTTATCAATCTTACAAGCATGCTGCAAAATTAGTTCTATCTTAGCACCTTTTTATCTTGGAACTATCTCAGCTAACATCTCCAACTGCACCTATTTTCTCTATGTTTGCATAAGTAATCCATGTGACACATGCCTACTCACCTGTCAAAAGATATAGGACATAGGTGGGGCCCACACGATATGGTGGGGAGTGGCTAGGATTGAGCCACATCACCTATCATCAACCATTGATTTCAATTCATACAAGGAAAAACATAGTTCCCAAGATCTGACATATCATACATAATATCAGATGTTACTCTTCCCACTAACTCGTGTGATCATTACACCTTAATGTTGAAAATATACATGCGTGCGGGGAATGAATTTGATGAGAAAATGTGCCATGACATCTATCATTGATCAATTTCGAACAATACCTACTTCCCTGTGAGGATTTAGGACCCACCATAAAGTAGTACCACATGGCCATCACCTGCTAGTTTGTATCCTCAAAAGTAATATGAAATAGAACAAGACAGGCTCATGGGCAATGGTATAGATATGTCCACATCATTTATCAATCAACCATTGATCTTATTTGAAATGTTCCAATCATCTTTACCAAAGGGACTGCGTCCACCATTACATGAGACATGTGGTTGAAACCCACTAGCCCATGTGAATAAAATAAGAAGCAATAAACCAGCATGGACATATGAGGAGTGACTAAAATTGATTCCTTTGATCAAACGGCCCATATGAAGCTTTAATTATGAACATGCCACAAAAATTATTCATAAAAAGGGTAAAATGACTTGGTGAATGAGGTGTTGACCCATAACAAAGGCTAAGAATTAAAAACTTTAAGATTAAGCCTTCGACCATAGGAAAAATTGACATTCGAAAGGATCCATGCAACTAACAAACCTAATATCAGGGGACGGTAAAACAATGACCTCAATGGCACAAGTGGCAACTTAAGTGACTGAGAATGGGAAAGATATTTCAATACAATGTTAAAATTACCAAGGGTTTATTCAATTTACAGGCCAATTCTTAGAAAGTTTTACGAAATTAAAACCCCTATCACAATGATGAGGACATGACCTTAAATCAAGCACAAAGGACTGAATCAGACTTTCACAATTATTTAGGATGGAACCAATTTTTTTAGGGGTTCCATCAGTGGCTGCTATTGGGGACACATGCCTCTCACATGCATGGTGAGATCTTAGAATCTATGGGAGAGTAGACCAAGTTCTGGAATATTGGGTGGAAAACTTATATTCAAAAATTTAAACCATATTTGATGGCCTCAATCCACCAAATGAGAAAGAAGAATCCATGCCTGCCTCTATCAAAAACATTGTTCTTAGTTTTTTGTATTAAGCCTAGTCTAAAAATATTGTACTTGTTCATCTGAAGACAAAAACTACCCCTGGCATGATTGATCTCATCACTAAAGCTATTATCAACAAGATTATTGTCATGCACAATGACTTTCCTGTCAAATTTGATAGGAAAATGGAAAATTTCACAATGTGTTTTAAAAGGGTCACCATGAGACTTCCTATCATCATTCATCTGTATATCAAATCTGAAACTTTCATAGTGGCCAGGATTAATAAAAACATCATTATATACACACAATATGAAATTCTCCTATGTTTTGGGAAAATAATGCTCACACATTTGAAACTTCTTTAATTGAATTGCATCATAGGTTAGTTTATTATCATTCCAATAACATAAATCAGTCACATCATCATATACCTCAAGGTTCTGAAAATTATATTTGTCAAAACCCCAATATCTTTATCAAAATCATTTTGAATTTCATTACTTTTAGGATTAATAGGATTAATAGGATCAACAAAAACATTAAATCATGTGCACCATAAATTGATAGGCATATTTCCCTATATATCAAAGACTCGCTATTATTTGAAATTTTCTCATTAACCTTTGAACAAGTATCTTGGTTTTCCCAAGCACAAATGATTTCCTTATTAGATGAAAACATGTCCATAATCATACTATGAAGATAAGGGACATCATCAAAGAATTCAATCTCGCATTCACTAACATGAGATCCACCATTGTTTACATCATCAAGATCTTTATCATTTTTATCATTGTGTCTAGGTTCAAGATACTAAATACACAAGGTCTTATTTTCAAAGTGATCATCATCTATTGAATCAATATGCTCTAGTGATAACAAACCTAAACTATTTTCCAAGTATTCATCATGTAGAATTTTTTCACTTATTTGTAAACAAGCAATCTCATCATCATTATATCCTTGAGGTCAAGAAAACATCTCTAGCTCATCCTCCTAGGAACATTCATAACTCTCCAAATAATAATCAGTTTCATTGCCATCATGATCTTCATCACAAAGAAATTCATCACTACATAAAATATGTTCAAAACTCTCAGAATAAATTCTTAAATGTTCATCTTCAATATCTTGACTACTGACTTGTGATGAGAAATCAGTAATATTTGCAAGTGCCTCTCTATTTCCATCACTAGTATACAGATTTTCACTTTTGTACATCAAGTTATAATTTCCCTCAATGGGACAATTGCTATTAACATCCCGAGGCATCATACTTTGTCCATGGTCATAGTTGGCTCCTTCAACACCCTTTATCCAAGCAAGGAATTGATCAAAATTGTGAGGTTTCAACTCCTTTGGTAAGGTACTCAATCCTGACTCAGGGATTTCACAAAATAAATCAATGCATGTCGAATCCTAAGGTCTTAAATTTTGGGGGACCTCCAACAAGGCATCTAGAAATCTTTAGAAAAAATCATAAAGTAATTCATCCTAGCATCTCTTCATGTTAGACAAATATTTAACAAAATATATCTGATCAACTTTGCTCAAACTTTGTTGATGTTCAACTTGGAACTCATTATGATCAGTGTGTTGTAGTGATGGAAATATTGGAACAGCAAAAGCACCATCACTCTGGTAATCATTTCCATTTTCTAACACATGGATTTCATTTGCATGAGGTATGTTAGAGTAACCAACACTTGCAGCCATGCATCCTTTTATCATTGAATACTTCATATTGTTCTCAATATCCATGGCCATTTTTTATGCCTAATGTAATATTGCAGGATCTTTATATCTTAACAAATAACTCATTTCTTCATCAAATGCATCAAAATATACAATTAGACATACTGCATCATCTGGTCTCAAACTTTCAAGAATGTCACTAATTTTTTTTGAAAATCTAAGGTTGAAAGTTGGGACCAACTCATCTTCTTCTTTCTAGATGTTGTTAAACCTTTGTCTCAGTGAGTATGGATTGATTCTTTCTCCAAAATGCTCTATGAATTCTTCCATGAACTCATTCAATGAAGATATAGAACATTCTAGAAAATATGAAAACCAATCTCTAGAATATCCCTTTAAATATTGAACAAAGAACTTCATGACAACATCTTCATGACCTATCTCATAATCTCCCATTAAATCTGAAAATATTTGCAGATGTTGAGATGTTGATTATGATCTTTTCCCTTCAAATTTTGGCAAAGGTTCTCTAGCTTCATTAGACATAGGTTTTGGGAAACCTTGAATACCATTAAAATTCAATGGTTTATATCGTTCCATAGAGAATCTTCTTTGATGACATGGCAGGGGGTGCACGTTTGAATGATACATTTTTCCACACCCATTTAAAACTTATAACATCAACTTTTACAATTGATTAAAACCCTATTTCATGCTTTTATCATGACCTTAAAATGTTTATAATGTACAACTTAAAAATAAATACATCTGATATCTCTCAAATGGGTGGATTTAAATACAAGTATGCTTCTTATTCTATATATTACAAATTTCAATTTACGGAGCATGTAGAACAATATTCACTATTCCCTTTCTTATTGCTTTAATTCACTAAATTGGGAACACATCATTATTTCTTAAAAAATGGCACCCATATAGAGCTTTTCTCTTCTGCAAGTTAAAATAGGGGAAAACACCTAGATATATTAGCCGGCATCACACCTTATCAGGTTCTTTTCATAGAGTCGCCACCTCCATTGTAGAGGACCAAACTTCAATAGTATTCTTCACTAGTTCAGAGTTCTTTAGAGTCGCCACTCACTTTTAATGAGAATATTTAATTCAGAACTTCACATACTCTATCAAGGAAAAATGATCTATTGTAGGTACTTCTCCAAATTAGTCCCTAGTAGAGTCACCATTTCTGTTGGTTATTTTTTAAGAACCAAACTTAGTCTTACCACTGACCTATGAACTTGCCAAGGACAATTATCAGTTTGGGTAAGGATTGGCCCACATAAGTAAAGGCTTTTAGTTCTTTACTTCTTCACTTTAGGCTTTGTTAAAATAGGGAGGGTAATCCCAAAATAACCTGTGTTCCTAGATACTAATGTGTCTTAAGTATCAAACGCAAAGTAAATAGAGTATTCTCCTTAACTGTTTCAAAGGCATCTTACTCAAAAGATTTGGCTAACCTTCACAATAGCGACTAACCTAAAAAAGAGAAGATATAAATCATTTAACACTCCCACAGACCAAGAAAAGTAATTAAAAAGTAATTTAATTATATTTATGTGATCATTGGTCAAGTTGGTTACCAAATGAAGCATGAATAATAAACCATACATAGGAGAGAAATGTATAGAAATTTAGTATTAGTTAGTTGTCTATATTGTTATAAAAAACCATACATAATGGTTGATCCCTTTCTAGAATGTATTGCTGAAAAACTTAGTATCCATTTTCCATTGCACATATTTCCTTTGAAAATATCTACCTATTGGCATCTCGACTTCTCGACCTCTTCAACCCCCATTTGTAACCAGCCATAGAATGCCTTTTATAAGACAAGGGAGCAATAAGAATCAGGTTGAATTATATTTTACATTTCATTTCGCTTTCATTTCAAAATGAATTTCAACAAAAAACAAGAAAATATCTCCCAATTGATTTTTGGGAACCATCATTCTAATTCCAAAGCTCAAGAAACCATTAATAAAATCCATCCCTCCAGTCATCAAAAATTATTGTTGTGGTAGCACACAAACATGTAAATCCATATCACCCCAAAAATCATCATCATCAGCACAAAAATCCAAAAATATCGGAGACCCATTTCATGACACACCAACCTAAGAAAGAAACAACACACAGGACCAAAAATCCAAGCACCTAAAAAGGAAAGTAACAGGATATTACTTTTCCTTGTCACCTAGTCAGTAGGTATGCCCACTCGATGTCCTTATCCTTAGAGGAGTAGCCATCATCACCTCATCCTCATAATCAACCCAATCCTTCATGGCCATAAGATATTGACGATAGCTAGAATCAGTCTCATTCCCACTGTCAAAAGGATCATTAGAAACCTCAATGGGAGAATGACGACATCCCATATAAGTGTAGTGATACCTATTCTTTCTAGTAGCTTCCTTTCTGGCCTCTCACTATGTTTACCTTTTCCTTTAATCATTTCCTCTGAGACATTTCGACCCCTAAGGTGGTCGGCATGCTTAAGAAAACCTCGTGTTAAATCTTTGGTATCCCTTGTCTTCTTCTTCAGTGTTGTTGGTACCTCTAGTCCATCCTTCTCACCTTGAGGAGGAGAATCCTAAAATTCAAGAGGATTGAGCCTCTTGAAACAACGAACTAGGCTGACATTCACACTTATCTTTCCCATTTTCCCCATTTTGCTAGAAAAAGTTCTCCAAATAGAATTACCAACTCACTCAAAAATGACTACCTCAAAATCACTTCCTCACTCAGACCCAAGGCTTTTTTTTCATAATTGGATAGTGAAAAAATCAAGTAAGTGAACCTCATTAAATAGAGAAACTAGTGTGCATTTGCATTAATTTTCTAGGAGAGGTTATGTGAGAGCAGTATCAATCAACTAACCTTGTTTTAAATCTCAACCATTGATCAAAAATTTGAACCAAACCAATAGTTAGAAACTCTAGCTTATTAATGATGAGAAAATTAAACACATGCATTTGATACTCATCCCAAATCAAGAGACTCGAGTGAGATAAGTATTTCCTTAACTTGCATGTCAATCATACACTTAATTTCCAACTAGACATGTGTCACATTTACTCTCTTGCCTGTAAAATATAATTCACTTGTAATTCATCATAATAGGACAGTGGGGAACAATCATGATTTATCTTCAGGATATCTTCCCATACCCTACCTTACTTCAATTTCACTTTCCCGCTTGTACCATCTCTTGATAGATTTGACGGCCATAAAATTGTTTATCAATCTTACAAGAGTGGTGGAAAATTAGGTCTATCTTAGCACCTTTTTTATCTTGGAACTATCTCATCTAACATCCCCAACTGCACCTATTTTCTCTAAGTTCACACAAGTAATCCATGTGACACATGCCTGCTCGCCCATCAAAAGATATAGGACATAGGCAGGGCATAAACGGGATGGTGGGGAGTGGCCAATATTGAGCCACATCACCTGTCATTGACCATTGATTTCAATTCATGCAAGGAAAAACACAATTCCCAAGATCTAGCAGATCATACATAACGACAGATGTTACTCTGCCTACTAACCCGTATGACCATTACTCCTTAACATTGAAAATATATAGGCATGCGGGGAATGGATTTAATGAGAACATGTGCCATGACATCTGTCATTGATCAATCTTTGAACAATACCCATTGCCCTGTAAGGATTTGAAACCCACCATAAAGCAGTACCACGTGGCGTCACCCACTAGCCCATACATATATGGCCACATCTTTCATCAATCAGCCATTGATCCTCTTTGAAATGCGTCAGTCATCTTTACCAAGGGGACTAGGTCCACCATTACATGAGACACATGGTCGAAACCCACTAGCTCGTGTGAATAAAATAAGAAGCAATAAACCAGCATGGGCATATGAGGAACGACTAAGATTGATTCCTTAGATCAGACGACCCATATGAAGCTTTAATTCTACACATTCTACAAAATTTATTCATAAAAAGGGGAACATGACTAGTTGAACGAGGTGTTGACCCATAACAATGGCTAAGGATTAAAAAATTTAAGATTAAGCCTTTGACCATACAAAAAATTGGTATTTGAAAGGATCCATGCAACCGACAAACCTAAGATTAGGGGTTGGTAAAACAATGACCTCAATGGAACAAGTGGAAACTTAAGTGACCGGGAATGAGAAAGACAAGTCAATGCAATGTTAAAATGACCAGCGGTTTATTTGATTTACAGGACAATGATTAGAAAGTTCTTTGGAAATAAAACCCTTATCACAATGATGACGACATGACCTTAAATCATGCACAAAGGACTGAACTAGACTTTCACAATTATTTAGGATGGAACCAAAAAAATTTGAGGGGTTCCATCACACCCATCATCTCATACACAAATTGGGACCAACGTAAAAAGAAGAATTCATATCAAAGCAAGGTGAAGATCATCAAAGAAAAAGAAGTAGTAAATCAAAAAGGACAAAGTAAATACAAATGGATACCAAAGAAAAATAAATAAAATCATCCCTCAAAAACTCCATCAGTCAAAGAAACTATGGGGAAAAATAAAAAAGGGAAATGTATCCATCAAAAGTGTCCTCAAATACAAAAGAAAACTTCTCAAGAAAGGAACAAAGTATATCCAGTGTTCGGTCCTAATTCCACAAAAACCTCCATCCCCACCCATCATCACTCATCTTCCAAAGTTTGGAGAATCAAATGTTCCAAACTCTTGACCAATCCATCTCATATTCCTTCATGCATGACACCATACACCCCATTCACAATATCCAATTCTTGCATTGACTGTGTGTTGGCAGCTACCCTTCATCATAAGGATTCCAAAGGAACTTTATCATGATGTGCACACATAGACAAGGTTAATTCCAGTATCCACATGGCAGATCAAAGCTCTTCAAGGTTGCATTTAAGTGCTCCTATCTTAGAAAAGAAGCTTCTTCAAGTAGGATATCACTAGCACATTATAATAATGGCCTCTACATTAATTCCACTAGGTAGTTCAACATGAGGGTAAAACTTCTAAAAAATCTATAAAAAAAAAAAAAGATCAAAAAATTAAAAAAAATTGAAAAATAAAAATCAAGAAAAAAGTAAAGATAAAAATTGCCCTCCAATGAAAACCACTATAGTGGCACTTTGGGAAAGTACTATGATGAAACCTTGGAAAACATGCATCATGAGTAGAGTCGATCATTAATATGATCCTTCTCAGATAGAAGCATCTCATCTTTGTCATGATAAATCCAATGTTGCCTCCATCCATCCAATATAGATTCATCTAGATATCCCATTTTATCTTGATCTTGACAAAGATTCAACGTATACTTCAACTGTTCTCATGGAAAAATCTTGATAGGCTCTTTACCATTTTATCTCATGAAGTCCCATAACCCATATCCAATATGATAAAACTATGTTGAACTCTTTGCATATACATTACCTATCTTGGTTTTTCCATTAATCTATAAAACATTGCTAGACACTAGGGGCAGGTTCTTGCACTGATGTTTTCAAACAACTCTTGATTCATGTTGTATACCCCATAATGTGACATTGAAATCATAATATAGGTATTGTTTACATCAAAATATCATCAAAAAATTCAATTTTTTTTTTTTTAAATTCATCAGAAAATACAAAAACATCAAAATATTGTACAACGAAAATTTAAAAAAAAATCAAAAAATTGTAAAGTCAAAATCTAAAAAAATCCAAATCACTAGCCCATGGCACATTTTGACAAGAATATTTTCCTTATCAAGATTTATCTCTTCTCAAAAATCAAATCAAACAATCAATATCATTCAAATCTACCTTGCACTTTAATGTCATATCAAATCATTTCAATTGACTTTGTTCCAAACCAAGATTCAAAATCTTGATCAATCTTATCCAATCAATCCATCATTATCTTGGGATATCCTTCCCAATCCTCATGTTGCTTAACACTATCCTTGTATTGTTGTGTATCTTCAACAATGTTATCATCATCAGTTCATCAATCAGATCAATCAATCCCAAGCTTGGTTTTCAACAAAATCCCAAATAAATCACTGATATCATCACACATATACATATCCAAATTGTCAAAATTGTGTAAAAATACAAAACATCTGGAAAACACATCAAAAATCCCTAAAAATTTCAAAACATCAAAAATCCAAAAAAAAGTACCATGATGTTGAACTATGGGTTTCTGAGCTTCAACATAGGCAAGGCCATCATAGATGTGCCCTCGAGACACCCTAGGTTATTCCTTTAGGAGTTTGTCATAATAAACATACTTCTCCATCACCTGTTCATATCTTTATCCTATAAATGGTCAAGTTTGTCAAATTACGGATCTCTAAGCTTCAACATAGGCAAGGCCATCATTGATGTGCCCCCGAGACACCCTAGGTCATTCCTTTAGGAGTCTGTCATAATAAACTAACTTTTCCATCCATGTTGATATCTTCATCCTATAAATGGGTCAACTCTATCGAACTACGTGGTCTCTAGGTGTATAACATAGGCAAGGCTAATCTTTTATCAACTCCCAAGATCCCTAGGATAGGTCTCTTAGGCTAGGTTTTTGGTCGAAACTTAGAAAATCCCTAAACATTGAAATATTCCAAAAACCCCTAAAAGTCCAAATATCAGAAAATCCTTAAACATTCAAATAATTTTGAAAATCCCAAAACATCCAAATATCAGAAAATACCAAAAACATTAGAAAACATTCAAAAGACCTAAACAACCTCAAATAATCAAAAACCAAAATAATTAGCATAAAATTTCAAAAAGACCAAAAATAGCCTCAAAACATTTTCAAAATACCAAAAAAAAAAGAATATTCAAAAAAATCCAAAACCATCCATCCCATTTCGCTTTCACTTGCAATAAACTTTCACCCATAATAAATCAAGTGTCACATTCAACCTTTGGCAAAACAAATAGAAAGCAAGTATAGAAATTCATAAAGTGAGAACCTAATTGTCAAAATCTAAAGTCTAGATCATAGGTAAATGCGTTAGTGAAGTTTGTATCAGCGGCTCATCTTAGCATCATCATCCTAACATCAAAAAACCTTTGATCAATATGTCCTAGGATGTATCCTTCCTACAATGGGAATCAATATCAGTTATCACTTTGGATAAATTAAACAGGCAAGAGATATAAATAACACTCATTGTTTGTCTTTGATATTTTCTTATGATTTATCTTAATGACCCATTAAGAAGACCTTTCGATGATGTCTATCAAAACAACTTAGAGAGAAAGGAATGGGGCATCGATCATGATCTTTCATTTTTTGTGCTTGCAAATATTCTTGTAAAATAATCTTGGTGCATACTTGCTTGGTTGTGTGTAGGAAGGTTATTTAGGGTATGTTGTTGACTATTGTGCATGCTTTGGTCCAATATATTCTAAGCTTCTAACTTACATTCTAACAAGGCTTTTGTATGTCAAGATGTGAACAAGAACTATCCTATCAGTATTTTGAGTCAAATTCCATTACACTAGATACAATTCCATCCTAGTTATCAATACCTTGATGCATCGTGTCTATGTGTTACATCAAACAATAAGGATGACAAAAAAGACCAATCTCGATATGTGAGAAACTCATCCTACATCTTGCATTGTCTCATCACCATCTCTAATAAAGTCTCGATGGATTAAGGACTTGTTGGATTTTTTGAAGCAATCATCAAAATCAATGGTCAAAATTTATTCCATTTCATTCTTATACTTCCATCCATATTATCTTCTTATTCTTCTATCTTTACTAATATTTCTATCCAAGCATCAACTCTGTGTGATCTACATCAAAATATAGATGAGGCTACTCATAGTTGATTACTATCTATACATCCTAAAATCTATCTACAACAACATATGAGCTTTCCTAGAACTATTTTTCATCCTCTTAATAGCAATCCCTCTTCCACTAGGGCATAGTGTTGGCATCTATATCATCTTCCGCTCAACAATCTAAATAGTTACAACACTTTGATTCAAAAGCAACTTGAAATCTCAAGCATCTCAAGCATAAGTCTAATTTTTACCTATCGTGAGCCCAATCAGAACACTTTATCCTCCAATCGATCTCTCGAGGGGGAAACCAACCATCTTTCAATCATATCAATATCAAATCATCTAATAGAAATTCTTCTGAGCCTTTCTAGAAAATGTTGATCAAATTATCAAATCAACCATCATTGGGATATATTGTTCCCTATGAATCCTTGTGTTATTCAACACAATCCTTGCATTCTTGTGAATCCTCAACAATTTTATCAATCAATCAATCAAATTTTATCTTGGCTATCAAAATATCAAATATATCATCGATATCTATTTATGCATAATCATTAGCATCAAAATCAGCATTAGTCTTTGAACCAATGCAATGAGTAAATTGCTTCAAAGAGGGGGAAAATGTAGACACCTAAAAATGTCTTGGTGGATCACATTGGATAACTAATATCATTTCCTCTTGAAACCCATTTCTTTCCCCTTAATAGTTTAAATTAGCTTAGCTATTTAATTAATGGCATCATTTGCATCTATTAACCTAATTCATCCAATTGGGTTAATTCACTCCCTTTCACGCTAACAATCCATCCCACTAAATTAAATAAATCAAAGTATTTAATTTAATTCCTTAAGTCTTCTTATTTAATTAAATAACCCTAAGTTATTTAATTAAATGTCATTTCACCTTTTCCCCATTCATTAAATCATTTAATTTAATGAATATCACTTTATTCCTCCAAAATCCCCTAATTGTGTGATTTAACTTTTTTTAATTAACAATTAATCTAATTTTCCTCTAAAAAGAGGAATATTCCTTATCCCTTTTTTTCACAATTAATAACTAAGTATTTCTTTTAATTTTCAAAATTACTTTTATCCTCACCCATGGGAATATTCCAAAAGAATATTCTTATTCCTCCATCATTTGAAAAAGGATATTTTCACTTGGCTTCAAATGCAAGTTACCTTGTACTTTGAATTGCAAGTTACCTTGTAACTTGAATTACAAGTTATCTTTTAACCTTCTGAGCAAGTCACCTTTGACCTATGAGTGCAGGTCAAAAGTGTGTTTGTTTGAAGGAAATGTAAATATTTGATTAAAATTCATCATGTATTCTCATCCATTGATGAGAATACATGATTTGTGTCTCTTCTTCCTTTCATCCTAGACAATTGATTAATCTTTTCGATCTCAACCCTCCATTTCTCATTTGCTCTCCTATAAATAGAACACTATTTGGAGACAAATGGATTGATCATTTTGAGAGAAAACTTATACTATTGAATCTCGTCCATATTTCAATTCCAATCATATTTTGTTCAAATCACTCATACTTTGCACACTTTTAGCATATTTTAGTTCATTTTTAGCTGCATAATAGATTTAAGCTTCCATTAATGGTTTTCATGCATCCATCTTAGCTTGTTTATAAATTAGGGTTTGAATCTTTTATCTTAGAATCCACTTAGAATTAGCTTAGCATTTATATATCTTCATCATTTAGCATAAAATCATGTTTAATTAGCTTGCATCATGCTAGTTTAGATTTAAATCATGTTTTCATCCATGTATCACAATTGTTTCATTGATTCTCTTCAATATAATTGATCAAAACAGGCTCATTGATCATGAGATTTGGAAAGCTTCGTTGTTCCACATCAACATGACACCAATTCCATAATGGGATAACTTTTAGATGGATTCGAGTAAACATTTAAATACTTTCATAGTTTAGAATGTTTTTTCTTTGATAAATGTTTAGTTTAACATTCATTTGAATGATCTTGTTGAGATTTGAGTATTAGTGGCATGAATATGGTTTGATTTTTCATGGATCAAGCATGATTGGCCCATACTAATATCCTCATCTCACACATACTATTGAATTGTTATTTGGTAATTTGAGCTTGTTCTAGGGTGAAGGTTCTATTGAACCTACTGAAATTTTTATTGTCAAGTTGTGCCCTAGGTTTTGAACCTCCCTAGTGACAAAAACCTAGATTAGTTTGAACCTATATGCTATAAATGGTTCCCAAGGCCTAAGTTTTTAGTTTTGGAACCGCATCAAGACCTCTTTCCCAAGATATCATTGACCAATTGAAACCCTCAACCAACAAAAAGGCCAAGGGAACAACTCTATTTTATTTCCCTAGAATTAAAGAGGGGTTACTAGACAAACAATGCTTTTTCAAGGATGTTGATGTGCCATACATAGGGTGGAAAATGTTCCAAAACTAATTTGGGAATAGAAATTGTGGATTTCATGTATTTAACACCTAGAGATTGGATATGGGAATGTTAGTTGTCCCCAATGTATACATGGATATAGATTTGTGGAAGGATATAGCTATGAGGTATCACCCTATTTCTAGAGTGGTTAGGGAATATGATAGTTTTGAAATTCTTAAGATAACCTAAGAAGAGATTTCAGAAATCTTTAAGTTGCATGAGTGGAGCTAGGATATGATTACCATTGACCTTGACACCTTCAGAAAAGAATATGAAAAATAAAAAGGCTCTATTTAGGTTAACAATGTTGCCCATGCATATTGTAAATACCAGGGTTGGAAAATATAGGAGATAGATAAAAATTAGCAAAGATGAATAGGAGCCTTTCTCCATGAAGTATTTTTCTAATTACTTCAATAAAATAGTTTATTCCTTGTGTTATATTCTTAGTTTTGACCCACCATCTACCATACCACATGGTTTCATGTATATGGTAGCACACCTTCAACACCAGACCTACAATATAGTTTATGACTGTGCCACATATTTGACAAAGTGTATTCACCATGGTTTGGTTGTACTGAAGGTAGGAAAGGATTGGGTAAAGTTCTAGTGGTAATCTCTCCTAATTCACGTGTTCCTATACAAGGGAGAGAAGAGCTTTGGTAAAAACATGATATTGAAGGTGGAGGGTGGTATTGAGATGCCTATCCAGTGTTCGACTCAAATTTTGGACAAGGATGATATGGAGTTTGATTATGTTGTTTTCCATAATGTATTTGTCTCCAAATTGAGAAGGTTTATCATTTATGATCCACCAATAATTCCTAAGGAAATACACAATTTTTTGAGGCCCTTGGAAAGGAGTCCTAATTTGAAATTGACTCACAATTTGGGGGACATAATTCCATACCCCAGTACAACCATTTTTAGGGTCTATGGCACTAATTTGAATCCAAATTCATTACCAAGATATTTTCCATTGAGTATTGGATTCATTGAAATTATAAGACAATTGGGGGGAGTATAAACGGTACACTTACCTGAGACATTGAAGAAAGGATCATTCTTTCCAAAGTGGACTATGTTTGCATATTTAGTGATGAAAAAAGGATGATGGAAAGAATTGGATCAGGCTCTTGCACCCTATAGACTAAAAAATATGTGGCCAAGGAACCATGACCTGGAGGGTTGCATTGCTACTCTGAAATCAAAGAATAGAAGTGGCTCGTTAGTCCACAATTTTTATTACCCTGAAGATGTAATAAAGAATGTTTTTTATTTTCAAAAATAGGAGTAAAGGAAAGCAATGTACCTCACTTTCAATAAGATCATGGAAATGGTTACAAAATCAGATCCCAACTATGACCTTCTACCCAATATCAAGGGTAATTTCAATAGGATCATGTATGTTCTTGAAAATTTTGAGAATGTAGTGGAGTATTGAGGGAGGAATGAACAATACTTGATAAGGGGAAAGTAATGGAAGTTGAAGAAGAACTAGAAATAATACTGGAGGAAAGACCCTCTTACCAACCATCGCTAAAGGTTGGGGTGTACTCCAAGAAGAAGGAGATAATAAATAAGCAACAAACACTTCCAATGCCAATTGTATTAGAGGGGTCAAGAGAATATTTTCCTATGAGGTCAAAACCGTTTCCTACTAGACAAGATTCCCCTACTATTATTGACATTGATTTAGATCTTAGAGGTCCATCTCCATCAGAGAAGCCACCACCAAAGAGACAAAGGATTGAAGTAGGAGGGATAGTTGATTATCCTAAAATAGATGAAGATGAAATCCTGGTCACACAAGAAGAGATGCAACAAAGAATTCCTTCTCTCCCAAGGGAGTTTGCATGAAGCGTAGGAGAGAGAAACCTCATATTTGGAAAGGTATCAGTCAGTGGCTTGAACAATGTAGATGATCTGAGGCAAGAGGATTGCAAGATTTTTTTTAAAGATGATTCCTTTGTGGAAACCAAAGCATTAAAGGATTTTGTATGGAGAGCTAAGGCTCAAGAATATGTAGAAAATGTAGGAAAGGAGAGGAGCTTGCATCCTGAACTTCCTAAAGAAGTTGTGCAAGAAAATATGAGGAAAGTGATGAGGAAGGAATTCCAAAATATCACACTTGAAAAGATCAGAACACTTGTGCATAAAAGTGGGGTGTTATTACTGCCAGAATGGGATATTGCAGATGAAATTATATTAGACATAATAAGAAGGCATGAAAGGAATTTGTTTCAAATAGAGGAAGAAGAAAAATCAATATTGAAAGGGTCAACCTTCAGTGAGGACTAGGATGCCTTGGCCCTTTGGCAACTATCTCTAGGGTCTAGAAAGCCAAAAATTGTAGAGACAACTAGCTTCAAGGGATGGTTATTATCAAAAGAGTTTCTGACACTCTAGCATTTGAAGCAACATAAATGACAATTAGTGTTGCCAAATTCACTAAGGAAACAATGGAGAGTTTCACTGCAGAGATAGGCTTGTATAGAAGCAACCATAATGAGATTATTGATGAGTATAATAAAATTCAACAAAGGATTGCTGAGCTGGAAATAGAGTTGGCACTATTTAAAACAAAGGAGAACATTGAAGAGCTAGGGCCCCTTTTCTTCAATTTATGCAACACCCACTTCCCCAATTGCACATTCTCAATCTCCTTCTCCTCCACCAGAGTAATCCCTAGAAATAATGTCATACAATACAGGCCAAGAACCTATTGCAATTGAGGATCCAAGCACATCAAGTAGAACTCCATCAAATGAACCCACAAAGGAACAATTATTGGTGTAGATTGAAGTATATAAGAAATTGTTTACATAGGTTTAGGATACTATGTATGAGAATAATTCAAAAATTGTATATATTGTTTTGGAATACATGAATAAGAAGATTCGAGGTAAGTTGAATAGTATTCATTCAAATTATTCTTTAATGTTGCAATAAGAGACAAGGATTTGACTACCCCAATAATGGACAGATGGACTCCTAGGGTTGATAATTTGAAGCTTATAGCATTTGGGTTTGCACATCAGAAGGATAAATATCTAAAGGTTGGACCAACATAAAAATTTGTTAATGAAGTTAAATAAAAAAAGTTTCAAGGGTATGTTGCTCCTTTGGAGGTGAAGATAAGAGAGTTGAAGTCAAAATTTGATGAGGTGAAGTTGGTATTGTTACCCAATAATCAACACACATATAATGAGGTAAAACCTATACAAGCATGGAAACATCAACTAGATACAACTATTGCTTCCCAAACATCCCTTATATGTTAAAATGTTGATGTTGATGTATTGAAAAATACTCTTGAAAATGTGTCTTTCACCATTAGTTTCCTAGAAGAATATGAACAAGAGGAAAATTTATTAATGGATAAATATGCTCCCTGCAAAAAGAAGATGGATGAACTCCTAGGTTTTAATTGACCTTCTAAAGAAAAATATGAATTGTGGAAGAAGACCTTTATTAATGAGTTGGAGTTGTAGGCATAGGAATGTAGAAAACATATACATGGTCGAGTATAGTGTAGGTTTGGCCTTAGAGATTATAATGCATAAAAGATATGTTTCTCCAAACTCAAAATCTGATAGATAAAGATGACTATTGGTGAATTGGACTAGATTTGGATGTTGATCTGGATTTTGATCCATGTGGTTCTTTCTCTTTTGCATGCTTTTTGGTGTTCTAGTGAAAAGGAATAATGTTGCTACAATAGTTTAAAGACCACTCTCTTCAACAAACTACCTTTTGGAAGTCACAAGAACCTCCACCAACTAAAAAAGAACCTTGTTTCAATGATGAATATTCTTTCAATTTTTTGTAACCATTCATCATGGAATGACCAATATAGGCTGTCAAATGAAAATTTGATATGTGTACTTTTGGCCTGAAGCTTATTTTTCTCCCTTTTTTCTATAAAATGGAATTTAGGGCCATTTTTTGTGGGTCTCTTTTTAAATTTTGGATTTGAAAATGCAAATTTATTACATAGAAAAAATACATTTTGAGTCTGTATTTTAGGTTTTGAGTCAAGCAAATAAGTTTTGTCAATTGTATGGTTTTCAAGAATGTCTGAATGAATAATGAAAATGTTTGAGTCTATTGTCTCTTCATTTGTAATATTTCATATGAATGATTAAAGAAAACCTGATCAATGATCTTTCATTACTTTTCATTGTGTTTTGTAGTGAAATATGTTTTAATCCTGGCTCTAATTCAATGAGTCATTTAAAATACCTTGATTAAAGCATGAATTCATATGAATGTTTAGTGGATTTGATAAGTAGTCATAGAATCTGAGAATTTAGTATGTGTGTTGTT